>JARBWK010000013.1:4668972-4683849 GCA_030556195.1 Anolis apletophallus | reverse complement strand
AGGGGGGAAGGATGTGGGGGCAGAGAGGGAAGGAGGGGGCGGAGGAGGAGGAGGAGTTTCCCTGTTTGTTTGCTTGCCTGCCTGCCTGCCTGTGGGGGCGGGGCAGGCGAGCCCGGCAGGAAGGAAGGAGGGGGAAGATGGAGGCCGAGGACGCAGACTCTTGGCTCCCGCGTGTGACCTGCTTGCTGCTCCTGGGGGGCCGCCGGCGAGGCTGAGGCGGGGGGGCACCTCGGGGAACCCTCCCCCTTCGGAGAGAAGGAGAAGGCGATCAGCTGGGGAACGACTGGGAGCGAGAGCGGGCGGAGGCCTGCAGCCCTCTGCTGCGGCGGCGGCTGGGTCCGCTTTGCCATCCTCTGGGCTCTGTCCATTAGGCCAGTGTTTCCCAACCTTTTTTGAGCCGCGGCACACTTTTAACATTAAAAAAATCCGGGGGCACACCACCAACCAAAATGACACTAAATGACACTCTAACACAGTAAAGAACGGCTGGGGTTGGTGGCCTGCTGGGAGCAGCTGCTGGGAGTGCCGAACCCAGGGAGGGGCGGAGCCAGGCTGCGCCATGCCCCGCCCCTACCCCGGCTTCACTCTCTCCCAGCAGCTGCTCCAGCCTTGAGGGGGCAGTGCCAAGCCAGTGGTGCCAGAGCCAGCACAATGCTGGCTTGGCACTGTCCCCTCAAGGCTGGAGCAGCTGCTGGGAGTGCCGAAGCTGGGGGGGAGGGGTCAGAGCCAGGCCGCACCATGCCCCGCCCCCTCCCCAGCTTCAGCTCTCCTACAGGTCGCCATGCCCGCCCCTCCCCAGCTTCAGCTCTCCTACAGAGGAGGAGCATGAGCGGTGGATGGGCTTCAGTGGGCGGGGCTCCTCCACGCGGCTTCAGCGAGCGAGGGGCGAGAGTCATGGTGGGAGTCATGGCGGCTTGGAGGCTGGCTGGGGAAACGGCCGAAGGAGGCGGCGATCCGGTCCCTTCTTCTTTTTCTTCGCCACTGCCCGGACTTTCCTCCTCCCCCAAGCAGCAGGAGTTTGGCAGGACGGGGGAGGAAGGGGGGCAGAGAGCTTTTCTCGCGGCACAGCAGGAGGTCCGTCACGGCACACTAGTGTGCCACGGCACACTGGTTGAGAAAGACTGCATTAGGCCATTCCATCTTGGGATCCTTCCTCTCTTGAGGATGTCAGCCTTCATCTTGGTTCGCACCTTGTCTTCTTGAATTTAATTTAATTTTAGTGGTTTTTATTATTATCTTATAATTTAATAATAATTTAATAATATTATAAATAATATAATGTTATATTATATTATATTATAATTTCAATATATTATAATGTCTATATATATACTATAATATAATAATTATGATATTAATACTAATATATGAATATTTCTTGATTAATGATGTGTAATATATAGCAAATATAGTAAATAAATAAATAAATAATGTAGATTAGAATGTAGTTCAGCCTCTAGGTGCGGCCCTCCATAATTTTTTTTGGCTCTCGTGTGGCCCCTTGGAAAAAATAATTGCCCACCCCTGGCCTAAACGGAGGCTGAAAAACCCGGCTTATACTCAAGTATATACAGTAATTCGTTTTGAATTCAGCCGTGTTTGCTGATGTATCCCTGCCTTCTTTGCTTCCAGAACCTGAAGCTCCAGGGATTGGAAGACTTGTCAGACGTTTTGGTGACACAAGAAGTTTAACTGGGCAAACGTTCTGGGACCCTCGATAAGGCAATGGGAGGGATGTATAGACGGATGCCCTTCTTCACAACCTCTGCCCATCGGCTTGAAGACGCTGTAGCATCGACCAAGTTGTGTTGGTTCGTTGGACTGTTTGATGCTATAGAACTGCGGACAACCGGAAGCAGAATCTCTTGGGCCTTTAAGCACCTTCTGAATTGTTCGGCTTCCCCCTTTTGCCGTGAGTGGTTGACTCTCCAAGGCCTTGAACGTTTCTTGATGGCAGCATATGTTCAACCTGCTCTTTCAAACATAGATCCTGTACATAGAAGACCCGCCTCTCTCGTTCTCTGTTTTTACTGTCTCTTTCCATGCTGTGTGGAAATTATTTTAAGAGACTTTCTGTACAAATATGTTTTTAAATAAGTAATAAATCACAATAGCATAGCACTTCCACTTCCCCTTGCTTTGGACTTCTTCCCTGGATTGGATTCCCTTACGTTTTACTCCACCAGGCATTACAAACAAGTTAATAACTTGGTTGTTGTGAGTTTTACGGGCTGTATGGCCATGTAAATAATAAACAGTTTTATAGTTTTTAGTTAAGATTTTAATATTTTCAATTGTTTTAAAATGTGTGTGTGTGTATCTATCTATGTATATAATAAAAGTCAGTGTTTGCAGCGGTGCGGAGGTGCAGAGGAATATGTGGCAGCGTTTCGATTGGTTGCCACTGTGGGATTATTTGCATAAAGGACTCTGATTGGCCAGCCTCATAACTCCAACATTCTAAGGCAACAGACAGAGGGGATTGGTTGCCACTGAGGGAGTATTTGCATAAAGGACTCTGATTGGTCATCTACATTCCAACATTCTAAGGTAACACAGAGGGAAAAGGAAAGGCCTCAGGTCAGTCAATCACTGCGGCCCACAGCAATGACGGATCAAGACCAAACCTGGCACACAGAGGCCCAATGGCCCACTTCACAACCTGGTGTGGTTTAGAGCAGGATGGGCCACGAATGATGGGATTTGCAGTACCTTCACCTGATTCACTTCCCAAACAACACTGTAGCCCCTATAAATCACAGACCAGGCCCAAAATTGACAGCAAGGCTTCCTTGTTAAGATATCGTTAGGCTTCCTCAACTTGATTTTCCTGACTAGGCCCCCAACAATGACAGAACAAGACCAAACTTGGCACACAGACACCCCCAAGATGCACCCTACATCCTGGTGCAGTTTGAGGGAGGATGGACCATGGATGATGGGACTTGCAGTACTTTAATTCATTTCCTTAGAGCACTGTGGCCCACACCAATGATGAATCAGGACCAAACTTGGTACACAGAGACCCAATGGCCCACTTTACAAACCTGCAGCGGTTTGCGGCAGGATGGCTCACACATGATGGGATTTGCAGTACCTTCACCCGATTCATTTACCACATAACATTGCAGCCCCTACAAATCAGAGTCCAGGCCCAAACTTGGCACACCGAGTACCCATGACCCACTCTACATCCTGGTGCAGTTTTGAGTGGGACGGACCACGGATGATGGGACTTGAAGTACCTTCACTCACTTCCAGAGACCGCTGTGACCCTCATCCAATGACTGATCAAGACCACACTTGGCACACACAGCTCCCATGACTCACTCTACATCCTGGTGCAGTTTGGAGAAGGATGGACCATGGGCGATGGGACTCGCAGTACCTCACTAACTTCCAGAGACCACTGCAAGCCACATAACCAACTCATAAAGACCAACCTTGCCACACATGCCTTTCTCAACCCGGGCTCCGCCGGGTCCTCAGTATGTGTGTGTGTGAGAGAGAGCTGTCCTGAGCCCTCGGGGATGGACGGCATACAAAACTGAATGAATGAATAAATAAAGGAATAATGTTCCATTCTCTCCTGACATTTCGCCCATATCTATGGGAGGCATCCTCAGGGGTTGTGAGGCATATTGGAAACTAGGCAAGTGAGGTTTATATATCTGTGGAAGGTCCGGGGTGGGAGAAATAACTCTTGTCTGTTGAGGCAAGTGTGAATATTGCAATTGGCCACCTTGATTAGCATTGAGTAGTCTTGCAGCTTCAAAGCTTGGCTGCTTCCTGCCTGGGTGAGTCCTTTGTTGGGAGGTGTCTGAAATTCCCCTGTTTTTCAGAGTGTTGTTCTTTAATAACTGTTTTGATTTTAGAGTTTTGTTTAATTCCGGTAGCCAGATTTTGTTTATTTTCATGGTTTCCTCATGCTTCTTGTGGATTTCAGTGGCTTCTCTGTGTTGCCTGACATGGTGGTTGTGAGAGTGGTCCAGCATTTCTGTGTTCTCAAATAAGATCCTGTGTCCAGGTTGGTTCATCGGGTGCTCTGCTATGGCTGACCTCTCTGGATGATATAATCTGCAGGGCCTTTCATGTTCCTCGATTCATGTCAGGGCCATGCTGCTGCGTTTGGGGGTCCCTATGGAAACTTCTTGTCCACAGCTGCATGGTATACGGTAGACTCCTGCAGAGGTGAGAGGATCCCTCTTATACTTTGCTGAGTGGAGCATTGGTCGGATTGTCTTAGTGGGTCTGGAGATAGTTTTTAGGTTGTGTTTCTTCCTCAGCTTCCCTGTGTGGTCAGTTGTGGTCCTTGACATATGGCAATAGCACTTTTCCTCTGGGTGGGCCTTTGTCTTTTCTCTTGTGGCTTGTTCTTGCAGCTCTTCTGATGTCTGTGGTGGAGTCTACATTGACTAGGTAGCTCCATTCACCTTGGAGGAGGTGGGCTTCGCAGTTAATAACTGCTGCATGTTAAACATGGGCTTTATTTACTTATTTATTTACAGTATATATATATTCAGCTCTTCTCACCTCGCAGGGGACTCAGGGCGGATTACAATGTACACATACATGGCAAACATTCAATGCCATAGACATACAACACATATAGACAGACAGTCAGAGGCTGTTTAACATTCCACTTTTCTCGCCACCAGGGGAGCTGTCGCTTCACCATCCTCCTGCGACACTGATGAAGTACTTTCTGCATTCCCCGCATGCTTTGCTGGAGATTTTTTTTATGGCTTCGTAAATTAGTTAAATTAGCCTCCCCCACACATAGGTGGTACCTAAATTTCCTACTTGACAGATGCAACTGTCTTTCGGGCTGCAAGGGTCAACAACACTTCTCCCATGTTTTTATTAAATTTATTTCCATGAGAGCCATATAATATATATAATATATTTTAATACTGAATTCAACTAAATGTGAGTCTATATGTACATACTATGAGAAGGATTCCCCGGCAGAATGACGGGACACTTCAGACTTGGCTCTGCAAAAGGCATGCTCAGGACTCTGGGAAGGAAGAGAAGACGGAAGGAAGGAAGAGGGAAAGAAAGAAAGAGAAAGAAAGATGGAGGAAACAAAGGAGGGAGGGGAAGAGGAAGAAAGAAAAGAATGAACTATGGAAAAGGAAGAAAAGAAAAGCAGGAGAGAGACAAGGAGGGGAAAGGAAAGAAGGAAATGGGAAGGAAGGAAAGGCTGGGGGAAAAAGGAAAGGGAGTGAGGAAAAAGTTAAATAATGAAGGGAAAAGAAGGGGAGAGAGGGAAGTGAAAAGAAAGGAAGGAGAAGGAAAGGAAGACTTGGGGAAAAATAAGAGAAGAGGAAGGAAGGAAGGAAGAGGGAGGGAGGGAGAATGGAGGAAAGAAGGAAGGGGAGAGGGGGGAAAGGAAGGAGAGAAGGAAATGGTGAAGGGGGAGAAAGAAAGGAAGGTAGAGGAAGGAAGGAAGAGGGAGAATGGAGGAAAGAAGGAAGGGGAGAGAGGGAGGAAAAGGAAGGAAAGAAGGAGAAGGAAAGGGGGAGAAAGGAAGGAAGAGGAAGGAAGGAAGAGGGAGAATGGAGAATGAGTCACTCCTCCCTGTTGCATGCTGGGAAACTGAGGCCCGGGCTGTTCTGGAGAGCCAGATGCAAACATGAAAAGAGCCACATCTGGCTCCCGAGCCATAGGTTCCTGACCCCTGCCATAGACATACAACACATAGACAGTCAGAGGCTATTTAACATTCCAACTTCTGTCCACCAGGGGAGCTATCGCTTCACCGTCCATCTGCGACACTGAAGTACTTCCCGCATTCCCTGCATGCTTTTGCTGGAGATTTTTTTTTAACGGCCTCGTAAATTTTGTCAGCTTCCTCACACACACAGGTGGTACCTAAATTTCCTAATAGACAGATGCAACAGTCTTTCGAGGTGCAAAGGTCGACAACACGCTACACAATTGGCTGGAAGCTCACTCCGACCCGGGCTGGCTTCGAACTCATGACCTTTCGGTCAGTCGTGATCTTAATGCAGCTGACATCCAGCCAACTGCGCCACAGTCCCGGTGCCTTACAAGAGAGTGAACACAGAATAGATACAAGTCTGGCTATTCCAAAAGGATTCAAGTCTCTTTAAGGTCAGATAATAGAGCAGAGAAAGCAGCAGGGCAAACTTGACTTCCTTTGGAATAGCCAAATATTCCCGTGTTGTCTCTTTGTTACTAGCTGTACCCGGCACGCATTGCTGTGCCCTATTTAGGAGATGCGAGAAAGTCTGAGTATGTAAGGGTTGGAATTGATGTTACTTATGGTCTTGGTGGGGTCATGGCTGTGTCGTTGTGGGTTGTTCTGGTGGGTGGGATGTTGGAGTCCTGTGGAGTTGTCGGTGTGTGGTGTTGCTGGCGTTCTGCATAGCTTGTGGATATACAATGTTTTTTGTCTTTCCGTCTGCTGTGTTGATGTAGAGGTTGATGCTTGTGCAGGTGGGGTACTTTGGAAGTGAGTGGAGGTACTTGAAATCCCATCATCCATGATGTGCCCTCCTCTAAACTGCAGTTGGATGGAGTGTGGGTCATGGGGGCACTGTGTGCCAAGTTGGGTCTTTATCGGTCTTGGTTCTGGGCCACAGTGGTCTGTGGGGAATGAAGGGTTTGAAAGTACTACAAATCCCATAATCCATGGAGGTACATCAAATCCCATCATCCATGGTCCACCCTCCTCCAAACTGCAGTAGAATGTAGCGTGGGTTATAGGGGCTCTGTGTGCCAAGGTAGGTTACTGTCAATTCAGGCCATACACAATGTCCCATGAGCTGAGGCCTAGTCGGGAAAATCAAGTTAATGAGGCCTTACTGTCAATTCAGGCCATACACAATGCCCCATGAGCTGAGGCCTAGTCGGGAAAATCAAGTTAATGAAGCCTTACTGTCAATTCAGAGCTTATACAGCATCCCATTAAGTGAGGCCTGGTCAGGGAAATCAAGTTAATGAAGCCTTACTGTCAATTTTGGGCGTGGTTTGTGATTGGTAGGGGTTTAAATTTTCTGTGGGAAGTGAATGGGGTGTTTGTGTTGGTGACTGCCTCAGGCCTTTGCCTTATCCTCCTCTGATAGTTTATTATGGGTCGGAATGTTCATGTTGGCTGGCCAATAGAGGCGTTATGCAAATACTCCCTCACTGGCAACCAATCATGTTGTCAGAATGTAGAGGCCGGGAGATTCGTTGGCGGCCGCAGAGGATGCTGGGAAATGTACTTTTTTTGTATTGTTTTGGGGGCTTTCTAGGTTTTGGGGGGAAAGTATCTTTGCTAAAAACCTGCCTTGCCTGAGGCCTATTTATGTTGCCAAGTTTGGTGTCTCTGCGTTGGATGGTTTCTCTGTCTCTGTCAGACGTTCAACGACGGGGCCTCCTTTATATAATAGATGTGCTGTGCTTCCCCTAGTGATTTCTCT
The DNA here is from genome assembly GCA_030556195.1 of Anolis apletophallus. Classification (NCBI taxonomy): domain Eukaryota; kingdom Metazoa; phylum Chordata; class Lepidosauria; order Squamata; family Anolidae; genus Anolis; species Anolis apletophallus. The sequence continues at coordinate 4,676,416 of JARBWK010000013.1, read as the reverse complement.
GTACGAATGTCTCTTGTCTCATTGGATATCATTTCTCTCCCTCGTAGTTTTCCATTGCTCCGCTCAGCTCCCTTGAATTGTTACACAAAGCCCATTTCCTCTATTTCACAAAGCTCATATCACCTCATTTTGCCCAGGAGCTCTGTTAATGGAGGGGGTTCCCCTGTTTTTATCTCCTCGACCTTTTCCTGTTTTGTCTCTTGCCCTCATCGAGGGAGTCCTCTGACAACAGAAGGAACAATGCAGGCTCTTGTGACTAGCTACGGCTACGGCTCGAACGAGAAGGTGCTTTAAAACGTTATTGCCTTTGTAGTCCTTAACTCGTGCAACTCCAGGAAATTTTCCATTCATCCTGGCACCTGCCTGGCTTCCGGGACAAGACTCAGGATTGAATATGTGAGGATGAGGTCAGGCTCATGTGAGCATCCCGCCTCACCAGAAAATTTTCCATATTTGTTTGAGCTTGCTTTTTTAGTGGTTTCCTTATTGTGCCGCCATCTGATGAACTCTCCAAGGCCTCCGGTGACTCACCCTCCTCCAGTTCATTTGATTTAATTCCATTGACTTCCAGGATCGCATAAAGTAAAAGTCTTCACAGCTGGGATTGCGATTGTGTAGAGCAGTAATTTTCAACCTTTTTTGAGCCGCGGCACACTTTATACATTTACCAAATCCTGGGGCACACCACCAACCAAAATGACACAAAATGACACTCTAACACAGTCATACATATAGTTAATATGTTTTTAAATGGGCCTGTTTCAATGAACACAACATAGATATCCTGGCAGGAATGGCAGAGACACACAAACTTCTCACACAGAACTCCCATAACCAAGAGAAAATACTATAAGAGTTTAGTGAGTTTTGGAGTTGTAGTTCACCTATATCCAGAGAGCAACTGTGGACTCAAACAATGTTGGATCAGGACCAAACTTGGCATGAATACTCAATATGCCCAAACGTGAACACAGATGGAGTTTGGGGAAAATAGACCTTGACATTTGGGAGTTACAGTTTCTGGGATTTATAGTTAACACACAATCAAAGAGCATCCTGAAATCCTGCAACAATGGAATTGAACCAAATTTGGCACATTGAACTCTCATTACCAACAGAAAGTACTGAAAGGGTTTGCTTGGGAATTGACCTTGAGTTTGGAAGTTGTAGTTCACCTACACCCAGAGAGCACTGTGGACTCAAACAATGTTATGTTGTTTGTTTTCTATCCAGAATCACAATGTTGGAAGGAGGCTCACCACTTTAAGGCCCCTAAAACAGGCATGGGAAAACCTCGGCCCTCTGGGTGCTTTGGACTCCAACTCCCACCATTCCTAACAGCCTGAGGCCCTTCCCTCCTTAAGTGGCTGAGGGGGGAAAAGGAAAAGGGCCTGAGGCTGCTAGGAATGGTGGGAGTTGGAGTCTAAAACACCTGGAAGGTCCAAGTTTGCCCATGCCAGCTGTCGACAAGAGACCTCTTCCTCCCTCTTCCCCTTCGCGCCCTTTCTTCCCCCTCCTGCCCAACACTTACTTTTTCTTCTACACTGCCGCTTCTGCTGTTGTTTTGATCCGAGGGGGCAGCATGAGCGTGTTCAGGAGGGGAGGGGGGAGGGGGAAGACCTGACCCGTGCGGGCGCTACTGCGCAGACTCGCCCCAGGACAAAGCGAGCAGAGCGAGGCTGGGAAGAAGGGAGCCCGAGTGGAGAAGGAAAAGTGTTCGGCAGGAGGGGGAAGAAAGGGTCTTGGAGGTTCCCATTTCCCACGGCACACCTGATGATTGCTCACGGCACACTGGTTGGGAAACACTGGTGTAGACCTCCAGATGTAACTGATGTTTATATGCATTAGGTTTTAATTCACATATTGTTATGGTTTTTAGTGTTATCTGCTTTATGTCTCCTTTACTAAAGAAAAAGCAGTGTATAAATATAATAATAATAATAATACACCTCCCAGCAACAGGAAAATGTTATTGCCCCAACTTTATTTTCTATCTTCATCGCTATGATACTTCATCTTGTTGGTTGGAAGCTTCCCACCGGAGTGGAAATCATTTATCGGACAGATGGCAGACGATTTAACCTCAGCGGACTGAAAGCCAAAACCAAGGTCACAACAACATCTGTTATAGAACTCTAATATGCCGATGATAATGTAGAATGTGCGCATTCAGAAGACCGACAAATCCACTTTAAACACCTTTGCTGAAGCATACGAGCCTTTCATTGAACATTGAGAAAACCAATGCTCACCCAGCAGAAGGCACCAGACAAAGGTCAGCGTCTTTGAATCGCATGTTTCCTGAAACACGTCAAACTGGAGTTTTATTATATACTTTAGTATAAAATAAAGTGCTTTTACAAGTGTCATTGAAAACACAGGAAGAAAACATACACATTATTATTATTCCCACCTTTTCCCCAAATTAGAAGTCAAAGTGGTTTGCAATAATTACAAAAAGGATATTGTTTAAAAAAATACACAAACTACAAGAGTTAAAACAAGTTTGAACAATAGAAACATTACAATCAGGTAAAAACATACATAATTGAAACGTATAGACCAGGTATGGGTAAACCCAGGCCTGAGGTCGGATGCGGCACCTTGGGCTCTTTTCTCAGGCCCTCCTCTCTCACCATCCTCTCCTTCCTTCCTTCCTTCCTTCCTTCCTTCCTTCCTTCCTTCCTTCCTTCCTTCCTTCCTTCCTTCCTTTCCTCCCTCTCTTCGCTCCTTTTGTCCCTGTCTTCTGTCCCTTCCACCCTTTTGTCCTGCCTTCTATTTTTCCTTTCTCCTTCCCTTCTACCCTTTCATTCTTCCCTCCTTATTGTCTTTCCTTCCTCCTACCCTCCCTCCCTTCCCTCTTTAACCTTCAATCCGTCCCTTCCACCCTTTCGTCCTTTCTTCCTTTTCTCCGTCTCCCTTCCTTCCTGCCAGCCTTCCTTCCCTTTTTCTTTCCTTCGTTTTCTCTTTCTTCCCTCCCTCTTTCATCCCCCTCTATTCCCTTCCACCTTTTTGTCCTTCTTTCTCTCTTTGCTTCCTCCTTCCCTCCCTCCAGGGGCGGTTTAAAGTAATTTTATATGGTAAGCAAACATTATTTTGGCGGCCCCCCCCCCATGTAAAACAAATATACAATTATAATATCACAATACCATTAGTAGTATTATATTGTATCAATGTATATACAATATATTATAGTACATACTCATACTGTATTATATCATAATTATATTATACTACATTACGATATAATTATATTATAATCTATTGACATTATAATATAATATAACATTCTATTATATTATTATTATTATAAAATAATAAATAAAATTATTTATTTAAATAAAATTATCCTTTGCTAAATATTTTCATTACTTCTATAAAACTCAAATAACCCAAAATAAAGTAAAATAAAATATTATATACTACTATTTGCCTGCGCAGTTGCGCCTGTATCTCCTTGATGCTCCCGGCGGGGAGGTGGGCGGGTGTGGTAGGGTTCACATGTGATTGGGTCTGGCGAGGGAGTTCGCCTCAGTACGTGACGGCTGTCAGGAGGCAATACGTCGCCTATACCCCTTTGGCTCCACTCCCCTCTCCCTTTGTCTCCGCCCCCTGCCTGCCCAATTGGGTCACCGTATTCGGCGGCAGGGCGGAGACAAAGGGAGAGGGGAAGCACTCCCTGCCCGCCCGATAGGGAGTGCCTTGCTTACAGGCTTCTGCGCATAGGAGCTGCTGGGTATGCGCGGAGGTTTTCGCACATGCGCAGTTGCTCCTGCCCTCAACTTCAGTTCCGGAGCAACTGCGCCTGCGCGAAAACCTCTGCACATACCCAGAAGCAGCGTCGGAGCGCACAAGGCCGGGGCCCAAGAGCAGCCAGCTGCAGCGCTGCCTGAGGAACATCGGCAGAGCCAGGACGCTGTCTGGCGTCGGCGCCCGGCAGGCGAGGGAATTCGCCCCTTCCCAGATGGCGCCCCATGCGGCCACTTCCTTGGCCTACCTGTAGGACCGCCCCTGCCTCCCTCCCTTTCACTCTCTTTCTCCTTCTATCCTTCCCTTCCACCCTTTTGTCCTTTCCTTCCCTCTTCCCTCTCTCTCTCTCTTTCTCGCTTGCTTGCTTCCCTTTTGTCTTTCTTTCCTTCTCTCTGTCTTTTATCCCTCCCTCCCTTTTCTTCATCCCTTCCTTCCTTCTCTTTTTCCTTCCTCCTTCCCTTCCTTACATCCTTCCCTCTCTATTGCCTTCCCTTCCTCCTTTCCCTTTCTCCTTCCATCCTTCCCTTCCACGCTTTTGGACTTCCTTCTTTCTTTCCTTCCTCCTTACCTCCTTTCCTTACCTCCCTCTTTCTCCTTCTATCGTTCCCTTGCACCCTTTTGTTTGTCTTTCCTTCCCTCTTCCCTCCCTCTTTCTCCTTTCTTCCTTCTCTTCTTTCTCCTTCCTTCCTTTCATCCATCCATCCATTCTTCCCTTCCACCCTTTCCTCCTCTCTCTCATTTTGTCTTTCCTTCCTTCCCTCTTCCCTCCCTCCCTCCCTCTTCCTCCTTCCCTCCCTCCCTTTTGTCCTTCCTTCCTTCGTCCTTCCCTCCCTCCCATCCATTCATCACCGGGAAGCCAGTCCTCCGAGCAGGAAGTGCTAGCACGTGGCCCCCAAGTTAGAAAGTTTGTCCACACTTGTTGTAGATGAAGCACATCAGGACAAGAACGAACAATTAAAATGGACACCACTGGAAACAAGGCCGTGTCAATGAAAATACAGCAAAATAATTACTGGTATATAGTATTATCGCTGAATCGACAGGACCAATTCCTGCTGTTGTCATTTAGCTGCATTCAACAAAATATGTTCTAGATCCTCCAGTGCAATTGTATAGGGTTCTATAGGGTTCTTGAGGAAGAAGTCCTTCATTTCAAGAGAGTTCACAGTTATCCATGGTTTCGCTTATCCACAGTAAGTCCAGGAACGTGTCTCTTGTGGATACAGGGCTTGTATTGTTTAAGTGCTTCATGAGAATATACTATTAATTCAAGGATCCTCTTGTGTTTTTATGGGTTCAGTTCTTGTGCTTTTAACAGGCAACTTGATGCAGAAATTTAGTTGAAATCTTCCATTTGTCCTGCAGGGTTGGGGGATTTTCTTCGGCATTACTATGAACGAAGATTCTTAGGAAGGACTCATCCCACGCTTTTTACAAGCACGTTGATGACTAAAAAGGCCAATCTGAGATAGGCAAGTCCGGTTGCAGAAAGCACAGCAGAAAGTCTCCTTGGGTAATGTTGTTTCCAAGTTGCGGTTCTTTCTGCGTTGTCGTTTCTCTTCGAGACCCGTTCGGCGTGTCTTCTCGAAAGAGGCCACAGCATTGTGGATAGTGCGTGTCCATGCCTCCCGAGGTGAGGCCAGGGTGGACCATTGTTGGTGATCAATCTGGCCGAGCCTGAGGTGTTGTTTCAGGGAGTCCTTGTATCTCTTTTTGGGGGGCGCCTCTCTTGCGCTGACCCGTGGCGAGTTTACCATAAAGTAGTATCTTTGGGAGTATCATCCTAGAGACATGCCCTGCCCAGCACAGCTGTGTTCTCAATAGCGTGGCCTCAATGCTGGTGATCCCTGCTTGCTCAAGGACAGCAACATTAGTCACATAGTCGGTCCAGTGTATATTTAGGATTGTGCGAAGACAGCGCTGATGGAAGTGTTTGAGGAGTCGTAGGTGCTGGCGATAGGTGACCCATGTTTCAGACCCATAGAGGAGAATAGACAGTACGATAGCTCTGTACACACTGATTTTGGTGCTTTGCCTCAGGTGCTTGTTGCTCCAGACACTTTTGTGAAGCCTTCCGAAGGCACTCTATGCCTTTGCTAATCTGTGGTCTATCTCTTTGTCAATCTTGGCGTCTGAAGAGATGATGCTTCCCAGGTAGGTGAACTGCTGAATAGACTTAAGCACAGATGTGCCTATGCTGACGTGAGGATGATGGTGTTCTTCCTGTGGTGTGGGCTGGTAGAGGACTTCCGTTTCCTTCAGGCTGACTTCCAGCCCAAACAGCTCTGCAGCTGTTGCAAAGCAGGATGTGAGGCGCTGCAGGGCTGCTTCTGAACGGGCGACAAGGGCAGCATCGTCAGCAAAAAGCAGCTCACGGACGAGATAGTTCAGAGTCTTAGTGCGAGCCCTCAGGCGGCTTAAGTTGAACACGCTGCCATCAGTACGATAGCGTATATATATGCCGCCTTCTTCGAGGTCTGCCGTAGCCCTTTGGAGCATCATGCTGAAGAAGATTGTAAATGGGGTTGGTGCAAGAACACAACCTTCTTTCACTCCATTAGTTATTAGGAAATCTATATTTCGAGGGTGAAGAAAATAGGAAATCTATATTTCGAGGGTGAAGAAAATAGGAAATCTATATTTCGAGGGTGAAGAAAATAGGAAATCTATATTTCGAAGGTGAGCGCCAGCTCTAGTTCCAACAAGTTCCCAACAAAGGAGTCTATTTTCTTTCTCTCTTTTAAATTGCTCCTTTTTCGGTTCCTTCGGGATTAAACGTTTCAAGTAAATTCAACCAACAGCTCGAATAACTGTTCCAGAGCCTCATTTTCTGCTAAAAAACAGAGAAATTGTGGATTTTCTTCACTTTCTGCCTGCAAAGCGGGCATCGTCCGCTGGTTTTGAGGGACCTGTAAGGAGCAGCCGGAGCAAAAGTTGGCATGGGAGCATGGCAGCATCATGGCACTCGACTCGCGTTCCAAGCAAATGACGATTCAAGGCGGTTCGTTTTTCCTGAGATGTGAACAGTCCCGGCAGTTCGACTCTGGAAAAATAAGAAAATATTTTGAATGGAAAACCAATCCTCCTTGGACGCAATATTCCACAGATGAAGATCAGCACCAATGGGGAGAAGATGGCAAACATCATCAATGAGACAGAATAGTAAATTTAGTAGTGTTTTTCAACCTTCCTAATGCTGCGACCCCTTAATACAGTTCCTCATGTTGTTGCGACCCCCAATCATAACATTTATTTTCATCGCTACTTCATAACTGTGATGTTGCTACTGTTATGAATCGTAATGCAAATATGTGATATGTAGGATGTATGCTCATTCACTGGATGAAACTTGGAACAAATACCTGATAAGCCAATATTTGAATACTGGTTGGGTTGGGGGTATTGATTTTGTCATTTGGGAGTTGTAGTTGCTGGGATTCATAGTTCACCTACAATCAAAGAGCATTCCGAACTCCACCAACGATGGAACTGAACCAAACTCGGCACACAGAACTCCTACGACCAACGGAAAGTACTGGAAGAGTTTGTTGGGCATTGACCTTAAGTTTTGGAATTGTAGTTCAACTACATCCAGAGAGCACTGTGGGACTCAAACCAGGATGGATCTGGACCAAACTTGGCACAAATACTCGACATGCCCAAATGTGAACACTGGTGGAGGTTTCAGAAAATT
>JARBWK010000013.1:4615754-4668872 GCA_030556195.1 Anolis apletophallus | reverse complement strand
GCATTCTATCAGGAAATGAAGACACATTCTTGTATAGACATTTTAAAACAGTGCATGCCTCAGTACCAGACTTCAAATTTGTGGGTTTACAACAAGTGACAGTACCACCACATGCAGACATCAAACTACATTACTTAAATGTGAGCATTGCCTGGATAATTCGCAGTAAATGCGAGCAACCATTAGGCCTCAATGAAAATCTAAGCCTAACAGACCTGCTGCTTTAAATAACCTAGGAAGCCACATTCTATTGTATGTTAATTTGCTTGCACTGCTCAGGCACTTAAGCAGCTTTTCAACCATAGCATGTACCTGATTGTGGTCTGCCATGAGGCGATTCATACATAGCTGAGACATCAGCATTGCTATTAAGCATACTTATGATTTATGGTGGTAAGTGGTGAGATTATACTCCTACCCTTTGTTACTATCTTGTTTTTAGATGGGATACTATTGTATATTGTTTGTATTTCAGACATATAGTCTTTTGTGCATCTCTGTATAATTGGGGCCACCCTGACGAGATTGAGGCCGAAGCGGGTCGGTAACCGGAGAAGGATTACCCGTGGGTGGACTACCCGCGATAACCGAACTAGTGGATTAATACGCATTGGAACTCACGCGGAGACCACCGCGGATTATAAAATATATATTTTGAGTTGACCATTGGGTCTCAAAGAATACATCACAGAAGAATGGGACTATGTTTGAGTCTATTAGACTCTGTGAAGAGGACTTACTGTATCGTGAGTGACTCTGGTATTTTCCTTTAGTTTGTGCGCCGTTTATATGTAATAGATATACTTTTGTGTTATTGGAAAGTAATAAGATTGAGCTTATATGCAAGCCTGAATATATTGGTTATATACAGAACCCCACAGTGTGTTGTTGTGGAGTTGGAATATTTGGCAAAAGAAAAAAATATTGATATTATTGGCATAACAGAAACCTGGTGGACGGAGGAAAACAAATGGGACACAAAGATTCCAGGTTATAAACTGTACAGGAAAGACAGGAGAGGGAAAAATGGTGGCGGTGTGGCCCTGTACATAAATGAAGAGCTAGAATCTCATGAATTAGAACTTCAAGAAATTTCAAACTCACCTACAGAAACATTGTGGATAAAAGTCCCAGGACAAAAAACTAATCTAGCACTAGGGATCTGCTATCGCCCTCCCAACCAAACTCCAGAGGCAGACTGCTATCTGGAAAATGAAGTTAAACAGGCCTCAAAAGAAATACATTAGTCATAATGGGGACTTCAACTATCCCCAAATAGATTGGCCAAATTCTTGTTCTACGCATGAAAGAGAGACAAGGTTCCTCGACATGCTAGCTGATTATTCCCTTGAGCAGATGGTCATGGAACCAACCAGGGAAAGGGGATCCTGGACTTGGTGCTAACTAATGAACAAGATCTCGTTCAAGATGTCCTTGTAACTGAGCCCATAGGTACCAGTGACCATAACACAATAACCTTCAACGTAAGTTTGGATAGCAAACTGTCAGTGAAAACTAACACGGAGACATTAAACTTTCACAAAGGGAATTTCACCAAAATGAGAAAAATTGTAAAGAACAAACTAAAACGAGCAGTAAAAAAAAATCAAATCCCTCCAAAATGCTTGGAAACTGTTTAAAAATACCTTGAAACAGGCCGAACTAAAATGCATTCCAATAAAAGAAAGAGGCATGGAAAGTCCAAAAGGACACCAGTATGGCTTACAAATGAAGTAAAAGATGTGATTGGAAAGAAGAAAAACTCATTTAAGAAATGGAAGGCTCTTCCTACCGAGGAGAACAGAAAGGAACACAAGCTCTGGCAAACTAAATGCAAAGCAACAGTCAGGAAAGCCAAGAGAGATTTTGAGGCACACATAGCAAAGAATATTTTAAAAACAACAAAAACTTCTTTAAGTACATCAGAAGCAGGAACCCAACTAGAAAAGCAGTTGGGCCACTCGACGACAATGGTCAGAAAGGGAAAATCAGCGAAGACAAGGAGATTGCTGAGCGGCTAAATGACTTCTTTGCCTCCGTTTTCACACAGGAGGACAGACAACATATGCCTGCAGCTGAGTCAGTTTTTTCAGGGAGAGAATCAAAAGAATTAAAACAGATAGAGATAAACAAGGAGGATGTTCTCATATGCCTTACTAAACTAAATGTCAACAAATCACCAGGTCCAGATGGCATCCACCCCCAGAGTTCTTAAGGAACTCAAGTGTGAAATTGCTGAACTTCTAGCTAAGATATATAACCTTTCTCTAAGATCAGGCACTGTACCCTAGGACTGGAGGGAGGCAAATGTAACACCGATCTTCAAGAAAGGATCCAGGGGTGATCCAGGAAATTATAGACCAGTCAGTCTAACCTCAGTTCCAGGCAAAGTGATGGAAACCATTATTAAAGAAAAAATTACTAGGCACAGAGAAGAACAGGCATTGCTGAAAGAAAATCAACATGGTTTCTGCAAAAGGCAAATCATGTCTTACTAACTTGTTAGAATTCTTTGAGGGTGTAAATAAACACATAGATAAAGGGGACCCAATTGATATTGTTTACCTTGACTTTCAAAAGGCTTTTGACAAAGTCCCTCACCAAAGGCTCCTAAATAAGCTCTTCAGCCATGGAATCAGGGACAGGTCTTGTCCTGGATTGGAACCTGGCTAAACTGTAGGAAACAAAGGGTGGTAATAAATGGACATTTCTCTGGGTGGAAAGAGGTGAGAAGTGGCGTACCCCAAGGTTCAGTTTTGGGTCCGTTACTTTTTAATTTATTCATTAATGATCTGGACGTAGGAGTGAATTCTGAGGTAGCAAAGTTTGCAGACGACACTAAATTGTTCAGGGTAGTTAAAAATGAAACTGATTGTAAAGAGCTCCAGAAAGATCTCTTGAAATTGAGTGAATGGGCAACAAAGTGGCAAATGCATTTTAACCTAAACAAGTGTAAAGTCATGCACATCGGGGCAAGAACCCCAAATACACCTACCAATTGATGGGGTCAAAGCTTTCTGAGACAAACCAGGAAAGGGATCTTGGGGTTTTGGTGGACAGCTCAATGAAGATGTCAACCCAGTGCGCAGCAGCAGTGAAAAAAGCAAATTCTATGCTTGGCATGATCAGTGAAAAAGGTCAGCAAATGTTGTATTACCTCTCTACAAATCGATGGTAAGGCCACATTTGGAGTACTGTGTACAATTCTGGTCTCCGCACCTTAAGAAGGATATAACGGAACTGGAAAAGGTACAGAAAAGGGCAACAAGGATGATCCAAGGGATGGAGCGGCTCCCTTATGAAACCAGGTTGCAACGCCTTGGTCTTTTCAGCCTTGAAAGACGGCGTTTAAGAGGTGACTTGATCGAAGTGTATAAAATCATGCATGGGATAGAAAAGGTGAATAAAGAAAAACTATTTTCTTTGTCACAAAACACTAGGACTAGAGGGCACTCCCTGAAGCTCCAAGGTAGGAAAATTAGGACTAATAAAGGGAAATATTTCTTCACCCAGAGGGTCATTGGGTTATGGAACTCACTTCCAGAGGAGGTTGTGACAGCTGTCAGCCTGAACAACTTCAAGGCAGGATTAGACAGATTCATGGATACCAAGTGTATCGGTAGTTACTGAAAAGGACATTCAAGTGCCACCTCGGAGTTGGTTGAGGTAGGCAGGATCTTCCCGGGTACTGGTTGTGGGGGTCGGGAGCAGGTCAGGGTTTTGCCCTCCCTTCTGCTCGAGATCCCCGTGTACAACTGGTGGGCCGCTGTGTGATACAGAATGCTGGACTAGATGGGCTGAGGTCCGATTCAGCATGGCTCTTCTTATGTTCTTATGTTCTTATGATACTCCTGTTGCCGAAATCTCGGCTAGTTAATCCCTGCGACCCACGCAGGCGTGATTTGTACCTTCCCGGCTGCTGCCTCGCTCGGTCGTAGCCTCTGCTCGTGGTCCGGCTGCTCCTGGATCCCGCGCGTTTGGGAAGGTAGGCTAACCTTTATGTTATTATTATGTAATTGTGTATAAACTGGGGTGTTAAACGCCCCAGTTCTCACATGGAGGGAAGAAATCCACGTCCAAATTGGGTTAAACATGCATGTCCGCCAGTAACAAAGCCATTCCGAAAGTTCGGGATTTTTCCGAATAAATTTTGAAAATTTTCCGGAAATGTTCGAAAGTCAATCAGATTCGAAGCGCCAACACCCCCTACATCCGGAACGAGTTTTGAACCATTTTTTTAATCAACCAGGCCTACAAAACACACCCTCTGGGTAGGTACATGAAATTAATCCTTCCTTTTCATGTCCTTCCAGAGCTGCACATGGAACCAAATGTTTCTCAAAGCAAGCAGTTAACTCGAACCAAAACGCAGCAGAGTCCTTACCTGTAACTAGCAGAGATTTATAACTCACAGCAATAATACACTTGAGTTCTGACTTTCATCCAAACTCCTTGGAGGTTTTATTCTTCCAATGCTATATACAGCTATTTATACAGGTTCTGCTATGAGTATATACTTAATCTTGCACTGGCACAACACGAACCGTGGCAAAGGATCATGGACAGATCCACATAGCAAGTGAGCATCACAGCAAGAGCAACGCATGGCAAGATGACATCAAAGCAAGATCATCATGGAAAGAGAATCTGTGCATGTCTGCCACTTCCTTATATACTTACAGGGACCACAGGAGATGATGCCATTCCTGTCATACCTGTCCCATGGCCATAACTCAGTTGTCCCTCTAGGTTCCACGTCTCCACTTGTTTCACCCTTCAGTGGAGAGACCACATGCCCATTAGAAATGTATTTTTACACAATGGAGTTGCATACAATGCATTTCTATCTAATACACAATTATCTATCAGACGTCATTTTCATCCACAAAAGTTTTTTTTCCTGTTGGCAGAAAAACTGCAGATCTTTACAAGTTTCCAATTTTTTCCTATTTCCTATTTTTTTTAGGTTCGGTGGCATTATGGTTAAGGAAGGATGCATATTGTTGATTGATTATGTACGCTGTGAACATAGGTTCTTCAGAGAAGATGACCTGTCACCTTGTTAAAAAAACATGACGAGTCCTTTAGTCATGAATGAATAAACTGATGATTCGTGCATCCTATTGGTGTGTTCCTATTGGTGTGTTATACATGTGCAAATTCCTTTGCACAAGAATTGGAGGGATTATGCATAATGGACTTTATGGGCGTGATACCATTGTTGCACGTAATTATGAAATGCACGTTGCATGTCAAGGCTCATTGTGCATTGATAGCGCAAGGTTGCCTTTCTGCAATGAAGTGGCATAGTGCATCATTGGTAAATGTTCCTTGGCCACCCCAGAGATCACTTTCGAGTTAAGTTATGGCCACAAAAAAGACACACAGAGTGTGCGTCTACACTGTTGAGTTTAATACAGTTCAATGCCACATGAACTGTGCTGGTTTAATGCTATGGAACTGTGGGAGTTGTAGTTTTACGAGATCGTCAGCCTCCGCTGCCAAAGAGTTTCTGGTGCCTCACCAAACCACAACAGCCAGGATTCCATAGCACTGAACCCACACAGTTCAAGTGATGTTAAACTGTGTTAATTATACAGTGTAGATGCACTCCTACAATTGAGACTTTCCTGCTGCTTCTTACTGGGAATCCTATTGTCCCAAATTGAAAAATTGATGTTGTTGTTGCTATCTGAAACACAACATTAGTACACAGCAAACAAGCTCTCTCTGCTGGTTGTTGTATTGGATCACACATTGGACCCTTCCCAAGTGTCTAGGACTGTGTTATGTACAGGGGCGGATTAACGCACTCGGCGGAGTAGGCGCCCGCCTAGAGTGCCAGATCCACAGGGGCGCACCGCCGCCGGCTGGAAACTTGAACCTCCACACATGCTGGAAACACCGCCTCCTTGCATGTGCATTTGGGCACACGGGCGAGTTTCTCTCGAGGCAACAGAGAGACGCTGAAAACCACAAGGCCACTGCCAGAGCTATGCGATGGCCGTGCTGCTGCTCCTGGTGTTGGCCTTTGCGAGCTTCGACCAGGTGAGCAGAGCCAGCTGGGGAGGGTCACTCTGGCTGAGACCTACCTGCGGGGAGCGAGGCTCCCCTCGTCTTTGCAAGGAAATGGATGACGCCTTCATAGCCTGGGCTCCGTTGGCTGTAAGGTACATCTACACTGTGGAATCAACCCGGTTTGAGGCCATGTCAAATGTTATGGGAGCTTGGGAGTTGTAGTTTTATACAATATTTAGCTTCTACCAAAGTACAACTCCCAAGCTCCCATAACATTGGTTTGCCCCTGCAGATCTGGCGCTCCCGGCGGGCGCCTACGCCACCGACTGCGTTAATCCGCCCTGCCCAGGGGCAAACCAAGAATGGGCAACTTGGAAGTCCCTGAACAGACTCAGAAGCAGAGTGGGCAGTTCAAAAGACAACCTGGCCAAATGGCACGACCTAAAAGAATCCCATACCTTGTGTGACTGTGGAGCAGAACAGACAACTCCGCTCTGTATGCTTGTCCACTGTGCCCAGCCTAATGTACAGAGGAGGAATTGTTGGAGGCTACAGACAATGCCTTTGCTGTTGCCTGTTTTTGGTCAAAGGATATTTAGCCACCTGCGCACCTTCTATTTTTATCAGTTTTATACTAAATTTCTCTCGGCATTACTTCGCAAACGAAGATTCTTAGGAAGGACTCATCCCACGCTTTTTACAAGCGCGTTGATGACTAAAAAGGCCAATCTGAGATAGGCAAGTTCGGTTGCAGAAAGCACAGCAGAAAGTCTCCTTGGGTGATTTGTTTCCATGTTGCGGTTCTTTCTGCATTGTCATTTCTCTTCGAGACCCATATGGCGTGTCTTCTCGATAGAGGCCACAGCATTGTGGATAGTGCGTCTCCATGCTTCCCAATGTGAGGCCAGGGTGGGCCATTGTTAGTGATCAAACTGGCCGAGCCTGAGATGTTGTTTCAGGGAGTCCTTATATTTCTTTTTGGGGGTGCCTCTCTTGTGCTGACCCATGGCAAGTGCACCATAGAGTAGTATCTTTGGGAGGCAGTGGTCCTCCATCCTAGAGACGTGCCCTGCCCAGCTGTGTTCTCAATAGCATGGCCTCAATGCTGGTGATCCCTGCTTGCTCAAGGACAGCAACATTCGTCACATAGTTGGTCCAGTGTATATTTAGGATTGTGCGAAGACAGCGCTGATGAAAGCGTTCGATGAGTCGTAGGTGCTGGTGATAGGTGACCCATGTTTCAGACCCATATAGAAGAATAGACAGTTCAATAGCTCTGTACACACTGATTTTGGTGCTTTGCCTCAGGTGCTTGTTGCTCCAGACTCTTTTGTGAAGCCTTCCGAATGCACTCTATGCCTTTGCTAATCTGTGATCTATCCTTTTGTCAATCTTAGCATCTGAAGAGATGATGCTTCCCAGGGAGGTGAACTGCTGAATGGACTTAAGCACAGATGTGCCTATGCTGACATGGGGATGATGGTGTTCTTCCTGTGGTGCGGGCTGGTAGAGGACTTCCATTTTCTTCAGGCTGACTTCCAGCCCAAACAGCTCTGCAGCTGCTGCAAAGCAGGATGTGAGGCGCTGCAGGGCTGCTTCTGAATGGGCGACAAGGGCAGCATCGTCAGCAAAAAGCAGCTCACGGACTAGATAGTTTAGAGTCTTAGTGTGAGCCCTCAGACGGCTCAAGTTGAACAAGTTACCATCAGTACGATAGCGTATATATATCCTGTCTTCTTCTTCGAGGTCTGCCGTAGCCCTTTGGAGCATCATGCTGAAGATTATAAATAGGGTTGGTGCAAGAACACAACCTTGTTTCACTCCATTCGTTATTAGAAATTTAGTATTTCACTCCATTAGTTATTAGAAATTTAGTATTTCACTCCATTAGTTATTAGAAATTATTTGGTATTATTTATACTAAATAATGCAATGCTTTTGATACGAAATGAATACATTTATTTTATACCCCATTTTTGCTTTCCACAAAGGGGACTCAAAGGAACATACAGTGAAAGCATTTCAATACAAGGTAAAATCTACAGACATACAAACATACAAACAATGAAATATCAATGGTATTTTAAAATTCAGTTAAAATTCGTAAAAACAGATTAAGAAACATATTCAAGACTGACATCCTACAAGCCATTCTTTCTTGCTTCACGAAACTGCATCGCAATGGTGTTTGCTGATAGGGTGAAAAAACCAAACAGAGAGACGTGCAGCTGTGCGTCCTTTCTCTGCATCATGCCTGGCATGGCACCAAGGGATCCTCAAGCGTGTGCACATAGAAATTGCATGTTTCATTATCGACAAAAGAATAAGTGCATCCAGCAGGTAGATTTACCGGGTAGCTTTAAAACAGGCGGAGACACAAACAGATAGAAAGAACATTAAAGCATGGTTTCCCTCATTTGATCTTTGAAGTGGCCATCACTATTCTGAGTGCAAAGATCTACAAGGAATCTCTTAATATATTTGGCCAAACCTAACAGTTCACAACAATTGGATTAACGCTGAACAAAACCCAGGGGCAGTCCTACTGGTAGGCAAAGGACGCCGCTGCGTGGGGTGCCATATGGGTAAAGAGCGCATTCCCCCGCCCGCCAGACAGCGTCCGGCTGATGTTCCGCTTTTGGGCCTTGTGCGCTCCGGCACCGCGCCCCGCTCCCTGCTGTGTCTGCTGGTGCTGCTGGCCTTGGAGGTGGGCGCCGGCGAGAAGGCAAAGGCGGCCTCCTCCTCCTCACCGGTCCTGGCCCTGTCTTCCGCGGACGCGGAGGAGGAGTCCGGCTCGAGCTGCCCGGTGTGCCTGTGGCGGCAGCACAGCAAGGAGTTCTGGCTGGAGAGCATCAAATCCCAGATCCTGAGCAAGCTGCGGCTGAAGGAGGTACCCAACATCACACGCGAGGTGCTCAACCAGCTGCTGCCCAAGGTGCCGCACAGGAGCTTCTGGGCATGCGCGGAGGGGGTGTGTGTGCCAAAATAATGTTTTGGGGCGGGGTGCCAAAATAATGTTCGCTTACCATTTAAAATTACCTTAGACCGCCCCTGACAAAAACCCTACTCTGAGTGCATCTACACTGGAGAGTTAATGCAGTTTGATACCACTTTATCTGCCATGGCTCAGTGCTATGGGATCCTTCAACTTACTCTACATATGCCTAGAAAAATTCTCTCTGAATTCTTACCTCCTGCAGTTTTCCCATAAATAATAATAATATAATTTATTTATATTCCACTCTATCTCCCCGACGGGACTCAGAGTGGATTACAGAATACATATATGGCAAACATTCAATGCCATTATACAGTTAACAATAAAGACAGACAGTACATAGACAGAGGCAAGGATTCCCACTTTTTCATCTTCGGCATCTGGAGACTGTGCTCAACTCGGCCATGAGGAGGTGCTCTTGTTCCATTTTTTCCACGCCAAGGAGCCTATTGTCCATGGATGCCTTCCTGATCAAATTGCTGGCATGTTTTCAGGCGCGCCTTTTACCTCCCCACTGAAGTGGTGCCTATTTATCTACTCACATTTCTGTTTTCAATCTGCTAGGTAAGCAGAAGCTACAGCTGATGGCGGGAGCTCACTCCGACTCACAGCTTGAGTCCAGTCAACAAGATTTTCTGTAGCTGGCGTTTTAACCCGCTGTGCTAGTCACAGCAGAGCAGTGGTTCCCAACCCTTTTTTAACCAGGGACCACTTGACCAGAGACCACTTTGACCAGGGAGCACTGTCCAACATTAGTACCAAAAGGGTAACAAATGAGTTTTTGGTCGACTTTAGATTTGGTTTGGGATGCTGATTCTGAAAATTGCATTCGATAGATTGCATTAGATTCAGCTCTAGTTTCTGATACAGAACATATGCCATAGTGAGTATCAGGGAAGGAGTGGCAGGCAGGCAGCGTGAAAGGAGCAGAAATAACAAAAATAAAAATGAAAATGAAAATAAAAATAAAAATAAACATTGACATAAAAATAAAAATAAAGAGGAAGGAGGCTCACGGACCAGAATTTCATCCTCGCAACCCACTGGTGGTCCGTGGCCCACAGGTTAAGAACCACTGCACTAGTGGATCTAGCATTAAACTAAATTCAAGGCTATTCCTTAGGTGCAAAAAACCCACAATTGGATGAGGCGGTAGGCTATCACCAGAGCCATCTGCTACATCACCTTTGGAATAAGTCCCAAAGCGACTAGATCTCCTGCCTACACGTAAAGGAAGTGGACATTAAAAAGTCAACAAACACATTTGCCTTACCCAATGCAGCACGTGATTGCATACTCCTTGCATTCACAATTCAGGCAATCGATGGTTTCCCACACATCTCCGACTGGCCGCATCGTCCCACTATATGGGTCCAGACAATCATTTGAAGGCAGCAGCTGACCTAGAAAGGGAAGCCCTCTCAGTTCTCCCAGCCCACAGCCCCAAAGGTTCAGGAAGAGCATCTCCAGAGGTGAGTCCTGTCCCCCCCCACCACCACCACCACCATTTATTTGGAATGTGCCTTCAAGTTGTTTCCAACCCATGGAGACCCATCACAGGGTCTGCCATGGCCTTTCTCCATTGGACCATTTAGTAGGAGAATTGTATCCCCGAGAAACTGTTAGGTAGATAATGCACTGTTAGACAAGAATCCATTGGATGTAACCCCATTGTGCCAAACTGGTTGGAAATACTGTTCTAATGGGCATGTGGTCACACACCTACTGAAGGGTTAAATGGGTGGTGATGTGGAACTTAAGGGACAGGCTGAAGAAGCTGGCTCATGACCATGTGACAGTCAAGACTATTGAGGTAAATGCAAAAAGGACCATTGGTGAGTTTGATACTCCAGAGGAACTGTGAAAGTTTGTGTTGAATTGTGCTGCACAAGGGTAAAGTTTTACATTTCTTCTACTTGCGTTGCGTGTAGACTAGCAGAAGATTAGTGCATTGTTTATTATTTATTTTTTTGAATAAACAATGCACTAATCTTCTGCTGGTCTCCACATATCATCAAACCGTAACAATGATGAGGGTCGTATCATTCACTTTTGTCCCTGGTAATGACAAGTAAGCAATGAGTATAAAAGAGGACAGGAAGTGCATTGACGGTAACCCTATTGTGGAAAACTGCTGGAAAATACTGTTCTAATGGACATGTGGTCACACACCTGGTAAAGGCTTAAGTAGGTGGTGATGTGGAATTTGAGAGACATGAAACCAAGCTGAGTCATGACCCCCCAATCCTATATAAATAATAGGCCTGGGCAATCCATGGTTCTAAATGGTTCTAAAGTACTTACAAAACTAAAGTTCTGGTGGTGAACACTAGGTGGCGCTGGTGCTTTGCTTTTACAGTGTTGCTAAAGTTCTGGTGGTGAACACTAGGTGACGCTGGTGCTTTGCTTCTACAGTGTTGCTAAAGTCCTGGTGGCGAACATTTCAGAACTCTAACAAAACTTTCAAAACTTCATTATTATTACATTATTGCCAATTTTAAAGACAGAACCAATTAGGAACTGCCATTTATAACAAAATTTTGAAAGATTTGTTAGAGTTTTGAAATGTCCACCACCAGAACTTTAGCAACACTGTAGAAGCAAAGCACCAGCGTCACCTAGTGTTTACCACCAGAACTTTAGCAACACTGTAGAAGCAAAGCACCAGCGCCACCTAGTGTTCACCACCAGAACTTTAGCAACATTGTTCACCACCAGAAGCAAAGCACCAGCGTCACCTAGTGTTCACCACCAAAACTTTAGCAACACTGTAGAAGCAAAGCACCAGCAGAACTTTCACCTAGTGTTCACCACCAGAACTTTAGCAACACTGTAGAAGCAAAGCACCAGCGCCACCTAGTGTTCACCACCAGAACTTTAGCAACACTGTAAAAGCAAAGCACCAGCGTCACCTAGTGTTCACCACCAGAACTTTAGCAACATTGTAGAAGCAAAGCACCAGCGCCACCTAGTGTTCACCACCAGAACTTTAGCAACACTGTAAAAGCAAAGCACCAGCACCACCTAGTGTTCACCACCAGAACTTTAGTTTTGTAAGTACTTTAGAACCATTTAGAACCATGGATTGCCCGGGCCTAATAAATAAATACCAAGTGTGGCCCTTGAACTAAACTTTTTATATATCCCTCAATTCAGTGAAGCCACAATGGATACATTATCCATTACAGTAGAAAGGGAAGATCAGTTCCCAACCTCATTCTGCCAGGACTACATTTTCAAGCTTTTGTCCAAAGAAAGGGCCTGGTTTGGCAGTATTACCATTGATGACCTCTGCTTCCAAAGGATGGTCAATGCACTGTCCGTTGTACCAAACCACAGAAAGAGAGAAGACAATCAGGCCGAAAATGATTTTCTGAAAAAGAAGGAAGAAAAAGAATCTAACCATCAATTAATAGAGCAAATGGGGTTTCCGGAAGAGGGGAAAGTAAATTAAAAATGCTCATTCAGATTTGGGAATGAGTTAAATCTGGGATGGGATGTGATGGGATGTGATGGTTATGTGAAATTATTAATGGTTTCCAAATCACAACCTCCCCTGAACTTTTACAAGCTGGATAGCACAGTCCTATCTGCACATTGTTTAGTAAACTCATGGATTTGTATTTTCATCCAAAATATCCAGAGGCCTTAATCTTCACTGTTGCAATATTTACGAAATGTACAAACAGGATTCACAAGTCCACTTTCAGCTTGTCATTGCAAACAACCAGAGTCAACAAACAGTCACATATAACATAGACCAGGGGTGCTAATTAGGTAGCTTGGGAGCTACTACCGTAGTAGATCTTCGGCCCTCTTACAGGTGATCTTTGGGCCTCACTAGCCAGATGGGGCGCTCCTGTTATGCGCGTGCACACCCTGCACGGACGCGCGTTCCTGCTGCTGGAACCTTCCAGATGTGTTGGACTAAAACTCCTGTGATAGTGTAAAATGAACTTTTCATGCTGGATATGGTACATCTATGAGCACATCTATTACATTCAGGCAGAGCAGTGGTTCATTTACTCCAAGGCTATCCACTGAAAAAATGATCTCACTTGTTTAGCACAATAGATCTTCCCACTTGATTCATTTGCCAGGCACAAAATCCCTTTGCGAATCACTGTATACTGAGCTTGGAGCGTGTGTTAACTTGCACTTGCAACTCATGTAGGGTTTCACCAGATTAATTAAGCTGGTGATCATCTACATCAGGGGTGCTCATTAGGTAGCTCGGGAGCTACTAGTAGATCTTCGGCCCTCTTCCAGGTGATCTTTGGGCCTCACTAGCCGGGTGGGGCGCTCCTGCCATGCGCGTGCACACCCTGCGCGCACGCGCGTTCCTGCTGCTGGCTTCCGCTCTTGCAGTGCTTCTTTCGCCTGCGGGACATTGCAGGAAGAAGGAAGCATGAGGCGGGGCCTCTGGAGGGAGCGCCCTGCCTCTCTCTCATCCAGAAACAGCTGTGCAGCCTCCATTGCCGGCGAAACAGGCAGGGCGGAGCGCTCCCTCTGGATGCTTCCTCGTGCTTTCTCCTTCCTGCAATGCCCTGCAGGCGGAAGAAGCGCTGCGTGGGCGGAAAACAGCAGCAGGAGCGCGCGCTGTGGCAAGAGCGTGTGGCGGCAAGAGCGTGTGGTGGCGGGAGCGCGCGATAGCAAGCGGCGGCGGGGGCAGGTAGATCTTTTGGACTTGGTTGCTTTAAGAGTAGCTCGCATGCTGAAAAAGTGTGAGCACCCCTGACATATTAGACAGATACTCTCACAGAGTCATGCAGGAGAGAGAAAGATGGATTCTTTCCTCCTCCTTCTATAGCCACCTGCTGATAGCTCATCAGTAAGGGACAGTGTCTGAAATACCCTCACATGGTTATGACTCAGCCTTAGGTATTTTTATTTATTTATTTCGTATCAAAGGCATTGCATAAATTAGTTTAAGACAGATAAAAAATAGAAGGCGCACAAGCGGCTAAATATCTTTTTCTATCTAACAAGGGATGCGCTGGGAAGGCCGGTGGCTCCAGTCTGCAGATTTACAGGGAACTCTCCATGGTTTTGAACCTTTGCACCAAAACAGGCTCAGAACATCTCAAAATCCAGACTGAATCATACTGTAACGGCGCAGCAAGTGCCACTTGTATGTAAAACTTTAAGTTGCAATGGTTTGCACTGTTGCATTGTGTTTCTGCAAACCTGTTTGGTTTTGCAAAGGTTTGGTTGCTTTGATTGGTTCTTTACACCTGTCAATCATTGTTAACAGAGCCCAATTGAGTTTGTTCCGCCCCTTTTCCAGGGACTATCCATTTGTTTACAGAGCTTTCCTGGATCTCTCCAGAAGAAGACATATCTGAAGGTTTGCCAGGGCCAGCCTCGTTCAAGCCTTCTCTCAACACTTTCCCTGGGTCTCATACAGACAGCCCAACATACCGGACAGTTGGGTAGCTCTGAGGAGACCCAGGTGCCTTCAAACTAATCGGCTGGCATCCAGAGGAAGGTCCCATACCTTCAGTAGAGGCCAGCTGGCTGGGGTGTCGAGTGTCCTTACCTCGAGGCCATAAAGACAGAGAGGACTTGGAGAGCCATCCGGCTGAAGCTTCCTGGACCCAAGCAACTAAGAGACTGTAAAGTATTTTTCTTTATCCTTTTGGGGAACAAAGTAAAGTGCCTGAGTGCAGATAACTCATGTTTTGAGTAATAAAGCCTGTTTTGAGTTATCTATTAAGCCCAGCTTGGTCCTTGGGAGCCCCAAGCCTCTAAAAGCAGTGGTTTCCAAACTTTTTTGGCCTACTGCCCCCTTTCCAGAAAAAAATTACTCACCGCCCCCCTAGAAATTATTTTTTAAAAAATGTAATAGCAATTAAACAGAAAGATATATGTATTAATGCAGTGGTTCTCAACCTTTCTAATGCCGTGACCCCTAAATAAGATTCCTCATGTTGTGGTGACCCCCCATCCATATTTTCGTTGCTACTTCATGAATTATTTTGCTACTCTTACGAATTCTAATGCAAATATCTAATATGCAGGATGTATTTTCATTGTTACAAATTGAACATAATTAAAGCATCGTGATTAATCACAAAAACAATATGTTTGGGGAAGTATGGGCAACAGAGGATGGGATTTGCAGTACCTTCAACCAATTCAACTCGGACTTCCACAGCCGAGACCCCATGAATGACAGACCTGGACCAAACTTGGCACACAGAACCCCCATGACCAACAGAAAATACGGGAGAAGATTGGGAGGAACTGACAGTGATTTAGGGGAGATGTAGTTCACCTACATATGGAGAGCACTCTGAACCCAAACAACCCTGGATCTGGACCAAATTTGGCACAAATACTCAATATGCCCAAATTTGAACACTAGTGGAGTTGTGTGGGATTGATTTTGTCATTTGGGAGTTGCAGCTGCTGGGATTTATAGTTCACCTACAATCAAAGAGCATTTTGAACTCCACCAACAATGGAATTGAGCCAAACTTGGCACACAGAACTCCCATAACCGACAGAAAATACTGGAGGGTTTTGGGAGGAATCCACAGTGATTTAGGGGAGATGTAGTTCACCTACATTTGGAAAGCACTCTGAACCCAAACAACCCTGGATCTGGACCAAATTTGGCACAAATATTCAATATACGCAGATTTGAACACTGGTGGAGTTGTGGGGGATTGTTTCGGCATTTTGTAGTTGACCTATAATCAAAGAGCATTTTGAACTCCCCGCAGCAATGGAATTGAACTAAACCTAAGCAATAGAGAATACTGGACTTTGGAAATTGGGCACTGCTTGCATTTTTCTTTGTGCCACGGCCATCTCCCAGGAGGCGCCTGCAAACGCAACAGCGACTCAGGGGGCGTTTGCAGACGCGGAGGTTTTCCTTCTCTGCTGGACCTACTGGCAGGCACACACTTGTAAGTGCGCGACTGTCTCAGCCTGCCAGTTGGAGTACCTGGGCAGGCGTTGCTTGGAAACCACAGCGCGCACGCACTTCCTCTCCTTAACTCCACCCACGGTGCAGTCCCGTATCGCCCCTTCCTTCCAAGGGACCCGTTGGATTAGAAGGGGCTATCCAGGACTGCGCCATGGGCAGAGTTGAGGAGAGGAAGGGGGTGTACCCTGCGGTTTCCAGGCAGCGCCTGTACGGGGTTTCCAACTGGCAGGCGCACATTCCCGTGCTTGAGAGTTGGAATCCCGCCACCACCCCATTACAGGGCTTCAGTGCCTCCTGAGTCTCCCACCTCCCCCTTGGATCGCCTCACCGCCCACTAGGGGGTGGTACCGCCCACTTTGGGAACCACTGCTCTAAAGGAAGGCAAGAAGCAATCCCCCGGTAGAGAGAGTCTATGTCCTCGCCCTTCTCAAGTATACAGACCGGGTGCGACAGCACACATACAACCCTGAAAAGAGTTGGAAGGGGCCTCAAGAACTATGGAGGCCGATGGCTTCCAAGCTTTGGCTCTCCTTTTGGACTTTAGTTCCCAGAATTCCAGACAATTGGACACTCCACCAAGGGCTTCTGGGAATCTAAGTCCAAAACGACCGGAAGACCATCACTTGAAGATCCCGATCTAGTTCCAATTCAGCAAATGGGAACATGGAAAATTTTCAACCTGGTTACCATTCTGGATTTTCAGCTGGCCAACTGCTTTTGCTCAGAAGTCTTATATGTCACATAACATTGTAGAGAGAACCTGCCACGGATATTTATACAATGGGGAAGGCCACATTTGCTGCCCTGTTCCCCTGGAGGAGCGAATGCACCCGGGTAATGTCTTTCCAGAAGGCAGTGTTCGCTTTTAATGGAAGCGCAGCTTGTTCTGCGTGGCGGCAACAAAGGGTCTCCTCCCTTGCATCAGATCTCGGGATGTTGACAAAGAACACATTGAAACCAGAATATGAACGTTGTGTCACACACACCCAGAACAGCGTGGGACACAAACCGATATAATGAATAGTTATGGATCCTTTGGGAGGGAAAAATACCGTATTTTCCAGTGTATAAGACAACTGGGCATATAAGACGACCCCCAACTTTTCCAGTTAAAATATAGTTTGGGATATACTTGCTGTATAAGACGACCCCTTTTCCAATGCACACCAAATAAAAATTTAAAAGCATCAGATTTCATTCCAATATGGCAATTTTCCTATTACTGTACCTCCTTCTCTGCCTCTTGGATCTCGCACATGCGCATCTGCACCGCTTCACTGCCGTCTTCAGGAGCGAGATATGAGAAGCAGAGGAGGAGGGATGCTAAAAGGATAGTTGATGGAGGCAGGCAGGATTTTCCCCGGGTACTGGTTGTGGGGGGTCGGGAGCAGGTGAGGGTTTTGCCCTCCTTTCTGCTAGAGATCCCTGTGTACAACTGGTGGGCCACTGTGTGACACAGAATGCTGGACTAGATGGGCTGAGGCCCGATTCAGCATGGCTCTTCTTATGTTCTTATGTTCTTATGATACAAGGGGCAGGCCAGACAGGTAAAAGAGGTGTGTTTCTCTGGGTCCAGAGCCACCCTATCTCTTTTTTCCATATCCTGGGCGGCCCTGACACCTGCAGCTTGTTCCACCCTTCACTTAAACCTTCCCGGTGAGGCACCCCTTCACCTCACCGTCGGGACCGCATTAAGTCCACGAATCCTGATGAATGGATTTTCTTCTACCGTAGTTGTACCGTACGCAAGCCTCACCACTGGCGCCTCCCATGCCAGTGGATAGTGTGTCTCGATGCCTCCCGATGTGAGGCCAGGGTGGACCATTATTGGTGATCAATCTGGCCGAGCCTGCGATGTTGTTTCAGGGAGTCCTTATATCTCTTTTTGGGGGCGCCTTTCTTGCGCTGACCCGTGGCGAGTTCACCATAAACATTTAAATATATGTATAATACACTACAACTGTGTGACATGAAATCTGGTTTTTCTTTATTTGTCTCCATTTGCTTTTAATTGCCCGATCTCAATATTAATACTAAGTCAGTAGAAAGCTTATAGTAAGGGTTTAGTACTGGATATAATTTTAGTTAGGCCTAGTTTTCAAGCAACCAGAAGCTACATTTATTCAGTATCTACTAATTCCCCCTCTCCATTGGCGCCCCCTTGTTGTGGGGGAGAGGCTTGCGTACCCTAATGAAGTTGCGAGCTATGCTGGTGGTGGCATAATAGCCACCGGTAGGGCCTCACATGCCAGACAGGCCACAACCGAAGGGTCTGACAAAGAGCATCAACGGGCAGGATGGGCTCTCTAGCCTTTCGGCAACCATCCTAGGAGAAGGAAAACTCTAAATTCAAACGCAGGCAGATGGCGCTCATCTAACCCTGTAAGGTCAACTATCTAAGAGAAGGCAACTCGAACCAAACCTACGAGAACCTCATTGCCACCGTCTCAGCTTGCTAGGCCCTGACAGATGAACCTTTGGTTTAAATCAGTGGTTCCCAAACTTTTTTGGCCTACCGCCCCCTTTCCAGAAAAAAATTTACTCAGCGCCCCCCTAAAAATAAGTTTTTAAAATTTTAATAGCAATTAAACAGAAAGATATATGTATTAATGTTTCTACCATTTTCGTAAAATATAGTAAAGAAAGGTGTAAATTACAAACATTGAATTCCAGAATAATCACAAAAACAATATGTTTGGGGGAGTATGAGTAACAAAGGATGGGATTTGCAGTACCTCCAGCCAATTCAGCTCTGACTTCTACAGACCACTACGATCCCCATGAATGACAGATCTGGATCAAACGGCAACGCTTCCGACTGTGTCCTTGCGAGTTGGAATCGGGCAGGCGTTGTCATGGAAACTGCAGCACGTGCCTCCTTCTTCTTGTCAACCCCACCCATGGCGCAGTTCTGTGTATCGGCCTCTTTGTTCCAAAGAGGACGTCCTTGCAAATGCGCGACCCTGCAAGTGGCAAGCCTGGCTCACGCCACCGCCCTCTTACAGGGTTTCAGGGCCCCCCAAATTCTCCTGAACCTCCCAGCCTCCCCTTGGATCGCCCCACCGCCCACCAGGGTGTGGTACAGCCCACTTTGGGAACCACTGGTTTAAAGGGTGATGCCAGTTCTGTGCACACTGCGCTCCACAAAAAAAAATCCATTACATGGACTCAAAGGACACATCCAACCTCCTTAGTCATCATCGTGCTTGTAGAAAGCGTGGGAGGAGTCCTTCCTAAGAATCTTCGTTCGCGAAGTAATGCCAGAGAGAGTTGTACAGCGTCGCCCTTAATGCTTTCATACAGTCGCTGCATATGGCAGGGACGCAGCCACTGCCATTTTTGAGCTCACCACCACCACCACATGCAGCAACCACAGATTCTCCAATCTGGATTGGAAGTTTCAGCACCCACTCTATAAGATGAATCCCTGACTTTTGAGAAGATTTTCTTGGGTTAAAAAGTAGTCTTATACACCAGAAAATACGGTACTTATTCTCCACCTCCTTTTCCATTGTGTAAATATCAATGGCAGGTTCTTTGCGCAGCATGAAGAGCCGTTGGCCAAGCTGGAATCCAGAATGGTACGTTTTGCTTTTCTCTCTCATCTTCCTATACACTTAGCTGAACGGATATCAATGAAGACGATAGAAATTACGCTACGAGACAAACCAATGGAGCTGCAATATTATCTACAACAGTTATGGGGAAAGTATGCAAAAGGCCCGAGTTGTTTTGGATGCTTGGCACATTCAATGCATGCCTTGCTCTACCCAAAGACTGAACATTTGAATTTTGAGTCTACGCTTCCTCGTAAGAAGTCCCTTGGAACTAACGCCGTCAGCTTACCTAGTTGGCTACAACTCTTTCCAGTGAATAATAATCTATATAAATAAAAATGTAATGTTGGTTTGTGGGATTAACATCACTCAAAAACCACTGGGAGAATGGACACCAAACTTGGACACAACGAGTGACCATCACTCATGAAAACACTGGAAAACACAGCAAAAGAGACTGAAAAAGCCAAAAAACAAAAAAATACATTACAATGCATGCACAAAACCACTACACACACACACACACATAGCTCAGGTTGAAATCCGGGGAGCGGCAGGAGCTCCCGCTGTTAGCCCCAGCTTCTGCCAAATGTGAGTAGATCAATAGGTACCTTCTGGCGGGAAGGTAACGTTGCTCCATGCAGTCATGCTGGCCACATGACCTAGAAGATGTCTACGGACAATGCCAGCTCTTCAGTTTAGAAATGAAGATGAGCACCAACCCCCAGAGTCAGACACAACTGGACTCAATGTCAGGGAATAACCTTTACCCTACACAAATATATATACACACATAACACATATACACAGACTGGGTCACAGCAACACGTGGCAGGGGACAGTTTGTGTGTGTGTGTGTATGTGTGTGTGTGTGTATATATATATACTGTATATATATATGTGTGTGTGTGTGTATATATATATATATACACACACACATACACACACATATATACACACACAAGCACACACATATATGTGTATGTGTGTATATATATGTGTGTGTATATGTGTGTGTGTGTATATATATACATACACACACACATATATACACACACACATACACACACACACAAGGTGTCCCCTGCCACGAGTTGCTGTGATCCAGTCTGTGTATATGTGTTATGTGTGTATATATATTTGTGTAGGGTAAAGCTAAAGGTTATTCCCTGACATTGAGTCCAGTTGTGTCAAAAAGACATCATAGAACTACAAATTCCAGGATTCCCTCGCATTGGTCCATGGCGGCTGTGTTCCTTCGTTCTCTTTCAGAAAGTCCTCTTCACTCTGATCGCCTTGTCCGTCTCTCTGGCTTTGTGCAATGGGGCTTGCACTTATCATTCCAGGAAGGCAGAGCTGAAAGACGGTAATGTGATTTCCCAGCTTGGTGTTTATTTATTTGAATTCCTTTTTTTTAACAGAGAGGGTCATTTAATGGCAGGAATTGTCGGGATGGAATTAGGAATCCTCTTCCCTTTCCACTCGGATCGATGGAGTGTACACTCCGGCACTGAGTGGAGGAGTATTTTGGTCCAAGGGCGTCCTTTGGCACTTATTTAGAGCCACGGAGGAAGAAAAGGATGGAAGAAGGAAGGAAGGAAGGAAGGAAGGAAGGAAGGAAGGAAAGAAGGAAAGAAGGAAAGAAGGAAAGAAGGAAAGAAGGAAAGAAGGAAAGAAGGAAAGAAGGAAAGAAGGAAAGAAGGAAAGAAGGAAAGAAGGAAAGAAGGAAAGAAGGGAAGGGGAAGAACAGAGAGAACGAAGGAAAGATAAAGGGGAGGAAGGGGATGATGGAAGGAGAAAGAGGGAGAGAGGGAGGGAAGAGGGAGGGAAGGAAAGACAAAAAGGGAAGAAAGGATGAAAGGAAGGAAGTGAAGGATGGAAGGAAGGGAAGAACAGAGAGAACGAAGGAAAGACAAAGGGGAGGAAGGGGATGATGGAAGGAGAAAGAGGGAGAGAGGGAGGGAAGAGGGAGGGAAGGAAAGACAAAAAGGGAAGAAAGGATGAAAGGAAGGAAGTGAAGGATGGAAGGAAGGGAAGAACAGAGAGAACGAAGGAAAGACAAAGGGGAGGAAGGGGATGATGGAAGGAGAAAGAGGGAGAGGGGAAAGGAAGAGGGAAGGAAGGAAAGACAAAAGGGAAGAAAGGATGAAAGGGAGGAAGAGAAGGATGGAAGGAAGGAAGAGAAGGGGAAAGAACAGAGAGAACGAAGGACAAAGGCGAGGAAGGGGAGGATGGAAGGCGAAAGAGGGAGAGAGGGAGCACAGGGCGAAAGAAGGATGAAAGGATGAAAAGGAAGGATGGAAAGAGAAAGAGGGGAAAGGAGGGAGGGAAGGAGGAGTGAAAGAGAAGAAAGAAAAACCAAAGGGAGGGAAGAAGGGAAGGATGAAAGTGTGGAAGGGAAGGATGGAAGCAGAGAGAAGGAGAGAGACAGGAAAGAGGAAAGGAAAGAAATACAAAAGGGAAGGAAAGGTAGAAGGGAAGGAAGGAAGGAAGGAAGGGAAGGAAGGAAGGAAGGAAGGAAGGAAGGAAGGAAAAGAGAGAACGAAGGAAAGTCAAAAGCGAAAGAAGGAAGGAAGGTAGGAGAAAGAGGGAGAGACAGAGGAAAGTGGGAAGGAAGGATGAAAGTGAAAGGAAAGGATGGAAGGAGAAAGACGGAGGAAAGTGAGGAAGGTAAGGAGAAAGGAAGAAGAAGGAAGGAAAGACAAAAGGGAGGGAAGAAGGGAAGGACGAAAGGATGGAATGGAAGGAGGGAGAAAGAGGGAGGTAAAGAAGTGAGAGAAGGAAGGGGAAAGGAGAGAAGAAAGGACGAAAGGGTGGAAGGGATGTTGGATTTATTGCTGGAAGAACTGAAAGAACTTCCATTTCTAGGTAAATTGGTGGTTCCTGACGGATGTATCGACCCATTTACTGGGAAAAGATATAAAGTTGGAGCTTCATGGAAGATGGGTAGTCTCGTGAAGTGTGAATGTACGAAGGACGAAATCGAGTGCTGCTCCGGGTAGGCCTAAAGCTATAATAACCCATCTTAATATTGTTCCTCTTTGCGTTGCAAAAGCCCTCTCTGCAGGAACTGGAAAGAGATCTGGTGAGCTTGGGAGATCATCACTCGGGTGCTGTTTAGAAGCCGTTGTGCGGATATTCTGCCTCTTCGTCCAATAGCCATTTCTTTGCAAAAGCATTCTTTTATCATTGGGGATACAACACAATCCAGAGGCTTCTGCAGGTAAAGGGAGGCTTCTTAGCTGTGTGAATCTTGTAATAAGATAAGACCTATAGATATAGGTCCAAGGGTGGCTCAAGCTGTATGCAGATTACGCATTTGCATAGGGCGCAGCGTCCCCAGGGGTGCCAGCCAAAATTCAAGGGGCGCATGCACACAGTGGGCAGCTAAGAAGACTTTCTCGACTGGCCACATAGCGTCCGCATCTAATAGACCTTCTGAGTTGTTTCGGGTTGTTGGGGAGCTCCTCCACCACCCTGAGGTTGGGGGGGGGGGGGGTGGTTTCCCCGAGGACTCAGCAACTCCGTGCTGTGAGTTCATGCACCATTTCGTGCACTAAAGCTGGACTCCGCTTTAAATGCAATGTCAGAAGAGGTGACCGAGGCATCTGTCGGTTCGATCTTGTGGGATTGTTTCCAGCTTGTTCGTCCTGATGGCGTGAAGGGGGTCCTTGGGGCTGTGAGGGCGACCACATTGACTCTGGACCCTTACCCTTCTTGGCTAATTAAATCGGCCAAAGGCGGGTTGATAGATTGGTTTGTGCTGATCATAATTCGACCGCATCCCCCTTATTCACCCGACCTCGCACCACCGGACTTCCACCTCTTTCCAACAAGGAAGTTATTTTTGAAGGGCAAGCCTTTCTCAGATGAGGAGACTCGAAGTCACAACGTGGCTTTTGGAGCAACCTGTCGTCTTCTACAAGCGAGGCGTTTACAGTTGCTTAAAAAGATGGGAGGAGTGTGTGTCCCTATGTAAAAAAGGACTAATAATACCTGTGCCAAGTTTTGTTGCTCCCAGTCCACAGGAAGTGGGTCAGGGGAAATCTTTAATGGACGCCCCTCGTACATTTATAAAGTGACTGGGGCTGGCATAGAATTTCGTTGTACGATGTACAACGGCAATAACGTTATTCTATTCAAAGTCAGGGCTTTGCACATCAAATAAAATGTTCCCCCACGTTTCTAGCGTCGTGAGGAACGGAAGGCAGCTACCTTGTTAATACACATTGGAAATATGGTTCTTGCACAACTAACGTTTTATTTTTGCTTTGTTTGTTCTCCTCTAGTCCTAAGAGAGGTCATTAGGGTTGAACATCAAGATGCACAAACAGGTGAGCACTTCCAGCTCGCTCCCCATTGTTTCCCTCAACCTCTGTATGGCAGAGCGGGGCAAAACATGGTCTGGAGTTACGTTTGGCTCTCCAAAAGCCATCCCTTTGGGGCCTTTCTTGTCCTGACCCCTAGAGAATGCTCCCTTCCCTTCATTTTACCCAAAGAGTTAAGATAAAGTGTGAATGGACTCTTTGGAAACTTGGGGAGAGGAGAGGAGTCCTCCTTTAAGTAGGTGGCAAGCTTGGTTTTAGTGGGCTTTTCTTTGTGGTGCTTGTTGCTGTTGTTTGCCAAAGCTTGGGCGTTTCGGGAATACTAGCTTTCACTGGTTTGGCATTGATGCTTTGCACATAAATGGCCTCTCATTCCATTTGGGATCCACTTCAGTGCTTGCGTTTTTATTCCATCTAGAATAGATCTAGATTCAGTGGTTAGACGTCAACATCTTGGTAAAATCCCATTGCTCTACAACTCCAAAACACAAGGTTAATGCCCACCACACTATTCCAGTATTCTCTATAGGTCATAGTAGTTCTGTGTGCCAAGTTTGGTTCAATTCCAACATTGGTGGGATTCAGAATGCTCTTTTGTTGTAGGTGCACTATAAATCCTGTCCTTATAAGGGATTTCCTGATGTCTGCATGTGGCCCAGGGTCTGCTCTTTGTAGTCCCCTTACTCTCAAGGAATCTTCTCAGCACACTCACACCTGGCTGTAGACCCTGTGGCCACTGTGGAATTTGTATATTTATCGATGAGGATAAATTTATCACATGTACTGTTAGACCTAGAATGTTCAAATTTCTTCTCCACATGTGCCAGCACACAGGTGGTCTACACCCTGACCAACCCCTGCAATTTGATTTACATAGGACAGACTGGAAGAGTGCTGAAAATGCGCATCAACGAGCATCGCTCCAGAATTCGGAATGGAGCAGATGACAGCATCTTATACACACATTTCAGAACATCAGGACACTCAGAAGATTCCTTGAGAGTAAGGGGACTACAAAGAGTAGACCCTGGGCCACATGCAGACATTAGGAAATCCCTTATAAGGACAGAAACTTATTGGATCACTTTATTGAAAATTGAATACCCTGGAGACCTTAATGAGCAATTAGGAATAACTACATCGATTACTTAATTAATCCTAATTACCTAATTACAATCATACATTTAAACACATGGTTACTCAGAGTTACTCACCTTGAAACTCAAACTCTACTGTTACTTACCTGGAGATGCTATCATGCTTTGATATCATTATTGACTTTTGGTATGTATTAACTCCTTCTGTTAGCCCCATCTTCTGCCAACCTAGCCGTTTGAAAACAAGCAAATGTGAGTAGATCAATAGGTGCCGCTCTGGTGGGAAGGTAACGGCGCTCCATGTAGTCATGTCTATGGCCACATGACCTTGGAGGTGTCTACGGACAACACCAGCTCTTCGGCTTAGAAATGGAGATTGAGCACCAACTCTCAGAGTCGGACACAATTGGACTTAATGTCAGGGGAAAAACTTTACCTTACCTAAGTGGTATCTCTTAGCCTGCTTCCCCCACACCAAAATCTGGGTTTTCCAAATAGCTGCTGCTGCAAGCAACAGGCATTGGTTCTCCTTTAGATCAAGTTGCAGCAGACTGAGATATTCAACCCCTCCTGCAAGATGCTCCTTGGTCTGAATCTTTGCAAAGTTTAAGCTCTTGACATGCGATTTCTCTGTGTTGTAGTTTGTGCGTTTAGATATCCTGCTGTTACATCATTTCCTGGGTGTGTTGTCACTTTAGACTCGGAAAAGTGTTCTTACATCGTGCACGAAATTGGGGACCCTTCATAGCCATGCACCCCAGAATCTTAAAGCAAAGCTGAATAAATGATATACTCGATCCAATGTGCATGTCTCTCTACTTTTAGAATAACCAAATTACCACAGAGAAGAACAATAATTGAATAGAGAAGGAAAAAACAT
Organism: Anolis apletophallus; assembly: GCA_030556195.1. Classification (NCBI taxonomy): domain Eukaryota; kingdom Metazoa; phylum Chordata; class Lepidosauria; order Squamata; family Anolidae; genus Anolis; species Anolis apletophallus. The sequence continues at coordinate 4,643,063 of JARBWK010000013.1, read as the reverse complement.
TTCACAGGCAGCTGGAGGAGGTGGTGCATGGTCTTCGGCTATTCTACACTATTTCACAAAGCATTGGATATTTATTTATTTATTTATTTATTTATTATTTCGGCTTAATAGACCGCCCTATCCGAAGCTCAGGGCGGTTTACAGCACGCAAACAGAAACAATATGAACTCAAATTCTTCATATAAACAAGATGAACTCAAACTCTTAATTCAGCAAAACACATATCACTGAAAACTTATGGGACTGTAGCAATGGAAGGGTATAACATATTTCTGAAAATAGACCAAACAAGAAGGGAATGTGGCATAATGAAAATCACGTGTAGTTCACGTTTTATCAGTGCACACACTTGTTGTGAATCAGCCTGTGATTGTGTATCATGATGTTTCTGATGTGAGAAATGATGGTTTGGTCAATGAGTTTCATCAGGCAGACAATGACAGAGAGGCTTCGGTGCAAAGGGCATTTTCTTATGAGAATATCCCTGCTGAGCAGAGAGATGATGGGTCACTCCCCCTCTCTCTGTGAGCTCTCAAGATTTGGGTTTGGAAAACAATCAGACACCTGGGGATTTTAAGGAGCAGCCAGATAAAGAGTGGCAAAACAGGAGGCTGGGATTTTGCCAGGAGACACAGCAAGCCCAGAGTTTACGGGGCTCTGAAAGACTTTGTCAGATAAGAGCCAAGAGTGAGGGGAAACGAAACCAGTTTTGGGGGCTTTGGGATATAAGGGATGCCTGAAAGGCGAAACCTTCAGATCAGGCATCACTCGGAATCAAGTTTCATGTGACTTGGTATTCTGGTTCAAGGGGTCTTGTTCCTGTGGATTTCTAGCCTTGTGGATTGACTAACATTGCCTGGATTACCTTTGTAGCCTGTTCATCCTGTTTGGATTATTACTGCTTTGGAAGGCTTTTATCTCTCTCGTGGACCTTGCTTTATGTTACTGCATTTGTACTGACTTTATGCTTTTTGGAACTTTCTTACTTCTTATGCAGCTGGCTGGGTGTCAGCTGCATAAGATCTCTACTGGCCAGAAGGTCATGAGTTCAAGGTCTGTCCGGGTCGGGGTGAGCTCTCAACCAATGTGTGTAGCTCGTTGTCGACCTTTACAACCCGAAAGACAGTTGCATCTGTCAAGTAGGCAATTTAGGTACCATTTTGTGGGGAGGCTAAATTTAACTGATTTCTGGAATGTTAAATTGTCTATATGTCTGTTTATATGTGTTGTATGTCAATTGCATTGACTGTTTACCTGTATGTGTGCATTGTGATCCGCCCTGAGTCCCCTGTGGGGTGAGAAGGGCGGAATATAAATGACGTGAATAAATAAATAAATTTCTATTGACTTTTATTCAGACTCAATAAAAGGATTGAATTTTTCACTCATCATGTGGTGTGTTTTAAGTCGGAGGGCTTTTCCTGTTCTGGAGTGCAACAACACTGTCTTGCCAGAGAAAGAAAATATGTCACGCAGATGGCCAGTAAAGAATAAGATGTTTACTCTTCGTAATGCAGAACAACATATGTATAATAATGTGAACAGTTACATTGACTCACATAATGTCCTTTTTGGGAGATTTAAAATGGTTTTTCTTTGTCCATGTGGAAAGTCTCCTTCCAGCAGTTCACGAGGCAAGGACAATCTCTAAACTGACTCTCTGTCTCTCTGCAACACCTGCAAGGCTCAAGCCTGAAAAATGTAACAGTTGCTAAAACTCCCAGGCTCAGCTATCTCCCTGGGTATGGCCCAACCAATCAGCTTTGTGCCTTGCAATTTACAGTTGACACACTCACTAACCGATTTCTTAAATGCCCTAATAGGCAGGAAAAACAGCATTGTACATGTGGCGTCCCGCCAGGGCCAGAAAAAGGGACTTTAAAAGGATGGATGAGCTCTATAGGCCCTGGGGTTTGCGTTCTAGCCCTCCCATGTACAGGAGACCTGGAGGTTCTCTAAGCAATGAGTTCAGGACTCCAAAAAGGTGAACTCAAAACAAGTTTATTTAATAACAACCAGTAAAAGTGCTCGTGGCCCAAAAGCTTGCTGTTGGTTGCTAGAAAATGCCTTTAAGTAAAGGGGTTTCATCCACTTGCCTTTGCAGAGTGAAGGTTCCTTTCTTTGATTCCAGGTTTCCTTTGTTGCTCCTCAAATGGTCCTCCGGCACACGAAGTCCGTGGGTCCCCAGAGATTACAGTCTTTGGGTGAAGGGCTGGCCTTCCTATCACTGCAATCCTGGCTTGAGAGCGTTGGGAGAAAGCTATACGTGAACGAAGGAGCTTTGTCTGAGCCTTGGCTCCAGATTTCCGCCTGCTTTGTCCATGTTCTATGCTTGGAATGAGGCCAGAAAGGAAGTCCACCCTCTCAGGTGACCTCTGGAAGAGGAGGAGTCAAGGGCGGTGACATCAGGTTTGGAGCCAAGACACAACTCCGCCCCTAAGTGCCCACATGGCAGAACAATGGGACAAAGGCCTTGCAGGTAAAGGCAAATAGGTACACAGTACAAATATAAGACCAGCCCCGTGGGGCCGCCACAGTATATAAAGATGTTTACTCCTCTGAGGAGGTCCATGGCTTCCACCCTAGAGGTCAGGTTGAGTAAAAATTTGATGGAGGGAGGGCTGAAAAGGGTGTCTTTTTCTACTGCAGGGCTCCAAGCCAGGCTGGGGACTTGGATGGTGTCTTCCTAGAACAGATGTAGAATCACAGAAGTGCACAAAGTGGATAGAAATATCTCTTTTAGTAATTAATATTTGTGAGTACAAAAATGAGAATAATAATATATATAAATGGAAAGGACACTAATTCCCAGTCCTACCGCAAGTTCAATGTCCAATAAGGATGCAGATATAATTCTTCTTAGCAAAATCCACAGCTAAAATCCACATTCAAAGTAATCGAATGAAGCACATGAATTTGATTACTTTAACTGTGATTTCATTTATATTGTATATTTTGATATGATTTTTAGAAGTTGGTTGCCATCTCCTTTCATTCCACGCCTTGAAAAAACCCAGTTTGGGAGAAACGGACCCGGTATGGCCTTGGGATTACCAGCATTTGTTTACCGTCGGCGTATGGTACTAGCAGAGCATTCGCATTGAGGAAACTACAACTTTCCCCTCTTCAACCAGCTCCTACTTAGGCTTTTGGACACCTTCCCCCTGATTTCGGAGTATCCACCACAAATGGAAAAAGCGATCTCTGGATTACAAATATCCCAGCACCCCTGTGGATTTTAGCTGTGGATTTTGCTAAGAAGAATTATATCTGCATCCTTATTGGACATTGAACTTGCCGTAGGACTGGGAATTAGTGTCCTTTCCATTTATATATATTATTATTCTCTTTTTTGTACTCACAAATATTAATTACTAAAAGAGATATTTCTATCCACTTTGTGCACTTCTGTGATTCTACTTGTTGTGTATATAGCCAGGCTTGTTTACCCTTCCTAGAACAGATGGCCACACGTTCAGAAAGGAGAGATGCAGTAGTAATGGTATCCCATCACTAGTGCAACTCTCCTGTTCTTTGTTGGGAGACACACATTCTGCCAAGAAAATCAGGTGGACAGGTTAAAAGGCTTTCAGAAAAAGGCAATCCAAAGGATCACAGGCTTGGAAGACAGGGTGTACACCATGGACCTCGCAGGTGTAAACAAACAGCCTTGATATACAATGCTGTTGCTGCTCCCTTCTTGTTTGGTCTCTTTTTCATTATGACAATCCAATCATGAGACTCATTCCATAAGGTTTCAGTAATGCCACTAAGAGCACTTAGAGTGCTTTGTTGTATTAAGAGTTCAAGTTCATCTCGTTTATTTCTGGTGATTTGCCCCTCTGTGTTGCACCCCAGGCAGGAAATTGACCCTCTGAATGCACTCCACAACACCAGAAGCTTGATATGTAGTCCTTTTTATTGAAGTAAATAAAGTTCCAGTAAATGCAGTAAAAATAGATAGGTAAAATAGTTCCAATAAAATGCAGTCAAAGAAATATCAAAACATGAAGCAAATTCCAAGACAAAAGCATCCCACCTAGAATCCACTGGTAGCAATGCAAAGGCAAACACAATCCAAAGCTAAGAATCCATGAAACAACGAACCCATGAGAAGACTGGGCAATCCAGAGCACCAAGATACATGAAACATGAAGTTCCAAAGTTGCCTCGATCTGAGGCCCTGGGGGGAAAACCAGGAATTATATAGAGAACAGAACTAGATCTCTTTCATTTTCCTAGCCTTATACTGCATTTGCTTGAGCCGTTCACTCCTACGCTGGCCTTGGGCCAGCTGCCTTCTCTGACTGATTTCCAACCTTCGATTTATCTCCATCCATGACTCCCCTTCAGACTCGTTAAAATTCCCACCTGGCATTTTATCAGGGAGTGAAACTTCTTCTTCCCTGACAAGAGAATTCTCATGAGAAAGAGATGCATCTATGGTATTACTGGGAAACACATTGAACAAACTGCCTTCATTTTGCACATCACCTGGGTCACCAGAACTGACATCAATGTCCCCATCAAAACCAGTATCGTGACCCTCAAAACCAGGCTGACTCACCACACTCTCTGAGGATTGGTTTAGGGAGCTGGGAATCTTAAGCTTGAAGGGCTTCTAGAGGAACTGCAAGTTCTTCTGGATAGAAGCTCTCAGGCGTGGCCTAATTTACTCCAGATTTGAGTTTCACATTCCTCTTCCACACCTCACCTGGAGCATCGGTACTTGAGTACTTTCCTCATTTTCCTATTCGGGTCTTCTATCAAAAGACATACTGTTCCAGGCTGTTGTCTCCAGAGCCTGCAAGATCTCAAACCATAAGACAATGTCGACAAAGTCAATAATGGAGGCCTTCAATGTTCCATTCTTTATGTTGCTTGCTCTCCCTCACTGTTCAAGTCATGCTTGACAAGATGTTCTTATTCTAGTTTCAATGTGCTCTTTATCAAAAGCCGAGATCTGATACAAGTGGCGAGACCCATCATTGCCTCCATGCAAAACAAGCTGCACTTCCATCAACCGTAAACACTTCCTCCTTTAAAGACATTACCTGGGTGCATTCGCTCCTCCAGAGGAACAAGGCAGCGGAAGTTGTCTTCTCCATTGTATAAATATCAGGGCAGGGTCTCTCCACCATTGTACCTGAGAGAAACGGCTCCTGAGCAAGAGCAGTGGGTCAGAGGGAATGCAGAATGGTAAGCGGGACACAGGTTGCCCTTTCCACTTCCTCTGTAGAATTTGAAGAATTGGGGTCAATGAAGATGCTGGAAAGAATTGCTGAGGTGTTCCTGCAAGTATCTCTGTAGACCTTAAGAAACTATTTCTTCAGGATGGGCTGATGATGTCACTACCTTGGTCCTTTCATTATTGGCTGCTACTTCGCAACACATGTCAGGTGGTGCAATACCAGCTAAACAGTGTAATTTCTCCAGTGGTGTTAGGCGTAGACATCCTGTGATAATGCGGCATGATCCATTAAGAGCCACATCCACTGTTTTAGCATGGTGAAATATGTTCCACACTGGGCATGCGTACTCAGCAGCAGAGTAGCCAAGCGCAAGGGCAGATGTCTTCACTGTGTCTGGTTGTGATCCCCAGGTTGTGCCAGTCAGCCTTCATATGATATTGTTTCTAGCACCCACTTTTTGCTTGATATTCAAGCAGTGCTTCTTGTAGGTCAGAGCACGCTCCAGGGTGACTCCCATGTATGTTGGGTGTGCTGCAATGCTCCAGAGGGATTCCTTCCCAGGTCATCCTCAGAGCTCGAGATCCTTGTCTGTTCTTAAGATGAAAAGCACACGTCTGTGTTTTAGATGGATTAGGAATCGGCTGGTTTTCCCCGTAATAGGCAGTAAGAGCACCTACAGCTTCAGAGAGCTTCTTTTTAAAAAAAAATTACTTTATCATAGTTCAATACATTTGTTATACATTGTTTATTTTACAGCAGATACATATTATTCAATACAACCTACCATACTTTAACTTTTGGCATCTACTGTTATTTTTCTGCTTATACATAGTATCTATCCCTCACCCCTGTGTTCCCCTCCCTCCCCCTCCCAAGCCACAGCTTTTACATATCATCTGTCCAAAATTTCAATTCTTCTTGTGGAGGTAATTTTCCAACTTTCTTTTAAAATCCTTTTTCAATAAATTTTCTCCATACATCATCAAAATCACTTTGTTTCCGTAGACCTCTTTTAACTTTTAATATACATGTCACATTTGTCGGCCTCACCAAAGCCTTCGACACTGTGAGCAGAAAAGGTCTGTGGCAGATCCTGGAACGTCTACGATGTCCCCCCAAATTCCTCAAAATGAATATTCTGCTACAGGAGGGCCAGCGCGGTCAAGTCAGATACAGCGATGCTCTCTCAGAGCCCTTTCTCATAACTAATGGAGTGAAACAAGGTTGTGTTCTTGCACCAACCCTATTTACAATCTTCTTCAGCATGATGCTCCAAAGGGCTACGGCAGACCTCGAAGAAGAAGACGGCATATATATACGCTATTGTACTGATGGCAGCATGTTCAACTTAAGCCGCCTGAGAGCTCGCACTAAGACTCTAAACTATCTAGTCCGTGAGCTGCTTTTTGCTGACGATGCTGCCCTTGTCGCCCATTCAGAAGCAGCCCTGCAGCGCCTCACATCCTGCTTTGCAACAGCTGCAGAGCTGTTTGGGCTGGAAGTCAGCCTGAAGAAAATGGAAGTCCTCTACCAGCCCGCACCACAGGAAGAACACCATCATCCCCACGTCAGCATAGGCAAATCTGTGCTTAAGTCTGTTCAGCCTGAAGAAAACGGAAGTTCTCTACCAGCCCGCACCACAGGAAGAACACCATCATCCCCACGTCAGCATAGGCAAACGGACGATGGGATCTGCAATACCATCAAACGATGCAGCTCTGACTTCCACGGACCACTGAGACCCCCACGAATTACAAACCTGGACCAAACTTGGCACACAGAACAGCAATGACCAATAGAAAATACTGGAAGGGGTTGAGGGGAATTGATAGTGAATTACGGGAGAGGTAGTTCACCTACATCCGGAGAGCACTGTGAACCCAAATAACTATGGATCTGGACCGAACTTGGCACAAATACTCAATATGCTCAACTCTGAAGAGTGGTGGACTTTGGGGAAAATAGATGTTGGCATTTGGGAGTTGCTGGGATGTAAAATCCCCCTGCCATCAAAGAGCATTCTGAAACCCAACAACAATGCAATTGATCCAAACTTGGCCTGAAGAACTTTCCACCTCTTTTGCTGGAAACGGGGGCGTCTTTTCCATTGTATAAATATCAATGGCAGGTTCTTTCCGCATCATGAAGAGCCTTTGGCCAAGCTGGAATCCAAAATGGTAAGTTTTGCTTTTCTCTCTCATCTTCCTATACACTTAGCTGAACGGATATCAATGAAGACGCTAGAAATCACGCTACGAGACAAACCAATGGAGCTGCAATATTATCTACAACAGTTAGGGGAAAGTATGCAAAAGGCCCGAGTTGTTTTGGATGCTTGGCACATTCAATGCATGCATTACTCTACACAAAGGACTGAACATTTGAATTTTGAATCTATGCTTCCTCGTAAGAGGTCCCGGATCTAATGAAGTCAGCTTAGAAATCTTGCAACTAACGCCGTCAGCTTACCTAGTTGGCTACAACTCTTTCCAGTGAATAATAATCTATATAAATAAAAATGTAATGTTCATTTGTGGGATTAACATCACTCAAAAACCACTGGGAGAATGGACACCAAACTTGGACACAATACATCTATCCGGCCAACGAGTGACCATCACTCATGAAAACACTGGAAAACACAGCAGAAGAGACTGAAAAAGACAAAAAAAATACATTAGAATACATGCACAAAACCAGACACGCTCGCGTGCGCAATCACACATATGTTGCAGGTTCATATCTGGGGAGCGGCATGAGCTCCCGTTGTTAGCCCCAGCTTCTGCCAAATGTGAGTAGATCAATAGGTACCATCTGGCGGGAAGATAACGGCGCTCCATGCAGTCATGCTAGCCACATGACCTAGAAGATGTCTACAGACAACACCAGCTCTTCCGCTTAGAAATGGAGATGAGCACCAACCCCCAGAGTCGGACACAACTGGACTCAATGTCAGGGAATAACCTTTACCCTACACAAATATATATACACACATAACACATATACACAGACTGGGTCACAGCAACACATGGCAGGGGACCGCGAGTCACAGTGTGTGTGTGTGCGTGTGTGTGTGTGTGTGTGTGTGTGTGTGTGTGTATATATATATATATATATATGTACTATATATCAGTACGCTGATGACACCCAGCTCGTTCTGAAAATGGAAGGCCAGCCGGACTCCGTACCTTCTTGTTTCCAACAGTTCCTTGAAGCCGTTACCGGTTGGCTGCATGCCAGTAGATTGAGGGTGAATCCAGCAAAGATACTGTGGCTGGGCCGCCCGGTTGGTGGGGAGGCCCGACTGCCTAGCTTGGATGGCAAGGCATTATGCCCGACATCCTCAGTAAAGAGCCTTGGGGTCATTTTTGACCGGTTGCTGTCGATGGAGCCCAGGTCTCCAGCGTCAGCAAAACCGCCTTTTTCCATCTGCGACAAGCTCGGCGTCTGGCCCCCTACCTATCCAGAGATGACCTGGCCACGGTGCTCCAAGCCACGATCATCTCGAGACTGGACTACTGTAATGCCCTTTACATTGGCCTGCCCTTATCAGTGATCCGGAACCTTAAGCTCGTCCAGAATGCAGCTGCACGATTTCTCACTGGGGTCCCAGTGAGATGTCACATAACATAATACCAATCCTCCAGCAGCTTCATTCAGTTCTGGTCGAGCGCCGGATCACCTTCAAGGTGATTGTGTTAACTTTCAAGGCCTTGCATGGTCTCTGGCCGCTGTATCTGAGGGACCGTCTCCTCCCCTACCAACCCCAGAGGTCACTTCGATCCGAACAAATGAACCTCCTTGAAGTACCGACCTTCAAAGCAATCCGTCTCACATCGACCCGGCGCAGAGCCTTTTCTGTAGTGGCGCCATCAATATGGAACACTCTTCCTAGCGATGTGCAGGCCATGCAAGACCTTCTGTCCTTCCGCAAGTCCTGCAAGACTCACCTTTTCCAGCTAGCCTTTGATTGCTAGGCTGGAAATCTTTCTTTAAGCTAGTTTAATATGTTTGCTTTTACCTCTGTGTGTTTTTACTTGACTGTAAGCTGCTCCGAGCCCTCGGGGAGTGGCCACGTACAAGTCCAAATAATAAATTTTCATATATATATGAAAATATATGCTCTCGTTGTTTTGAGTGACATCATAAATCAAAAAAAGCTGGACTAATTGCCACCAAATTTGGCCACAAGACACCTACTAACTCAAAGCATGACCATCACTCAAAAAATTGATTTTGTCATTTGGGAGTTGTAGTTTCAGAGATTCATAGTTAACCTACAATCAAAGAGCAAACAGTTACCACTAGACTACGTAGTGAGCCCCAATTGTTGAGCATTGTTTGGTGAAGCAAAAGGCACTTTTTGGCAAAGAAGGCAAAAGACGTCATAGAACTACAAATTCCAGGATTCCCACGCATTGGTCCATTGCGGCTGTGTTCCTTCGTTCTTTTTCAGAAAGTCCTCTTCATTCTGATCGCCTTGTCTGTCTCTCTGGCTTTGTGCAATGGGTCTTGCACTATTGATCCCAAGTATGCAGAGGTGAAAAACGGTAATGTGATTTACCAGCTTGGTGTTTATTTATTTGAATTCTTTTTTTTTAACAGAGAGGGTTATTTAATGGTAGGAATTGTCGGGATGGAATTAGGAATCCTCTTCCCTTTCCACTCGGATGGATGGAGTGTACATTCCGGCACTGAGCGGAGGAGTGTTTTGGTCCTGTAAATAAATACATAACTAAGGAAAGACAAAAGGGAAAGAAGGGAGGGAGGGAGGAGAAAGAGGGAAAGAAGGATGAAAGAGTGAAAGGGAAGGATGGAAGGAGAAGGGGGGAGGGAAGGAGGAAGGAATTTGAAGAATGAAAAACAAAAGGGAGGGAAGAAGGGAAGGATGAAAGTGTGAAAGGGAAGAATGGAAGCAGAAAGAAGGGGAAAGGAAGGAAAGAGGAAAGGAAAGAAAGACAAAAGGGAAAGAAGAATGAAAGGGAAGGAGGAAGGAAAAAGAGGAAAGAAAGACAAAAGGGAAGAAAGGGTGGAAGGGTGGAAGGGAAGGAAGGGAAGAGAGAATGAAGGAAAGACAAAAGCGAAGGAGGGGGAAGGAAGGAAGGAGAAAGAGGGAGAGATGGAGGAAAGTGGGAAGGATGAAAGCGTGAAAGGGAAGGATGGAAGGAGAAAGACGGAAGAAAGTGAGGAAGGTAAAGAGGAAGCAAAGAGAAGGAAGGAAAGACAAAAGGGTGGAATGGAAGGAGGAAGAAAGAAGCAGGTAAGGAAGTGAGAGAGGGAAGGGGAAAGGAAAGAAGGAAGGACGAAAGGGTGGAAGGGAAGGAGGAAGGAAAGGGAAGAAAGGAAGGAATGGTGGAAGGGAAGGAGAAAGAGAGAAGGAAGTAGGAAAGAAAGAGAGAAGGAGGAGATGGTGAGAGAGAGGAGGGCTGGAGGAAAGAGCCTAAGGGGCCGCATTTGGCCCCTGGCCCTGGGTTTGACCATTCTTGACCTTGGTTCTCCATCTGTCAGAAAACACTTGAAAGCACACAAGTGCAAATGGAGAGCAGTTTCTCAAGACTAATCCGAGATTTCTTGAGCATCTTCTCGCTATCCTTTGGAGATGTTGGATTTATTGCTGGAAGAACTGAAAGAACTTCCATTTCTAGGTAAATTGGTGGTTCCTAGGCCATGTATGGACCCGTATACTAAGAAAAGATATAATCTTGGAGCTAAATGGAAGACAGCAAATGGCATGAAGTGTGTATGTTTGAAGGACGAAGTCGAGTGCTGCTCCAGGTAGGCCCAAAGCTATAATAATCCGTCTTAATTTTGTTCCTCTTTGTGGAGGCAAAAGCCCTCTCTGCAGGAACTGGGAAGAGATCTGGTGAGCTTGGGAGATCATCACTCGCGTGCTGTTTAGAAGCCATTGTGCGGATACTCTGCCTCTTCGCCCAATAGTCTTTACCTTTTTTTGCAAAGGCATTCTTTTATCATTGGGGTACAACACAATCCAGAGGCTTCTGCAGGTAAAGGGAGGCTTCTTAGCTGTGTGAATCGTGTAATAAGATAAGACCTATAGCTATAGGTCCAAGGGTGGCTCAAGTGGTATGCAGATTACGCATTTGCATAGTGCACAGCATCTCCAGAGGCGCCAGCCAAAATTCAAGGGGCGCATGCACACAGCGGGCAGCCAAGAAGACTTTTTCGACTGCCCGCATAGCGTCCGCACCTAATAAACCTTCTGAGTTGTTTCGGGTTGTTGGGGAGCTCCTCCACCCCCCTGAGGTGGGGGGGGGGCTTCCCCGAGAACTCAGCAACTCAGTGCTGTGAGTTCATGCACCGTTTCGCGCACTCGAGCTGGACTCCACTTTAAATGCAATGTCAGAAGAGGTAGCCGAGGCATCTGTTGGTTCGATCTTGTGGGATTATTTCCAGCTGGTTCATCCTGATGGCGTGAAGGGGGTCCTTGGGGCTGTGAGGCCAACCACGTCGACTCTGGACCCTTGCCCTTCTTGGCTAATTAAATCGGCCAAAAATGGGTTTGTTTATTTATTTATTTATTTATTATTTCGATTTATATACCACCCTTCCCAAAAAGGCTCAGGGTGGTTCACAACAATGAATACACAACACAACGTAGTTAAAAACAGAATTAGGACCAGAATGGAAAGCACAACCTTAGAGATTAAACGCCTGGCGGAACAGGGTGGTCTTACAGGCCCTCCTGAAGGCCTGTCACTCTGTTATTGCTCGTGCCTCTGCCGGGAGGGCGTTCCACAGGGTAGGCGCTACTACAGAAAAGGTGCGCTGCCGAGTCGATGACAATCGGCAAATCTTGAGTGATGGAACCTCCAATAGGTTTTGGTCCATTGACCGTAGTGGTCTCTGGGGAATGTGCAGGGAGAGGCGGTCCTTCAGATACACTGGCCCCAGACCATGCCAGGCCTTAAAGGTTAACACCAGCACTTTGAAGGCAATCCGGTACTCGATGGGAAGCCAGTGCAAACGCTGGAGGACTGGAGTGATGTGGCATGTTAGTGCAACTCCAGCCAGCAGTCATGCTGCAGTTTTTGGATTACTGACAAAGGAAGGCCAATGTAAAGGGCGTTACAGGAGTCCAGTCTCGAGATGACCGTGGCCTGGGTTGATAGATTGGTTTGTGTTGATCATCAATTCGACCGCATCCCCCGTATTCACCCGACCTTGCACCATCGGACTTCCACCTCTTTCCAACAAGGAAGTTATTTTGGAAGGGCAAGCATTTCTCAAATGAGGAGACTCGAAGTCACAACGTGGCTTTTGGAGCAACCTGTCGTCTTCTACAAGCGAGGCGTTTACAGTTGCTTAAAAAGATGGGAGGAGTGTGTGTCCAAACGTAAAAAAAGGACTAATAATAACTGTGCCAAGTTTCATTGCTCCCAGTCCACAGGAAGTGGGTCAGGGGAAATCTTTAATGGACGCCACTCGTACATATATTATTTAACATCTATGTCCAACCACTTGCTCGGCTGGTCCGTAGTTTTGGGCTGGTGTGTCACCAGTACGCTGATGACACCCAGCTCGTTCTGGGGATGGAGGGCAGATGCGGAACTGTACCCGATAATTTCCACCTGTGCCTCGAAGCCGTTACTGGATGGCTGTGAGCCAGTAGGTTGAAGGTGAATCCAGCTAATACGAAGATCCTGTGGTTGGGTCGTCCGGGTGGGGTGGAGATCCAGCTTCCTCCCCTGGATGGTGTGACATTATGTCCGTCGTCGACAGTAAAAAGTCTTGTCATCACTCTGGACTCTCGACTGACGATGGAGACGCAAATCTCCGCCGTCAGCCGAGTTGCTTTTTTCCACCTCCGTCAGGCGAGGAAGCTGGCTCCCTACCTCTCCCACCACGACCTAGCCACAGTGGTCCAAGCCACGGTCATCTCGAGACTGAACTACTGTAATGCTCTCTACGTTGGCCTTCCTCTGTCGGTGATCCGAAAACTGAAGCTGGTCCAGAATGCGGCGGCTAGACTCCTGGCTGGCATTTCGACAACCACCCATATAACACCTGTCTTGCAGGAGCTGCACTGGTTACCAGTGGAACACCGGATCACCTTCAAAGTGTTGGTTCTGATCTTTAAGGCCTTAAACGGTCTGGGGCCAGCGTACCTTAGGGACCGCCTTATCCCATGCTGTCCTGCTAGGCCACTACGTTCTGAGGTGGGTCAACTATTAGAGGTGCCCGGCGTCAAAATGTACCATCTGACGGCCACAAGGCGGAGGGCCTTTTCAATAATCGCTCTGATACTGTGGAATGCACTGCCTTCCGGAGTCCGTGTTCTTACGGACTTAGTTGCATTCTGGAAGGCGTGCAAAACCCTCCTGTTTCGGCAGGCCTTCGGGTATTAATGATAAGATTGGTAGGCTCTTGCCTTCCTGTGTTCTGCATACTGATGTATTTTACTGTATTTTATTGTGTTTGAGTGTTTTGCGGTGTTTTTATGGTGCTTTTTATTCTGTTTTAAATCTTGAATTTGGTGTAAGTCGCCCCGAGCCACCCGGGAATGGCGACTCACAAGTTTGAATAAATAAATAAATTGAATAAATAAATAAATATATAAAGTGACTGGGGATGGCATATAATTTCGTTGTACGATGTACATTGGCAATAACGTTATTCTATTCTAAGTCAGGGCTTTGCACATCAAATTAAATGTTCCCCCACGTTTCTAGCGTTGCGAGGAACGGAAGGCCGCTACCTTGTTAATGCACATTGAAAGGATGGTTCTTGCACAACTAACGTTTTATTTTTGCTTTGTTTGTTCTCCTCTAGTCCTAAGAAAGGACGTGCGGCTTGAACATCGAGATGCACCAACAGGTGAGCACTTCCAGCTCGCTCCCCGTTGTTTCCCTCAACCTCTGTATTGCAGAGCGGGGCAAAACATAGTCTGGAGTTACGTTTGGCTCTCCGAAAGCCATCCCTTTGGGGCCTTCCTTGTCCTGACCTTTTTTGAGCCGCGGCACACTTTTTACATTTGCAAAATCCTGGGGCACACTACCAACCAAAATGACACAAAATGACACTCTAACACAGTGATACATATAGTTAATATGTTTTTAAATGTATTTATACACTCAGTGTGAAAACTGGGCCTGTTTCGATGAACACAACATACTGATATCCTGGCAGGAATGGCAGAAAGACACAAGCTTCCCACACAGAACTACCATAACCAAGAGAAAATGCTATAAGACCTTGAGTTTTGGAGTTGTGGTTCACCTATATCCAGAGAGCACTGTGGATTCAAACAATGTTGGATCAGGACCAAACTTGGCATGAATACTCAATATGCCCAAATATGAACGCAGATGGAGTTCAGGGGAAATAGACCTTGACATTTGGGAGTTGTAGTTGCTGGGATGTATAGTTCCCCTACAATCAAAGAGCATTCTGAACCCCACCAATGATAGGACTGGGCCAAACCTCCCACACAGAACCCCCAGGAGGCAAGAGGAGGTCTCTACTTGGGGAAAGGGAGACGGGCCTTCCCAATGCATGGAGAGGGAGAGACAAAGTAGACAACGGGTGGGCGGGGTGTGTGTTTGTAATTTTGTGCCTTTATCGAGGTAGGTTTCTTAGGATTTTTATACTTCAACACACTAGACTCTCCCCCCCCCCAGGTTCCAATTTCCCACGCCACACCTGATGATCGCTCACGTCACCACCCTCCCGCCTCCCTTGCCAATAAGTATTAGGGCAAGGCAAGCCTAAACCGCCTCCTTTGGGTTGGCCTGAAATGTAAACAAAATTTACTCAGAGGTTTAATCTGCAAAGGAGGGCACTTTGGATGAAGTGCCCTCCTTTGTGGATTTACTTCTGAGTAAACCTCTCTGTTTACATTTTTTCCAGGCTTCCCTGCCTCTCCTGCCTGCCAGGATCTAAAGCATCAAAGTGTATTGGGGTGAGAAACCAACCTAATGTATAATAGAAACGAATGCTACTGTAAGTGCCTACTATTATAAGTAATCCAACTGGTCATACCTACATTCCATGCACATGCACAATACAGCAGTAATACACAACAAGAGGTAAAATTCAAACGGGTATTCTGACTGGTCCTCCTCATGCGCGGCAAACGGGCTCTTCTATGAGTCCGGAAAAGCCAGCTTGCTGCTAAAGTGCACACACATACATACAGGCTTGGGGGTGGATTTGCTGCAGAATCCCAGGCTCATAGAGAAGATTCTGCAGCAAATCCCCTAAAGAATATGTATGTGTGTGCACCCACTCAAGTGAAGCAAATGCTGAGGCTTTTCCCGGGCCACAGAGAAGAGCCTGCTTTTGCACCGCATGAGGAGGACCAGTCAGAATACTTCGTTTGAATTTTACTCTCTTATACCCATTGTTATTACTGCTGTATTATTGCATGTGCATGGAATGCAGGTTTGACCAGTTGGATTACTTATAATATTAGTACTTTCAGTAGCATTCATTCTATTATACATTAGGTTGGTTTCTCACAGGATCTAAAGCCTTGAAGAGGCTTCATGAGGGGCCAACTTCAGCCCTCCGGGTGTTTTGGACTTCAACTCCCACCATTCGTCACAGCCTCAGGCCTCTTCCTTTTCCCTCCCTCAGCTTGGCAACTTGGGCCTCGCTCCTCAGGATCGGGTGAGAGAGAGGCAGCGAGGAGCCAGGGGCCTCCTCCTTTTGCTGCTTCCAAGAATAGAATACCCCCTCCCTCCCTCCCTCCTTTGCTCCCTCCCTTGCTCCCTCCTTCCTATTTGGAGAGTCCCATCTAGAATTCAGTGTGATTTATTCAAGTTTTGGCCTACAACTCCCAGAAATCCCAGCCAATTTACCAGCTGTTAGATTTCTGGGAGTTGTAGGCCAAAACCATCTGGAATGCTCATGCGCTGAGCATACAAACTACTAACGAATTTCGTTAGTAATTAAGTTACATTTTAGAAATTTTGGAAAATTTTGTAAGTCTTTCTATTACTAATAAAAAAATCCCCCATTAGATTTTCGATTTGCTATTTTTGCTCCTAAACCATGCCTAGTAAACATCTTGTTCTTTAATGAACATTTACGTTCATTCAGCGCCCTAGAGAACGCTCCCTTCCCCCTCATTTTAGCCAAAGAGTTAAGATAAAGTGTGAATGGACTCTTTGGAAACTTGGGGAGAGGAGTCCTCCTTTAAGTAGGTGGCAAGCTTGTAACAAGTCTGAACATTTTTGGTTTTAGTGGGCTTTTCTTTGTGGTGCTTGTTGCTGTTGTTTGCCAAAGCTTTCACTGCTTCACTGGTTTGGCATTGATGCTTTTCACACAAATGGCCTCTCCTTCCATTTGGGATCCACTTCAGTGCTTGCGTTTTTATTCCATCTAAAGTAGACCCACGGATTCAGTGGTTAGACGTCAGCATCTTGGTAAAATCCCATTGCTCTACAACTCCACAACACAAGGTTAATGCCCACCAAACCCTTCCAGTATTTTCTGTTGGTCATGGTAGTTCTGTGTGCCAAGTTTGGGTCAATTCCAACGCGGGTGTAATTCAGAATTCTCTTTGTTATAGGTGAACTATATATCCCATCAAAATCACTCCATGCCAAAATCAATCCATGCCAACCACACCAGTATTCAGATTGGGGTATTTGTGCCAAATTTGGTCCAGTGAATGAAAATACACCCTGCATATCAGATATTTACATTACGATTCATAATAGTAGCAAAATTAGAGTTATGAAATAGCAACGAAAATAATGTTATGGTTGGAGGTCACCACAACATGAGGAAATGTATTACGGGTCAGTCAGTGGCATTAGAAGGTTATGAAACACTGGACTGGTTCATTACATACCTTTATTGCATGTTAAGCCGCTGAGCTGCTGAACTTGCTAACTGAAAGGTCGCAGGTTCAAACTGGGGAGCAGGGTGACCTCCTTTGCTAGCCCCATCTTCTGCCAACCTAGTAGTTTGAAAACAAGCAAATGTGAGTAGACCAATAGGTGCCGCCTTGCGGGAAGGTACCATCGCTCCATGTAGTCATGTCTATGGCCTCAGACCTTCAAGGTGTCTACGACACACCGCTCTTCGGCTTGGGAAATGGAGATTGAGTACCAACTCCCAGAGTCGGACACACTATTGGACTTAATGTCAGGGAACCAAAAAAAACCTTTTATTTTCAAACATAAACAATAACCAGGTGAGCTTGTAAAAAGAAGCCTCTTGCCTTTTGGGGTCATCCCAAAACCTTTAATCCCATCACCAAACCCATTTTTCATTTTTTTTTGCCACTTTGTCCCCCCCCTCCCGGTTTCCCCATTCTGATTCGTAAGAAGCGCTGGCTTGAAATTGGCTGAGGATTTCCCGGCTGGCTTCTAGGGAGCCAGTTGTTTACAACTTTCCCACCCAAGGGGGAAGGAAAGCACCTTTTGGGCTAACAAAGGTATCTGAAATTTGTACCGAACGAAGTCGGGAGAAGCACAGCGTAGAACCCCCCAAAGCGAAACGGAAGGTTGGGGTTCAATCCCCGACCCAACAACCAGCAAAAAAATATATGGTTCCCTGCCCACCCCCAACCATTAAAACAAAAAAGGGAAAACAAAATAGGGGGGAAGGGGGCTTTTACGACCCAACGCCTGAAAGCCGCTGGCCGGGGAAATGGGAAGGGGGAAAACAGGGCCCCCCGGCCATGGGGAGGGAACAACAGCACCCTTTTGGATGCAAAGACCAAAACCAACAAGACGAATTGGCAGTGACACCCCGCGCCCCTTGTTCCACACCTCCGTCCCTGTTCCCCCGTGACGCAGCCAAGAAAAAAACCCTTTTCTAAAACTGCACTGTACTGTCTATTTTAAACTGTCCCGTCTATGTGTAAACTGAAAGCCCCCCACGGGGATTGTCTGTCGAGGTTGTAATCAAGAGGGTTTTTCCTTCGGGTAAAGAGGAATAGAAAAAAAACAGTATTTATTATTATTATTATTATAAATAAATTTTGAGTGTATAAAAGCCAGAATTTTGAAAATAAAGATTTAATTTAAGGAATTGAGAATTTGTGGCTTCCGCCCCCAGCGGGAAAAACCCTTTCCCCGGGGGGCACCCCCCGGATTTTTTGGTGACCCATCTGAATTGGGTGTTTTTGGGGGAAAAACCCACCCCTTCCCAAAAAATTTATCACCGGTTTCTTTTTTGCCACCCCTGTTTTAGGGGGGCAGTCGGGGCCCATGGGCCCTTTAGGAGGGGCCCTTTATCTGTTGGGTACCCAATTTTTTCGTTTGCTACTTTATTAATAATTTTCTACTTTTATGAATTCTAATGCAAATATCTAATATGCATGGGCTTTTTTTGTTCAAATTTTAACATAATTAAAAAAACAAGTGATGAATGAAGTTGGGAAAGGAGATTTTCCACATGGACAAAAAAAAACCCTTTTTTTTCTCCCCAAAGGAAATTTTTGAATCAATGTAACCGGGGCCAAAAGATTTCACATATGTTGCCCGCATTTCGAAAGAAACATCTTGTTCTTTTCTGGCCATCTTTTGGGGATATTTTTTCACCCAAAAGGGTTGCACTCCCGAAAAAGGAAAAAACCCTCTGACTTAAAGCACATTCAATTTATTAAAAGTGGGGACATGCACATTGGTTCGGTTTTTTTTTTAATTTCAGTTTTTTTTTTTGGGTTCTGGGGTGCATGGCTTTTTAAGGGTCCCCACTTCGCCGATGTAAGAACACTTTTTTCCGGGCCCAAAGGGCAGTGCATCCAAAAAAAAAGTAAGGGGAGGGTATCTTAAAAAAAAAACAAAAACAGAGAAACGTGTTCCAAATTTAAAAATTTTCAAAGATTCAGACCAAGGAACATCTTGGGAGGGGCTAAATTTTCCCCGTCTGCTGAACCCCGGGTCTAAAAAGAGAATCAATCCCCCCGGTTTCCAGCAGCTATTTGGGAAAACCCAATTTTTGGGGGGAGGGTACAATGCCACTTAGTTTGCCCCCCAATATTGTCCAATCAAAAATCCGAAAACCCTGGGAAAATTGGGGCTAACCTTTCCCTTTCGCCAAGAGCCGGTGTGGGGGCAACCTTTTAAGGTCATGGGGGGCCCCAAAAATGTGACTAAAGGGGGATGGTTCCCCCCAAAAGGGGGGAAATTTAAAAAAAACCCCCCTTTTTTTTTCCCCCCTTTTGGGGGCCCGGGGCCCCGGGGGGGGGTTTTTTTGGGGGGCCCCCGGAAATTTTTTTTTTTTTTCTAACCTTTTTTTTTGGGGGTTTTTGGTTTTTTTTTTTGGGATTTTTAAAGGGAAAAATTTTTCATAATAATAATAATAATAATACTGTTTATTTCTATTCCGCTCTTCTCACCCGAAGGGAAACTCAGTGCGGATTACAATACACATACGACAGACAATCCCTGTCGGAGACGTACAGTTTACACATAGACAGTACAGTTTACACATAGACAGTACAGTGCAGTTTATAGAAGGGTTTCTTTCTTGGCTGCGTCACAGGGTAACAGGGACATGCAGGTGTCGTCATACAGGGTCATACAGGATGTCACTGCTCCAATTACGTCATTGTTGTTATGTGTCTTTGCATCACAAGGGGGTGCTGTTGTTCCATCCTCATGACGGGAGCCTTCTGTTTTTTTCCCTCTTCCGCATTTCACCTCGCCGGCCAGCCGAAACTTTCAGACGTTGTAGGTCTGTAAAAAGCCCTTCCCCACTATTTATACGTGGTCCCCATTGGTGTTTGAACTGCTTGGGTGGGCAGTGGACTAGGCTCATATATTTTTATTATAGCTGGTCATCCAGGCCAGCTCGGGGATTGAACCAGCAACCTTCCGATTGCAGCACAGTTTGTTCTACCGCTGTGCTATCTCCCCGGCTACGTTTCAGATACAAATTTCAGATACAAATTTAGCCCCCCGCCCAGGCTACGTGTGCTCCCAGCGGATTGGATGGAATGTTGTAAACAACTGAGCATCATAGAAGCCAGCCGGAACTCCTCAGCCAATTGCAAGCCAGCGCTTCTTACGAATCAGCCAATGGGAAGCTAGGGAGGGCGGGACAAAGTGGCAAAAACAATGAAACTGGCTTTGGTGATGGGATTAATGGGTTTTGGTATGACCTAATGGCAAACGAGGGCTTCTTGTGTCCTACAAGCTCACCTGGTTATTGTTTATGTTTGAAAATAAACGGTTTTCTTTGTCCTAGACCGATACTTCCTTTGTTTACTCAATCCTGGTTGTTTCTCTGTAAACAAGGTTTAAACAAGTCTCTATAGATCAGCTGAAATAACCTTATTTATGGAATATTGGTAATTTTATGTTTGCCTTTATTAATGGACAAAGGTCAATAAAGATCCCCAGTTGGGTTTCAGGGAGGAAAGATCCTGAGAAATCTGGCATCTACCTAAAATATGGTCTTGCAATGGTAAATAATGGCTAGTAAGTGTGTGTGTGCGGTTTGTTAGATTGCGGCCCTCCTTGATCTCCTGCTAGAGGTTCCAAGAGAGATTTTTCTAAACAATAAGCGACAATGAGGAGAAATGAACAAAGGGAAAAATCACACACAACATTGGAATAAACGGGACCTCGACTGCAACCAGACAATGTGTCCTTACAGCCCCACATAGAGAAAAGATCACAAAAGGGCCAGCAAATAGGCGTTGTGTCTTCTCTGGAAGTCATTAGTCCATAGAGATGATGAGGGAAAAAGGCTATTGATGCCCATGGGGGAGAGCCGGTGTCCTGGCTCATTGAAACAGTCCTTTGTCCTTAGGAAACTAGGAATCCCAAGCAATGGTACTTGGGAAACTAGAACTTCCAACTGGGTACCATGAGAGTCCAGGGAAGGGTAAGAGTTCATTCAGCTGAAGAAAATTGTAGTTTTTGGGACAAAAGTCCACAGTTGTCCCTTGGTGCAGGGTCAGCAATGCAGGGAAAGCTTGGAAATAAAAAGTAAAGAGTCCAGGGAATGAAAAGAGTTCATGATGATCCGGTGAAGTACTATTCTTCCCAAGCCAGATGGATCCTTGGCCATTCAGGTCCCCAGATGTGGGCAGAACCCCTAGGGATTTCCACATAGCCGGCCTGCCAATGGGGGGCCCTCCAGGGTCCTAGGTTCCAATGTGGAATGTGGCTTTTCAGCTGAAGCCAGCCAGGAGAGTCAGAATATGGATCAAAAGCAATGGAAGAGAGAGAAAAAGAGTTCTTTGTGCTTGGCAAACTAGAATTCCCAAGTTGGTCCTTGGGGGGCTATGTATCCCTTCTGTCCTGCCTCCCTGGGCCGGTTCCTCCATAGCCTGCCGCTCTGGGCTCAGGTTTGAATCGCCATGGATCACATAGGTTGTTTTATGAGTTTTGAGCAAGTGTGAAGGAGAGGGGTGCATGGGTGCCCTTTGGGGAAAACTGATGTTGCTACAGCAAATGGGTGCTTACTGTTGTTGCAGTGGCTACCATGTGTCAGGAGAAAATGGAGCAGAGGCAGAGAGAAAGAGGAGAGGAAAAGGCTACTTTACTGGTCTTTGTTCTTAGGTAGCCTGGCCCACGTGAAATCAGAGGATCTGTGGAACTCCCCGCTGCAGGATTCCTGTCCGTTATGGCACCATATGGATGGGATCACCACAACATGAGGAACCTTATTTAGGGCTCACGACATTAGAAAGGTTGAGAACCATTGCATGAATACATATATCTTTCTGTTTAATTGCTATTACATTTTTAAAAAATTAATTTCTAGGGGGCGGTGAGTAAATTTTTTTTCTGGAAAGGGGGTGGTAGGCCAAAAAGGTTTGGGAACCACTGATCTACAGGGTCACTGGGAAACCCATTGACCGAAGTGCCTTCATTTTGCACATTACTTGGGTTACCAGAACTGACATCAATGTCCCCATCAAAACCAGTATCGTGACTCTCAAAACCAGGCTGAATCACCACACACTCTGAGGACTGGTTTAGGGAGCTGGGAATCTTGAGCTTGAAGGGCTTCTAGAGGAACTGCAAATTCTTCTGGATAGAAGCTCTCAGGCGTGGCCTAATTTACTCCAGATTTGAGTTTCACATCCCTCTTCCACACCTAATGGCCAAGGATCCATCTGGCTTGGGAAGAATAGTACTTCACCGGATCATCATGAACTCTTTTCATTCCCTGGACTCTTTACTTTTTATTTCCAAGCCTTCCCTGCATTGCTGACCCTGCACCAAGGGACAACGGTGGACTTTTGTCCCAAAAACTACAATTTTCTTCAGCTGAATGAACTCTTACCCTTCCCTGGACTCTCATGGTACCCAGTTGGAAGTTCTAGTTTCCCAAGTACCATTGTTGGGATTCCTAGTTTCCTAAGGACAAAGGGCTGTTTCAATGAGCCAGGACACTGGCTCTCCCCCATGGGCATCAATAGCCTTTTTTTCTCATCATCTCTATGGACTAATGACTTCCAGAGAAGACACAACGCCTATTTGCTGGCCCTTTTGTGATCTTTTCTCTATGTGGGGCTGTAAGGACACATTGTATGGTTGCAGTCGAGGTCCCGTTTATTCCAATGTTTTGTGTGATTTTTCCCTTTGTTCATTTCTCCTCATTGTCGCTTATTGTTTAGAAAAATCTCTCTTGGAACCTCTAGCAGGAGATCAAGGAGGGCCGCAATCTAACAAACTGCACACACACACACACTTACCAGCCATTATTTACCATTGTAAGACCATATTTTAGGTAGATGCCAGATTTCTCAGGATCTTTCCTCCCTGAAACCCAACTGGGTCTATCTGCCTATGCTCTTATTGACTTCGGAGGCTTTGTCCATTAATAAAGGCATAGGCTTTGGACATAAAATTACCAATATTCCATAAATAAGGTTATTTCACATGGGGGTCGGATCTCCATGCATAGGTGCTATAGAGACTTGTTTAAACCGGTCAGTTTACAGAGAAACCAACCACAGCTGATCGATACCTTGTAAACAAAGGAAGTATCGGTCTAGGACAAAGAAAACCGTTTATTTTCAAACATAAACAATAACCAGGTGAGCTTGTAGGACACAAGAAGCCCTCGTTTGCCATTAGGTCATACCAAAACCCATTAATCCCATCACCAAAGCCAGTTTCATTGTTTTTGCCACTTTGTCCCGCCCTCCCTAGCTTCCCATTGGCTGATTCGTAAGAAGCGCTGGCTTGCAATTGGCTGAGGAGTTCCGGCTGGCTTCTATGATGCTCAGTTGTTTACAACATTCCATCCAATCCGCTGGGAGCACACGTAGCCTGGGCGGGGGGCTAAATTTGTATCTGAAATTTGTATCTGAAACGTAGCCGGGGAGATAGCACAGCGGTAGAACAAACTGTGCTGCAATCGGAAGGTTGCTGGTTCAATCCCCGAGCTGGCCTGGATGACCAGCTATAATAAAAATATATGAGCCTAGTCCACTGCCCACCCAAGCAGTTCAAACACCAATGGGGACCACGTATAAATAGTGGGGAAGGGCTTTTTACAGACCTACAACGTCTGAAAGTTTCGGCTGGCCGGCGAGGTGAAATGCGGAAGAGGGAAAAAAACAGAAGGCTCCCGTCATGAGGATGGAACAACAGCACCCCCTTGTGATGCAAAGACACATAACAACAATGACGTAATTGGAGCAGTGACATCCTGTATGACCCTGTATGACGCACACCTGCATGTCCCTGTTACCCTGTGACGCAGCCAAGAAAGAAACCCTTCTATAAACTGCACTGTACTGTCTATGTGTAAACTGTACTGTCTATGTGTAACACTGTACGTCTCCGACAGGGATTGTCTGTCGTATGTGTATTGTAATCCGCACTGAGTCCCCTTCGGGGTGAGAAGAGCGGAATAGAAATAAACAGTATCATTATTATTATTATTATTATTATGAATGGATTTTGAGTGTATAAAAGCCAGTAACTTTGCAAATAAAGCATGTTAGCCTTGCGGAATCTGAGAACTTGTGGCTTCCGTCCTTTCCATCTGGACAGAACCTTCTCTCGGTGGGGCATGCTTCCGGATACTTGGTGAGCTATCTGAATTGGGTGTTTTTAGGGGAAAACTAGCGCTTCCAAAATTATCACCAAGGTCTTTGTTTGCCATCCTCGTTTTTAGAGGCGGTCAGGGCCCATCGGCCCATCTAGGCAGGGGCCCTTTTATCTGTTCGGTATCACATATTTTCGTTGCTACTTCATTAATAATTTTGCTACTCTTATGAATTCTAATGCAAATATCTAATATGCAGGATGTATTTTTATTGTTACAAATTGAACATAATTAAAGCATAGTGATGAATGAACTGCTGGAAGGAGATTTTCCACATGGACAAAGAAAAACCATTTTAAATCTCCCCAAAAGGACATTATGTGAATCAATGTAACTGTGCACATGATTACACATATGTTGTTCTGCACTACGAAGAGTAAACATCTTGTTCTTTACTGGCCATCTGCGTGGCATATTTTCTTTCACTGGCAAGACAGTGTTGTTGCACTCCAGAACAGGAAAAGCCCTCTGACTTAAAGCACATTCAATTTATTAAAAGTAGAGAGACATGCACATTGGTTCGGCTGTATTGTTTATTCAGCTTTTCTTTAAGATTCTGGGGTGCATGGCTTTGAAGGGTCCCCAATTTCGTGCATGATGTAAGAACACTTTTCCGAGTCTAAAGTGACAGTGCATCCGGGAAATGATGTAACGGCAGGATATCTAAACGCACAAACAACAAAACAGAGAAATCGCATGTCAAGAGCTTAAACTTTGCAAAGATTCGGACCAAGGAGCATCTTGCAGGAGGGGTTGAATATCTCAGTCTGCTGCAACTCGATCTAAAGGAGAATCAATCCCTGTTGCTTGCAGCAGCAGCTATTTGGAAAGCCCAGATTTTGGGGTGAGGAAAGCATGCTAAGACATGCCACTTAGGTAAGTTAAATCCCCCCCCCCCTGACATTAAGTCCAATCGTGTCCGACTCTGGGAGTTGGTACTCAATCTCCATTTCTAAGCCGAAGAGCCGGTGTGTCCGTAGACACCTTGAAGGTCATGTGGCCATAGACATGACTACATGGAGCGATGGTACCTTCCCGCAAGGGCGGCACCTATTGGTCTACTCACATTTGCTTGTTTTCAAACTGCTAGGTTGGCAGAAGATGGGGCTAGCAAAAGGAGGTCACCCTGCTCCCCGGATTTGAACCTGCGACCTTTCAGATAGCAAGTTCAGCAGCTCAGCGGCTTAACATGCAATAAAGGTACGTAATGAACCAGTCCAGTGTTTCTCAACCTTCCTGATGCCACAACCCCTTAATGCATTTCCTCATGTTGTGGTGACCTCCAACCATAACATTATTTTCGTTGCTATTTCATAACTCTAATTTTGCTACTATTATGAATTGTAATGTAAATATCTGATATGCAGGGTGTATTTTCATTCACTGGACCAAATTTGGCACAAATACCCCAAATCTGAATACTGGTGGGGTTGGCATGGATTGATTTTGGCATGGATTGATTTTGCTGGGATTTATAGTTCACCTAGACCAAAGAGCATTCTGAATTCCACCCGCGTTGGAATTGAACCAAACTTGGCACACAGAACTACCATGACCAACAGAAAATACTGGAAGGGTTTGGTGGGCATTAACCTTGTGTTGTGGAGTTGTAGAGCAATGGGATTTTACCAAGATGTTGACGTCTAACCACTGAATCAGTGGGTCTACTCTAGATGGAATAAAAACGCAAGCACTGAAGTGGATCCCAAATGGAAGGAGAGGCCATTTGTGTGAAAAGCATCAATGCCAAACCAGTGAAAGCAGTGAAAGCTTTGGCAAACAACAGCAACAAGCACCACAAAGAAAAGCCCACTAAAACCAAAAATGTTCAGACTTGTTACAAGGTTGCAAGCTACTTAAAGGAGGACTCCTCTCCCCAAGTTTCCAAAGAGTCCATTCACACTTTATCTTAACTCTTTGGCTAAAATGAGGGGGAAGGGAGCGTTCTCTAGGGCGCTGAATGAACGTTCGAAAATCTAATGGGGGATTTTTTATTAGTAATAGAAAGACTTACAAAAAATTTTCCAAAAATTTCTAAAATGTAAGCAATTACTAACGAAATTCGTTAGTAGTTCGTATGCCAGCGCATGCGCATTCCAGATGGTTTTGGCCTACAACTCCCAGAAATCCTAACAGCTGGTAAATTGGCTGGGATTTCTGGGAGTTGTAGGCCAAAACTTGAATAATCACACTGAATTCTAGATGGGACTCTCCAAATAGGAAGGAGGGAGCAAAGGAGGGGGAGGAGGGAGGGAGCAAAGGAGGGAGGGAGGGGTATTCTATTCTTGGAAGCAGCAAAAAGGAGGAGGCCCCTCGGCTCCTCTTCTCTCTCACCCCGATCCTGAGGGAGCGAGGGCCCAAGTTTGCCCAAGCTGAGAGGGAAGAGGCCTGAGGCTGTGAGGAATGGTGGGAGTTGAAGTCCAAAACACCTGAGGGGCTGGGGGAAGTTGGCCCCTCATGAAGCCTCTTCAAGGCTTTAGATCCTGTGAGAAACCAACCTAATGTATAATAGAATGAATGCTACTGAAAGTGCCTAATATTATAAGTAATCCAACTGGTCAAACCTACATTCCATGCACATGCAATAATACAGCAGTAATAACAATGGGTATAGAAGAGGGTAATTCAAACCAGTATTCTGACTGGTCCCTCCCATACGGTGCAAAGCGGGTCTTCTCTGTGAGCCGGGAAAAGCTCAGCATTGCTGCTTGGGTGGTGCACCACATACACATATTCTTGGGGAGTTTGCTGCAGAATCTTCTCTATGAGCCTGGGATTCTGCAGCAAATCCGCCCCAAGAATATGTATGTGTGTGCACCCAGAAGCAAACGCTGGCTTTCCGGGCTCATAGAGAAGAACCCCGCTTGCACCGCATGAGGAGGGACCAGTCAGAATACTTGGTTTTGAATTTTACCTCTTGTTATTGTTATTACTGCTGTATTATTGCATGTGCATGGAATGTAGGTATGACCAGTTGGATTATAATATTAGGCACTTACAGTAGCATTCGTTCTATTATACATTAGGTTGGTTTCTCACCCCAGCTCCTCTTTGATGCTTTAGATCACAGGCAGCAGGAGGCAGGGAGAGCCTGGAAAATGTAAACAGAGAGGGGGTTTTC
>JARBWK010000013.1:3723644-3955440 GCA_030556195.1 Anolis apletophallus | reverse complement strand
CCTTGTTGTTCCTGGCGCCGCTTTTCTTGTCGGCAGTTCTTTGCTTTGGGGTTTCAGCTGGCCGGCAGTGACCGTTGTTTTTTCCGCTGGCAGTGTTTTCTGTTCTGGCGTTTTTCGTTTTTTTGTTTGATTGGAAAGGCCCGGAGGTGTCCCCCATTTTATTTTTTAAAGGCATGGCTTTTTTTTTTGGGTCGTTTATGTCTGGGGGAAAAGGGAATTTTTAGTTTGGGGTGTTTGTGGTGTTGTGTGTAGGGGGGCCCGAAGGTTTGGGATGGGCAAAAGTTGTGGTGTTGTGTGGGTGGGAAATTTTTGGGGGAGAATTGCTCCCGGGTTTTGGGGTTTGGGGTTTTTAACCCCTCAAACACCAACTGAAATCTTCTATTCTACCCCTAGCCGGGGGTGGTTTTTCCAGCGTTTTTTTGGGTTCAGAGTTATGCAACCCCTTTTTGGCAGCCAATAAATGTTGTTCAGAATGTAGAGGCTGGGGGAGTCGTTGGCCCCCCGGGATGCTGGTAAATGTAGTTTTTTTTTTTCCGTTTTTTTGGGGGGGCCTTTTTGGGGTTTTGGGGGGGAAATTTTTCCCACAAACGTCCTGCTTGGGGCCCTATTTTGTTGGAAAATTTTTTTTTCGTTGTATGGTTTCTTTTTTTGGGGGGATACATCAAATGATTAACCCATTTATATAATAGATTAGTAGTATTATTTTTTTAAAAAAAAAATATCAATATTGATGATATACTGAAATATTTGTATACTAGCGGGCCCCCGGGCCCCCCCGGTTTTTGAGAACCCGGGGATGTAGAGGGGTCGGGGGTCTGTGTGCCAAGTTTCTTGACCCCTCATTATTGGGAGTTGCAGTGGTATCAGAAATTACTAAATAGTAAGTCCATCACTTTTGTCCCCCCAAAGGTAGTAGGATGTAGACAGGGGGCCGGGGTGCTAATTTTTGGTTATTGGTGAAGGGGGTGGGGGGTGCATTTTTTTTGAAGTGAGTAAAGGGATCCATGGCCCAGCCTCCCTCAAACTGCACCAAGACGTAAAGTGGGTCTTGGGGGTTCTTTTTTTTTTTTGTAATTAATTTTTATTGAAAGTTTCCATTTTACAGACATTACATCACATATAGCAAACATACAGTCACATTAGGAAAAAGGGAATGGGAAAAGGGGGAGGGTGGGATAAGTTGACTTCCATTCTAGTTCCATACTATGTACAAACATTCTTTAAGCTTTACTATACATTTGAGGTTTCCCTCATGCTCTTCTTCTTTCCAAATATATACCTGACAAGGATTTCTTCATTATTTCACATTCTCCATAAATTCATTAATCATATTCTAATCTGTCATTTCATTACCTTTGCCATTGTTTTACCATAATCATGTATTTATTCATCCATCTCTTTAATCTCCAAAGTTTCCTCTAACCCCTATTCTTTTATGGGTAGGGGTTTTTATTCCAAAAGTCAGATAGTATCCTAGCCACAGTTGTAGGGAACACAAAAAAAAGGGTTTCTAAATTTTCATTATTAATAGCTTTACTTTCATTCTCTTCAATTACTACACCGTCCTAGACATCTCATTCTTTATTTATTAAATCTACTCAACCATGGTCTATGATACTATCTTCATCTTCTTCTCCTTCTTCCTTCTCTAGTGGATCAGCAGAAGCAGCTCTTGACGCAGTTGCTTCTCGGGATTCAGGGGTGTTTAGACGTTTTCTTTTTAATTTTCCCTCTTTCGCCGTTATACTGGGTGAGGTTCTTATCTTTCTATCCTTCACTAATCTTCTGCGGCAGTCTTTTGTTTTTCCTTTAGAAGTAAACCAGGTTGTTTCATCTTTGTGTATCACCATGGTACCTTCATTCCTCGTCCAGCTAGACCTAGTATTCAGATGTTTTAATTTCTTTGTGAGGGAGAAGTGCTTCTTTCTTCCTTTAACTTTCTTGAGGCTTATAGGGTTAGTATTAGATCTTCTCCAGACCACCTCACGCACTTTTTCCTGTATAAAATTCATTGTAACGTCTCGAGAGACCTTATTCTTTTTTGCGTAATTCATCTGGGTTTTGAAGACTTTATCTACTTCCCTACCTACCTCTTTCTTCGGCCTTTCCTTTACGTTTGGAATCAGTACACCTACTGTTCCTTTATTATCTTCTCCCTCATGTTCCCCTTTGTTTCTAAGTCTAGGCGGATACTCCATCTCACTGAATTCAGGTCTTTCCTGTATTATTTCCATAGTTATATTCTTTTTTCCTAAGTTTCCCCCTTCTTCCTGGATCTTCTTCTGGGTTTTCTCCAACATTCTCTGATCTGTTTTTGACTGCTTGATATCTTGGGATATATTCGAAAACTCTTTTTTCATGGTACTCCTTTCCTCTTTTAATTCTTTCTTCATTATTAACCTTTCTTCTAATATAGCTTTCTGCTGGGATTCATGTTTATCTGCCATATTTAATACTGCATCTTGTTTTACTATTAATTTTAGGATGTCTTTCTGAATTTCTCTGAGTATATCTTTCAGTCCTTCTTCCTCTAACCCCTGACCTGGGTGTGAGCCTCTTCTGGGGGAACCTTTCATGTCTTTCCCACCTTTACCTTTTGGAATTGTCATGTTTCTTTATACAACTCTCTTTTTGATATTTTCAATATTTTTATGTTTATCAATCCTTCTCCTTGCCCCAGAGATTATTAATCAATTCATAAGAACATAAGAAGAGCCATGCTGAATCGGACCTCAGCCCATCTAGTCCAGCATTCTGTATCACACAGTGGCCCACCAGTTGTACACGGGGATCTCGAGCAGAAGGGAGGGCAAAACCCTGACCTGCTCCCGACCCCCCACAACCAGTACCCAGGGAAATCCTGCCTACCTCAACCAACTCCGAGGTGGCACTTGAATGTCCCCTTCAGTAGCTACCGACACACCCGGTATCCATGAATCTGTCTAATCCTGCTTTGAAGTTGTCCAGGCTGACTGCTGTCACAACCTCCTCTGGAAGTGAGTTCCATAACCCAATGACCCTCTGGGTGAAGAAATATTTCCCTTTATTAGTCCTAATTTTCCTACCTTGGAGCTTCAGGGAGTGCCCTCTAGTCCTAGTGTTTTGTGACAAAGAAAACAGTTTTTCTTTATTCACCTTTTCTATCCCATGCATGATTTTACACACTTCGATCAAGTCACCTCTTAGACGCCGTCTTTCAAGGCTGAAAAGACCAAGGCGTTGCAACCTGGTTTCATAAGGGAGCCGCTCCATCCCTTGGATCATTCTTGTTGCCCTTTTCTGTACTTTTTCCAGTTCCGTTATATCCTTCTTGAGGTGCGGAGACCAGAATTGTACACAGTACTCCAAATGTGGCCTTACCATCGATTTGTAGAGAGGTAATACAACATTTGCTGACCTATTTTCGATTCCCTCTCTGATCATGCCAAGCATAGAATTTGCTTTTTTCACTGCTGCTGCGCACTGGGTTGACATCTTCATTGAGCTGTCCACCAAGACCCCAAGAATTCTGTTATTCTATAATCAAACCCAATCGATTCCAACACTTTGAGACAATTAATTAGTTAATCAATTAATTAATTAGTTAACTCCACAATTAAATCCAAAATAAAGTAAAATACAGTCAGTCCCAATGCACCATTAATTCCCCTCCCTAATCTTCCATTTAATTTTCAGCTCTCATAACCCAGTTGATTCACAATCCGTGTCTTGGTTCTTTCCCAATGCTCAGTTCTGTCCCTTTCTTTAACTTCACTCTTCCCCAAAGCCAATCTTACTGTGGGCCTTGGGGGTTCTGTGTGCCAAGTTTGGCTTTGTTGTCTCATTGTTGGGGGCTGCAAAGTGTTTTGGCCTGAAACTCCCACCATGCCTGACTGCCTCAGGGCTTTTCCTGACCTCCCTCTGGCACTTTAGAGTCTCGGAATGTTCGTGGCTGGCCAATGGGAGTCGTTTATGCAAATAGTGCTGCCACATATCCTTCCTGGCCTGTGGAAGTGGCTGCCACATATCCGTATGGGAATTGCAGTCCAAAACACCTGGAAGGGCCCAACCTGGCCTAAATGATCACAAGCCACAGCCATGACAACAGCTGCTGCTCTCCCCAAACTCTAGGCCCCGCCCAAGTTTTCCAGGCACGTCACTTCCGTCCTCTGCTTGCCTCCAGGTGCCTCACACACTCTGTGGCCGCGGCCTGGGCTAGAGGGGCCGGAAGTGGCCCTGCTACTCTCTTCTTCCACCCGGAAGTGGGCCTGGCTGGGCCAGTCTCGGCTGCTGAGGCGCTGCGGGAGGCCAGGCTGAGGCGTGAAGGGAGGAAAGGGAGAGGGGAAGCCCGGCCTCGTCCCCGAGCGCCACCGGGGCCTCGCTTTCGGGTGGAGGGGACCCCAGAGCTCAAGGTAAGCAGGCCCCAAAGGCCTCCCTCTCCTCCACTTTGATTATAGGTGAACTATAAATCCCAGCAAACCCTTTCAGTACTTTCTGTTGGTAATGAGAGTTCAATATGCCAAGTTTGGTTCAATTCCATTGTTGCAAGAGTTCAGGATGCTCTTTGATTGTATGTTAACTATAAATCCCAGAAACTCCCAAATGCCAAGGTCTGTTCTCCCCAAACTCCACCAGTGTTCACATTTGGGCATATTGAGTATCCCTGCCAAGTTTGGTCCAGATCTATCATTGTATGAGTCCACGGTGCTCTCTGGATATAGGTGAACTACAACTCCCAAACTCAATGCCCACCAAACCCTTCCAGTATTTTCTGTTGGTCATGGGAGTTCTGTGTGTCAAGCTTGGTTCAATTCCATCATTGGTGGAGTTTAGAACACTCTTTGACTATACGTGAACTATACATCCCAGCAACTACAACTCCTAAAAGTCAAGGTCTATTTTCCCCAAAGTCCACCAGTGTTCACATTTGAACATATTGAGTATTCATGCAAAGTTTGGTCCAGATCCATCTTTGTTTGAGTCCACAGTGCTCTCTGGATGGAGGTGAACTACTACTCCCAAACTCAAAAGTCAATGCCCACGAAACCTTTCCAGTATTTTCTGTTTTCATGGGAGTTCTGTGTGTCAAGCTTGGTTCAATTCCATAATTGGTCGAATTTAGGATGCTCTTTGATTGTAGGTGAACTATAAATCCCAGCAACTGCAACTCCCAAATGTCAAGGTTTATTTTCCCCAAACTCCACCAGTTTTCACATTAGGGCATATAGAGTATTTCTGCCAGGTTTGGTCCAGATCTATCATTGTTTGAGTCCACAGAGCTCTCTGGATGTAGGTGAACTATAACTCCCAAACTCAATGCCCACCAAACCCTTCCAGTATTTTCTGTTGGCCATGTGAGCTCTGTGTGCCAAGCTTGGTTCAATTCCATAATTGGTGGAGTTTAGGATGCTCTTTGATTGTAGGTGAACTTTAAATCCCAGCAACTACAACTCCCAAATGTTAAGTCTGTTTCCTCAAAACTCTACCAGTGTTCACATTTGAACATATTAAGTATTCATGCAAAGTTGGAGGGAGGCTCGTGGCAGCGAGTTCCTTCAAGGCATGTTGGTTCTGTGTTGGAAGTTTGGCCCAATTCTATCCTTGGTGGGGTTCAGAATGCTCTTTGATTATAGGTGAACTATAAACCCCAGCAACTACAACTCCCAAATGTCAAGGTCTGTTTTCCCCAAACTCCACCAGTTTTCACATTAGGGCATATAGAGCATTTCTGCCAAGTTTGGCACTTTGAGTCCAAAGTGCTCTCTGGATGTAGGTGAACTACAATTCTCAAACTCAAAAGTCAATGCCCACCAAGCCCTTCCAGTATTTTCTGTTGGTCATGGGAGTTCTGTGTGCCAGGATTGGTTCAATCCCATAATTGGTGGAGTTTAGGATTCTCTTTGATTGTAGGTGAACTATAAATCCCAGCAACTACAACTCCCAAATGTTAAGTCTGTTTCCCCAAAACTTTACCAGTGTTCACATCTGAACACATTAAGTATTCATGCAAAGTTTGGTCCAGATCTGTCATTGTTTGAGTCCACAGTGCTCTCTGGATGTAGGTGAACTACAACTCTCAAAGTCAATGCCCAGCATACCTTTCCAGTATTTTCTGTTGGGAGTTCTGTGTGCCAGGTTTCATTCAATTCCATCGATGGTGGGGTCCAGAATGCTCTTTGACTGTAGGTGAACTATAAATCCCAGCAACTACAAGTCCCAAATAACAAAATCAATCCTCTCCCCCCCAACCCCACCAGTATTCAAATTTGGGCATATCTTAATCAGTGACACAGATGGACAGTGAAGCAACAGCTCCCCTGGTGGCCAGAAAAAGGTTGAATAGCCTCTGACTGTCTGTCTATATCTGTTGTGTGTCTATGGCATTGAATTTTTGCCATGTATGTGCACATGTCTATATATATATATATTTGTGTGTTCAACCCCCCCCCCCCCCAATATAAATACAGTAAATAAATAAATATGTGAGGTTGTCTTTGAAAACTGTTTGGAAGCTGATTGCTCCCTGGGTCAGTGTTTCCCAACCAGTGTGCCGGGGCACACTAGTGTGCCGTGAGCGATCATCAGGTGTGCCGTGGGAAATTGGAACCTCCAGGGGAGGGGGGGGGGGGGAGTCTAGTGTGTTGAAGTATAAAAACCCTAAGAAACCTACCTCAATAAAGGCACAAAATTACAACCACCCCCCTCCCCACCCATTGTCTACTTGGTCTCCCCCTCTCCATGCATTGAGAAGGCCCACCTCCCTTTCCCCAAGTAGAGACCTCCTCTTGTTTCCTGGGGGGTCTGTGTGGGAATTTTGGCCCAGTTCTATCATTGGTGGGGTTCAAAATGCTCTTTGATTGTAGGGGAACTATAAATCCCAGCAACTACAACCCCCAAATGTCAAGGTTTATTTTCCCTGAACTCCATCTGCGTTCATATTTGGGCATATTGAGTATTCATGCCAAGTTTGGTCCTGATCCAACATTGTTTGAGTCCACAGTGCTCTCTGGATATAGGTGAACTACAACTCCAAAACCCAAGGTCAATGCCCACCAAACTCTTATAGCATTTTCTCTTGGTTATGGGAGTTCTGTGTGGGAAGTGTGTGTCTTTCTGCCATTCCTGCCAGGATATCTATGTTGTGTTTATTGAAACAGGCCCAGGATTCACACTGAGTGTATAAATACATTTAAAAACATATTAACTCTATGTATGACTGTGTTAGAGTGTCATTTTGTGTCATTTTGGTTGGCGGTGTGCCCCAGGATTTGGTAAATGTAAAAAGTGTGCCGCGGCTCAAAAAAGGTTGGGAAACACTGCCCTGGGTTAGTCCTTTGTTGCGAGGTGTTACATGGCCCTGATTGTTTCCTATCTAGAATTTCCCCCTGCTTTTTGAATGTTGTTCCTTATTTACTGTCCTGATTTTAGAGTTTTATGATAGTGGTCGCTATATTTTGTTCATGTGCATGGTTTCCTCCTTTTTATTGAAATTGTCCACATGCTTTTGTGGATGTCAATGGCTTCTCTGTGTCGTCTGACATGGCAGTTCTTCTCTCTGCAGAGGGCTTCCTTATGCCGGACCATGCGGACGCCAGCCTGCCCCCCGAGGACAGGGTCCGGGGCCTCGTCCAAATGGGGAGCAATGTGGAGGTGAATGAAGATGTCCCTCCACGGAGATACTACCGCTCCGGCGTGGAACTCATCCGGATGGCAAACATCTATTCGGAGGAAGGCAACATCGAACGTGCCTTTATATTGTACAACAAATACATCACGTAAGGAACTTGCACTGTTCACAAGTCTATAATTTGACAGGTCAGCCCAGTATTTTGTATTGCAAACCAGTTGGGTTACCAAGAG
The DNA here is from genome assembly GCA_030556195.1 of Anolis apletophallus. Lineage (NCBI taxonomy): Eukaryota > Metazoa > Chordata > Lepidosauria > Squamata > Anolidae > Anolis > Anolis apletophallus. The sequence continues at coordinate 3,947,601 of JARBWK010000013.1, read as the reverse complement.
CTATTACTGGGGTATGGCTCACTTGAGTTAAATAGAAGGTTTATTCTATATTCCCTCAGTCTTGATTTTTGGGTAGAGATGAGGGAGATGGGTGTTGTCTCTTCCAGGTAGAGCAAAGGGACCCCGGGGGGTTTTCCTAACCTTTCAGAGCCTCCCTTGACTTATAATGGCGTCAAGCTGGGCAGCGGTGTCTGGAGGCCATTGCAATATCTGTATCTGTATATCTGTATACCTTTATAAAGCGGAATGTTTGTATGTATGTGTGCAGAGGGCGGATATGTGGCAGCTATTAGCATAAAGTCCTTTGATTGGCCAGCCTCGCCACTCCAAAATTCTAAGGCACTAGACAGAGGGCATTGATAGCCACTGATTAGCCAGCATCCCAGAATCCAGGCCTCTACATTCAAACAACAGGATTTCTACAATGTGGGATTATTTGCATAAAAAACCTTGATTGGCCAGCCTCATAACACCAACATTCTAAGGCCCCAGACAGAGCCCCATGACCCACTCTACATGCTGCTGTAGTTTGAAGGAGGAGGAACCATGGAAGATGAGAGTTGCAGTACCTTCACTCACATACTGAAACCACTGTGCCCCTCATCCAACGACTGGTCAAGACCACACATATAACTCCCATTACCCCCTTCACATAATGCCTCTGATTGGCCAGTCTCCCAATATTCTAACATTCCTAGCCAGCAGAGAGAGAAAAGAAATTGGCAACAGAAAGGGAAAAGAAAGGGCCTGACTGAATTAACAGGGCCTCGGATACTACATAAAGGGCCTGAAAGGGCCTGACTGAATTAACAGTAAGGCTTCCTAAACTTTATTTTCTGGACTAGGCCTCAGGTACTGGGCTACTATGTAAGGACTGAGTTAACAGTAAGGCTTCCTTAACTTGATACTCCAGATTAGGCTGCCGATCATGGGATCCTGTGTCTGGCCTGAATTGACAGTAACACTTCCTCAACTAGATTATCATGACTAGGCCAAAGTTACTGGGATACTGTGTAAGGACTGAAATAACAGTCAGGCTTCCTAAACTTGCTTTTCTGGACTAGGCCTCAGTTACTACATAAAGGGCCTGAAAGGGCCTGACTGAATTAACAGTAAGACTTCCCAAACTTTATTTCCTACTATGTAAGGACTGAGTAAACAGCAAGGCTTCCTTAACTTGAAACTCCAGATCAGGCCGCAGATAAAGGGATCCTGTGTATGGCCTGAATTGACAGTAACACTTCCTCAACTAGATTATCATGACTAGGCCAAAGTTATTGAGATACTGTGTAAGGACTGAAATTAACTTGATTTTCCTGACTCGCCCTCAGCTCATGAGATACTGTGTAAGGCCTGAATTCACATTGCCTACCCTTTTCAAATAACCCGGGCACCGCCGGGTCCCCAAGCTAGTCTATTATATAAAGGAGGTCCCGTCATGGAACGACTGTCCTAGCAGAGAGAAACCTTACAAGGCAGAGACACCAAACTTGGCAACAGAAATAGGCCTCAGGCAAGGTAGGTTTTAGCAAAGAAACTCCCCCAAAACCTAGAAGGCCCCCAAAACAACGATACAAAAAACCCTACATTTCCCAGGGTCCTCCGCGGCTGCCAACGAATCTCCCGGCCTCTACATTCTGACAACATGATTGGCTGCCAGTGAGGGAGTATTTGCCTAACGCCTCTATTGGCCAGCCAACATGAACATTCCAACCCATAATAAACTGGCAGAGGAGGATAAGGCAAAGGCCTGAGGCAGTCACCAACACAAACACCCAATTCACTGCGGCCCAGAACCAAGACCGATAAAGACCCAACTTGGCACACAGTGCCCCCATGACCTACACTCCATCCAACTGCAGTTTAGAGGAGGGCACACCATGGATGATGGGATTTCAAGTACCTCCACTCACTTCCAAAGTACCCCACCCACACAAGCATCAACCTCTACATCAACACAGCAGACGGAAAGACAAAAAACATTGTATATCCACAAGCTCTGCAGAACGCCAGCAACACCACACACCAACAACTCCACAGGACTTCAACATCCCACCCACCAGAACAACCCACAATGACACAGCCATGACCCCACCAAGACCATAAGTAACATCAATTCCAACCCTTACATACTCAGACTTTCTCGCATCTCCTAAATAGGGCACAGCAACGCGTGCCGGGTACAGCTAGTATGATAGATTTCTCTCTCATCTTCCCCTCCCTCAACAGTGTGTTTCCTTTTCTGCTTCTGCTCTGCTTCTCCTCCAAGGTGGAATGTTTTGCAAAGGAAAGGAGGGGGAGAGAAGCCCTTGCAAGTCAGGAATATCAATCTTTTCCCCTGAAATATTTGTTAATCTCTCCTACAGATATACAGGCATTTCCCCCTACAAGCCGTTGCAATCCCTATGTACCTATATATCTGTTTCTATATACATATTAATTTTGTCTACGAATTTATCCTCACATGTTTGCAGGTCTGAATATCCTATCTGGATATAGATATCTAGAGATTTCCATGTACCTCTATATCTGTATCTATATGTATACATTGTTTTTTCCCCTCACATGTTTACAAGTCTCTGCAAATCCTATATTGATATTGATAAATATATAGAGGCACCGGGAAGAGGCAGTGTCAGCTGCATAAGGAATGTGGTGCCTGCCCGGTCGAGGTGGGGCTCGACCTTTAAGTGTCAGCTGTCACCTTTGCAGCCCAAAAGATCTCTCTGACCAGAAGGTCATGAGTTCGAACGTCTGAACCAAGGGACGCTGGGGTCGAGGTGGGTGCCAGAGTTTGACCTTTATATGTTGTGTAGCCTGCTGTCAACCTTTGCAGCCCGAGTGAAAGACAGTTGCATCTGTCAAGTAGGAGATAAAGGTACCACATTAAGTGGGGAGGCAAATTTTGACTGAATTATGAGGCCATTAAAGAATATATAGAGGGAGATGTCTAGATAAATATAAACATAAATATAGGGCTTGCAAATATTGCAGGAGGAAAATGCACATAGCGAGAGAGGATTTGCAGATGTTTCGGGGGAAATGCATATGTGAAATTAGTATGTATAGTTATAGATCTATATCTAGCTCTGCCTTGTTTTTATACGCATGAATGTTTGCCTGTTACTATGTTGGAATCCGGCCTCAGTTCCAACATAGTAACATAGTAACTATCTCCCATGGGGAGATAGGGCAGAATGCAAATGAAGATTATTATTATTATGTTATTGCTGATACCATATTTCTGTTAACCCTCCTTTTCCATTTTCAGAGCTAGTTAACTGTTGTTTTTTTTGAAATATGGTAAATATTCAAAAGCATTTAACCTACTGATGTCTCAATTAATGTAATTTTATTGCTATCTATTTTTATTTTGAAATTGACCCATAGCGTCTGCATTTCCCATTCTTGCCTTATACTCGAGTCAATACATTTTCCTAAGTGTTTTTTTTTAAAGGTAAAATTAGGTGCCCCGACTTATATTTGGGTCGGCTTATACTCGAGTATATACAGGTAGGCCAAAACTGTACAGTTTCCTTCGGCTTTATTATCATCCTGTCCAGCAGTGAGCCTGTTGTCTTGAGAGGGGAACTGAGTCGTTGACAGCCGGTAGCATTTGATCCCACAGTTTGAGGAGGGGTATTGTGAATGCAGAAAGGCTTTCAAGATTGGGACCCACCGTTTCTGGTTTTAATTCAGAATGGCTTCTTTCTTTATAGCCTGAGACGGAGTTCTCTCTGTCCTTGGAATGGCCTTTTTTGATCCCCCCCCCCCCCGGTATTCATTAGTTATTGCTCATATGTGTGCATATTGCTCTTCTAACATTTCCATGGAAAATTATTTAAAAATCTCAGTCTCAGTACTGTTTTATAAGTATACAAGCTTGGGGACCCAGCGGTGCCCGGGTTATTTGAGGAAGGCATTGTGTGCCAAGGTTGGTTCCTATTAGATGTTTATGTGGCTTGCAGTTGTCTGAGGAACTTAGTGAAGGTACTGCAAGTCCCATTGGCCATGGTCCATCCCCCTCCAAACAGCACCAGGATGTAGAGTGGGTCATGGGGGCTCTGTGTGTCACATTTGGTTTTGATCATTCTCTGGATGAGGGTTGCAGCGGTCACGGAAGGTGAGTGTAGGTATTTCATCTGTGGTCCATCCTCCTTGAAACAGCACCAGGGTGTAGAGTGGGTCAAGGGACCTCTGTGTGCTAATTTTGGTCTGTAGTGGACATTGGGTGAGGGTTGCATTGTGAAGTGGGCCATTGGGCCCCTGTGTACCAAGTTTGGTCCTTATCCGTCACTGCTGTGGGCCGCAGTGTCTGACTGCCTGAGGCCTTTCCTTTTCTCTCTGCATCACCTTAGGATGTTGTAATGTGGATGGCCAATCGGAGTCCTTTATGCAAATACCATTTTAGGGGCAACCAATCTCCTCTGTCTGGGGCCGTAGAATGTTGGAATTCTGAGGCTGGCCAATCAGAGTCCTTTATGCAAATAATCCCTTAGTGGCAACCGATTGAAATGCTGTCACATATTCCTTTGCACCTCCCAGAAAATGAACATTCCATTTCCAACAGTAAAAAAAATTGTCATTTGGCTAACTCAAGCATTCAGTTGCATTCTGTTTTGCTGGCCAATCGGAGTCCTTTATGCAAATTGTCTCTCAGTGGCAATCCATTCCCTCTGTCTGGTGCCGTAGAGCAGGGGTGCTCATTAGGTAGCTCGGGAGCTACTAGTAGATCTTCGGCCCTCTTCCAAGTGATATTCGGGCCTCACCAGCCGGATGGGGCGCTCCTGCCATGCGCGCGCACACCCTGCGTGCATGCGTGCTCCTGCTGCTGGCTTCCGCTCTCGTGGTGCTTCTTTCGTCTGCGGGGCATTGCAGGAAGGAGGAAGCACGAGGCGGGGCCTCTGGCGGGAGCGCACGGCGGCGGGGGCAGGTAGATCTTTTGGACTTGGTTGCTTTAAGAGTAGCTCGCATGCTGAAAAAGTGTGAGCACCATTGCCGTAGAGTGTTGGAGTTCTGAGGCTGGCCAATCAGAGTCCTTTATGCAAATATTCTCACAGTGGTAACCAATCGAAACACTGGCACATATTCCTCCGCACCTCCCGCCCTCCGCACCGCCGCAAACACTGACTTTTATTATATACATACATACATACATACATACATAGATAGATAGATAGATAGATGACTTACTAGCTTGGGTATGTGGCGTTGCCTGGGTTCTTTTTTAAAAGTCAGTGTTTAAATAGTACAAAATGTATAAGCTTGTGGGTGAACTACAACTCACATCATGCCAGGTTGACCCCGAAAAACTCCATCAGTACTTAAAGTTTGTTATGATGGGCAAGTTTGCTCTAGATGCATCATCGGTGGGGTTCAGTGTGCTCTCTTGCTGTATGGTAAACTACAACTCCCACTGTGGTGAGTCAGTCCTCTCAAACCCCTCCTGTAAGTTGAGTTAGTTACGGAGGTTCTGTGCCAAGTGTGGTCCAGATCCATCATTGGTGGCGGTTTCCCTGGTTGTGGGTGAACTATAACTTCCAGAAAGGAAGGTCGGTTCCCCTCAAACCCCTCCAGTAATCAAATTTCAGCATATCAAGTATGTCTGCCAAGTGTGGTGCAGATCCATTGGTGTTTGGGTTCACAGTGCTCTCCGGATGTAGGTGAACTACAACTCCTGTGAATCCCTCCAAAAAACCCCGGTATGTTTTGTTGGTCATGCGGTTTCTGTGTGCCAAGTTAGTTCCAGGTTGATTGTTGTTGGAGTTCAGAGTGTAGTTCTTACATTGCAGGTGAACTATACATCCCAGGACCTACAACTCCTATAAATCATAGTGAATTCTCCCCAAACATCTTTAGTATGTTCAGTTACTGATGAATTCCTCTGTTTGCTGTGTGCCATAGAAAAGAATAGGAAAGGGTTAAGGGAGAGGCAGTGGGCGGGGTCATGCAAATTCCACACCAAAGGAGGAAGGAAGAAACACTGGGATGCCTGTGGTGGAGGAAACACATACAATCTAGGATGAAATTATCCCCGTAGGAAAGACGGGCAGTATGGTGTTTGTGGAGGACATTGGCAGGTCTCTTGGACATGTTCATGGCGCTCACTATAATCTACAACAGTGCTGTCCAACTTCTAACCGGGCAAGGGCCGGATTCCAGGTCACTGATGGCCTGGGGGGCCGCCCGGCCCCGCCCCTGGCCCCGCCCCTGGTCACGCCCCGGCCCCGCCCCCGGCTGCCAGGAAGCTTTGGAAGAGAGGGAGGACCCACGCGGCACCCGCTCCCTTCCAAGGCATCCTAGCCACAGATGAAGCTGGCGGTTTCGCCGGCTTCAGCTGCTGCCGGGATGCCTTGGAAGGGAGGGGGGTGCCGCGTGGCTCCTCCCTCTCTCCCAAAGCTTCCCGTCAGCCGCAGAAACCGGTGCTGGCTTCAGCCGCTGCTGCGATGCTTTGCAAGGGAGGGGTGCCACCGGGGACCCCTCCCTTGCAAAGCATCGGTGCCGGCGAGAGAGGGAAGAAGAGGGCGGTGCAGGGAGGAGGAGCAGCCCTCTTCCTCCTTCTTGTACCACCCTTGTCCTCTCTCACCGCGCCGATGCAATCGGCGCGGCGCGGAGAGAGGGACGGAGGGGGCGGTGCAGGGAGGAGGAGCTAGCTCTCTTCCTCCTCCCTGCCTCGCCTCCCCCTCCCCCCGGCCGCCATTTTTTAAAAAAAAATTAGATTTTTTTAAAAAAAAATTAAAAATGGCGGCTGGGGGCATAGCTGGGGCCGTGCCCAACAGGCTGGGGGGGCCGGATCCGGCCCCAGGGCTGCCACTTGGACAGCCCTGATCTACAATGTCATTGGAGGGAGGGCCTTTCGATGTCTCCTGCGTACTGGGAGCTATAGCTGTTTGTGTCGTAGTGAAGAGACCAAGGAAGCCAGACCCAGGAGTAAAAGGGGGTAACAAAAGGTTTATTGAACAATAACTGGAAAAAGGACGAACAACAAAAAAACCGACTCGGCTCAAAAATCCCAGGAAAGAGTCCCACAAAATAAAGCAGCAAAACAGCCCAAAACAAACACCAGACGTCCGTCTGCGAAGTCCGAAGGGAGAATCCAGAAGAGTGGTTGCAAATCTTGTCCAGAAATCCAAGGCAGGATAAAGGCAGATGAAAAGGAGGAGACCATCCAAGGCAATCAGGAGCTGAGTATACATGAATAGCACAAACCATAGTCCCCATAAAACACAATGCCAGCCTCCCTCCATTTCATACAATACCAGATTCTGTAGCAGGAACTCGCGTAAATTCAGCGAAGACCAAGCCCCACCTCAGGGACACACGGCAGGTAACTAAACAGAAAAGCATACATTGAATTCCAAACCCCCCACCTTTTCCCAAACATCAGCTAGAGCTGCCACAGCAGCTCACCCCAAGAACAAGGTGGAGAAATAGCCCATAACTCACAAGTATCTGGAAACAGGAACAAGGCACTCGATATCAGGAACACAGGAATGTCAGAGACAAGAACCAGACATCAACTCTTTGACCACCGCAAATGCAGCCCCAAAAACCCATTTCTTATATAGCACTTAAACATCACTGTCTTCTGAAGACTCTCCTTGATCATGAGCACCAGCTGCTGCATCTCCTGCAGCTGTTGTGCTCTGTGCAGACCTCCAAACTTGCCAACGCTGTTGAAAACTTAGAGTGTCCCAATCTGTTTCTGAACCCCCAGAAGGCCAGTCTAAGTCACTGTCAAAGCCACAAAAGGTGTCAGAATTAGACTCTTCGTTACACACTTCCCTTACTTCCTGAACCAATGTTGAGTCTAAATCCGTATCACTTTCCTCTGACCCCATTTCTTCTTCCCCAAGAAAACCTTGGAAAGTGTCTGAATCAGAAGGTGCTCTAAGTATCTGCCGGATCCTTTTTCTCTGTTCCAATCCTTCCACACTAGAATCACTAGCAGCCCTTTTCCTCCCAGCTGCAGACTCTTGATCACCCAGAGCCTCACCCCATTCCATACTATTGCTTGATGCTATTGACCCAGCATCTTCCCCAATACTACTACTAGTAATAACTGAAGGCTGAATCACAACAGTTTGTGTAGGCAGGAGTTTGTAAATGCAAATGGACACCCCAGCTTCATACACACATACATATTTTCACTTTTATTACGTGTATAGATAGATACCGAAAGGTCACAGGTTTGAATCCAGCAAGTGGTGTGAGCTCCTGCTGTTAGCCCCAGCTTCTGCCAACCTAGCACTCTGAAAACATGCAAATGTGAGTAGATCAATAGGTACTGCTCCAGCGGGAAGGTCCTGTGGCGCAGCTGGTTGGGAATCAGCTGCATTAAGATCACTAGTGACTGGAAGGTCATGAGTTCGAAGCCAACCCGGGTCGGAGTGAGCTCTCAACCAGATTGTGTAGCTTGTTGTCGACCTTTGCAACCCGAAAGACAGTTGCATCTGTCAAGTAGGAAATTTAGGTACCAGTTTGTGGGAAGGCTAATTTAACTGATTTACGAGGCCATAAAATCTCCAGGAAGTATGCAAAAGAATGAAGGAATGCGACAGCTCCCGTGGTGGCCAGAAGCTGAAATGTTAAATATAGCCTCTGAGTGTCTGTCTATATATGTTGTGTGTCTATGGCATTGAATGTTTGCCTGTATATGTACATTGTAATCCACCCTGAGTCCCCTGCGGCGTGAGAAGGATGGAATATAAATGATGTAAATAAATAATAAAATAAATAACAGCGCTCCATGCAGTCATACCAGGCACATGACCTTGGAGGTGTCTACGGACAATGCTGGCTCTTGGGCTTAGAAATGGAGATGAGCACCAACCCCCAGAGTCGGACACAACTGGACTTAACGCCAGGGGAAAACCTTTACCTATGTGTATTGATAGGTATGAGAAATATTATGTTCCAGCTTTTCACTCAAACTTCAGTTTTTACATTTGCACTGCTACTAAACTCACCTTCCTGCTCTTCCTTCCTTCCTTCCTTCCTCAGCCTCCTTAAATTCAGTACATTTTTCCCCGATTAGCACCTCCTCCCGCCTCCTCCCGGCCCTTCCTCGGCTTTTATGGGCATCGCTGGAGGCCGAAGGGACCAAAGGACCTGCTCAATGTAAAACGGGTGGAAGCCTTCCAGCTCTCTCCTTCCTTGGCAGCTGCCCCGTCTGCCTTTCACTAAACAAATGCTCTCACTGCCGTTCTGCTGCCGTCTTGGTCACTCACAGTGGCAGACCTGCAGGGAGAGAAAGAGCGCAAGTGCCCCAGAGGCAGCCCTGCATATCTATTCTGGGAGTCTCCTAGCTGCAAGAGGAATGGTAGAATCCTAGGGTTTGAAGAGACCCCTAAAGGCCCTCTAGTCCAACCGCCTTCTGCCAGACAGGAAGACACCATCCAAGCCCTCCCAGCAGACGGACATCCAACTTGTCCTACAATCAAAGAGTTGGAAAGGACTCCCAAAGACTATTCAGTCCAAACCCATTTTGCTATAAAGCAATGTTTCTCAACCAATGGGTCATGACCCCTGGGTGGGTCGTGAGGGAGTGTCAGAGGGGTTACCAAAGACCATCAGAAAACACAGTATTCTCTCTCTCTCTCTCTCTCTCTCTCTCTCTCTCTCTCTCTCATTTTATTGATGTTATTTACAGTGAAGATTTAAAATATGGTGTAATCTTGCCACTGACTTAAAAAAGTGTAATTGTTAAACATTGATGGAGGTTCCCTGAGGAAGGTCGTTCTTCTGTCTTCACCACCTGCTTCTCTGGCCCTAGAACTCAACAAAAGAGCTCCTGTTTTGCAGCAGATTTCCTATGAAGTGGGTGAGGTGGTAGTTCTTTGTGATATTATAATTTTTTCTTAGGAGAATGCGATGATTTACAGCGGGGGTGCTCATTAGGTAGATCGCGATCTACTGGTAGATTGCATAGGGCGTCCTGATAGATCGCAGGCAGGGCGGGAGGAAGGCTCAGTCCTGCTCACAGGCTCCCAACGCCACCCAAGTGCAGAAGGAGGTTGGACTGGATGGCCCTTGGAGGTCTCCTCCTATTCTAGGAACCCATTATTATCAGAGGCTGAATGGCCATCTGTGAGGAATGCTTTGATTGTGTTTGTCCCTTATGGCAGGAGGAGGTTGGACTGGATGGCCCTTTGAGGTCTCCTTCTACTCTAGGAACCTATTGCTGTTGTTGTTATTATTATTATTAGTTGTAGTAGTAGCAGAGGCTGAATGAATATTATCATTATTGTTATGAATAAATTCAGGGGCTTGTGATACTCACATTTAGTTGAATTCAGTCTTAAAATATATTATATGGCTCTCACTGAAATAAATTTCCAAATATTTTGCTTTTATGGCTCTCTGAGTCGTGGGGAGGTAGATCATTTTGACTTGGTTTTTTTACAAGTAGCTCGCATGCTGAAAAAGTGTGAGCACCCCTGGTTTACAGTATCATATGCTACTGACAGGCCTATGAAGACAGCTCCTGTAATCTGCTGCCTTTCAAAAGTATGGTTCACTTTTCGCAGACTCACTGTTTCGCTGTTTTTCAATAAATATTAAAGCAAAATATTGAGGTATTTTTGCGGTTTCGCGGGTTTTTGCAGTACTCTGTAAAACAACAATCTTGTGCATCGACTGGTTCTCCCACCAAGTCAGGCAAATTCACTGCCAGGAATGGCTGGTTTGACAAATTTCAAAACCACTATGGACGTAAAAGCGTTTTCTCTCTATGGAGAGGCTGCCTGTGCGGATAAAGCCGGAGCTGAGGATTACGTGAACAACACGTTCAAGGAGGGTTATGTAGTATATAAGTGTGTGGGGAGGGTTTACAAAGAGTTAAGATAGTGTATAACTACTAAAATAATGTATAAATATTAAATATAGTGTCCCCACTTCATGGATTTTTCATTTTCCGCGGGTAGTCCTGAAACGTAACACCCGCGATAAGTGAGGAAACACTGCGTCTTTATGTGCTGAGTCTGGTTCAGCGTTTGCAATGTGCAGCTTTTGCCTTTCATGAAACCGGCTTGCTGTGGAATCATACGTGGGTCTGTTTTTTTCCAGTACTTTGTAGGAACCAATTTTCAAGAAAGCTACCGTGTTGGTCTTGTTTGCACATATTAATTTGCTTGTGTGGATTGTGCTTGAACCCGTCCATTAAAAGCATAAGCAGGAATGCCAGGACTGTGATTGTAATTTTCCCCGAAGGAGAAGACTGAGGGTAGCTGCGGCTTGCAAAGTGTCAGGTTTCCTTTGGGGAAGTAGGTTGGGGTTTGCCAATGGAAGTCACCCAGGGGTTTTGTGACTTGAAGAATGTGTTCGTCTGGCTCTGGGCGGGGAATGGAGCCAAGTCGAAAATGCTAGTGCTGCAGTCTTGGGGTGGAGTGGCCTTTCCAATGCACTGCTTTAGGACAAGGCTAATGTTTGTTTGTTTCAATTTTGCCAGGATTTTGCCCCAGAGATGCACTTGTCCCATGTGGGGTTTTTTGCTGCAGTAATGGTTGTTCTGTACTACTATTTTGCAGTTCCCTGCAAAATGTCCTCAGAAGCACTTTAACTACCTGTTGGGTTGATCTCTCCATATTATCCTTTAAAACCCTCCGTCTGGATCAGACCTGGGCATCTTACGGCCCATGGGCCGGATACGGCCCGCCAGCCGATTCTGACCAGCCCGGGGAGAAGGGCGTCGGGGGTGGGGCCATTTCTGCAAGAGGAAGGGCTGCCGCTGCCGCCATCCCATCACAGGCTGTGAGGCCTGCGTCGGCAGACAGCCCACCACTCTGGAGAACGATCAGAGGAGCAGCGGCTTTGGAGTGCCTGCCATCCCGGGAGGTGATCTGGTCCTGCAGCAGGAGCAGACGGCGACCTGCTGCGGCTGATCGCCCTGGCAACCCGGAAGACTTGATCCTCTTCTGGGTTGCCAGGGTGATCAGCCGCCGCCGGTCGCCGACTGTTCCTGCTGCAGGCCCGGATCGCCTCCCGGGATGGCAGGAACTCCACTCCATGGCAGGGCGATCAGCCGATCAGGAACGCCACTGACAGAACGGCTGGGGGCGAGAGCGGGCGGAGGCCTGCAGCCTCTGATCGTCTACTGCTCTGCTCTGCTGTGACGGCGGCTGGGTCCCCTTTGCCATCCTTTGGGCTGGGTCCATTGGGCCATTCCATCTTGGGATCCTTCCTCTCTTGAGGATGTCTGCCTCTATCTTGGTTCACACCTTGTCTTCTTGAATTTCATTTTATTTTATTTTAGTGGTTTTTATTATTATTTTTATAATAATAATAATATAATAATATAATAAATAATATAATATAATGTTATATTATATTATAATTTCAATATATTATAATGTCTATATGTATACTATAATATAATAATTATGATATTAATACTAATAATAGATGAATATTTCTTTATATAGTAATACGTTAATATTAATGATGTGTAATATATAGTAAATATAGTAAATAAATAAATAATGTAGTTCAGCCTTGAGGTGCGGCCCTCCATAATATTTTTCGGCTCTCATGTGGCCCCTTGGAAAAAATAATTGCCCACTCCTGGTCTAGATAAATCCCACCTCTGTTCATGTCCAGTGTTTTATTTATTTTAAAACTTTAATATATCTGGCCCGGCCGTTATGGTTTTAAACTTTATGTGTTTCTGCTTATATGTGAGTTTATTGATTGTACTGTCTTATTTTTTGCTGCTGTGTTGTTTTTACTGATGTGTCATTGGGCTTGGCCTCATGTAAGCCGGCCCGAGTCCCTTCGGGAGATGGTGGCGGGGTATAAATAAATTATTCTTATTATATACTGGAGTCTAAGCCGACCCGAATATAAGCCGAGGCACCTAATTTTACCACCACCACCCCCCGCCCCGGGCCCCAATCCTCTGGTTGAGAAATGTTTTAAATAATATTCTTCATTTCTGCCTGGGGGTCTTCTGTACAATGGGGGGAATACATACTGATCAAATATCCTTGTAGAAATGACATTGTAAAAAGACATGCCTGGCAGTTTCCACCCTAATAATTCTTTGGTTTAATTTAAACCTAATCGGTTCTGGCCCAACTTACCTGTCCAAACGTATCTACTCCTATGAACCAACTAGGACAGGGGTGCTCAAGTAGTCGAGCGTGATCGACTAGTCGATCTTCAGGCCTCATTCAGTCAATCTTCGGGCCCCACCAGCCTCCTGCCATGCGCATGCTCCTTCGCTGTGTGCGCGCTCCCGCCGCCACCTTCCACCTGTGCGGGGCTTCTTCCGCGGGAAGGAGGGAGTGGGAGGCAGTGCTGCGAGAGAGGGGCAGGGCGCCGTCGGAAGCACCGCCTCCCGCTCCCTCCTCCCTGTGGAAGAAGCGCAGCACCCAGCCCCTCTCTCGCCGGCGAGAAGCAGCGTGGCGGAAAAAGGCGGGACCACGCACTGCGGTGGCGGGACCATGCGCGCGCACGCCAGGTAGCTCTTCTCAACTTGTTTGTTCTAACAGTAGCTCCCATGCTGAAAAAGTGTGGGCACCCCTGAACTAGGACATTAAGATCGTCCGGGGAGGCCTTGCTCTCGATTCCGCGTGCGTCACAAATACGTTTGGCGGAGACGAGAGACAGGGCCTCCTCGGTGGTGGCCCCTCAGCTATGGAACACCCTTCCCAAAGACATTAGATCAGCCCCTTCTTTGCTAGCATTTTGTAGGAAGGTTAAGACCTGGTTGTTCGATCAGGCGTTTGTTTAAGCAGTGTAACAAATATTGAAACATGGAATGACTGGATGATGAGACTGGATCTGTTTTTAACTAAGAGACGCTATGAGCTATGTTGTATTGATTATATATTACTGTATTTTAATGTTATTGGTTTTAATGGTTTTTAAAACTCTTTTTTGCTTCTGTGAGCCGCCTTGAGTCGCCTACGGGCTGAGAAAGGTGGTATAGAAATGGAGTAAATAAGTAAGTAAATAAATAATAAACCTAGCTTAAACAAGCCTGTAAGTGAGAGTCTGCTTCCAGGCTACAGCCACCTTTTAGTCCAGATCTTGGCCATAGAAATCTTTGGGTCCAGCTGAACCACTGGACCCTGAAGCACAATTCCCGTTCACTGTCCGATACTTCGGTTCTCACATCTCCCTTGTTGTGCTCTCTGTTCTCAGGCTTTTCATTGAAAAACTCCCAAAACATCGCGAATACAAAACTGCTGTCATTCCAGAAAAGAGAGAAACTGTGAAAGTAAGTAGCAGTCCTGGAGGGGAGGGGGTGTTTCTGCCCCTTAGGTCCTCCCCTCCCCAAATGCTCTTGTGCAGACGTGTTGAAGGCACTTTAAAGTACAGATAATGAGAGCGAGGCTCGGACGCACTAGGAGACGATGCCCATTCCCTTCTGTCTCTGTCCTGGCTCCTTTGCTCTTCATGGGCCCCATTCAAGGGGGTGGGATATTGTCCATGGAATAGTCACAGTAAATCGTGTATTGTGGTCCTCCAACAATGTTTCTACATAGCACGACTATTTTTCTTGGCTTCTGCTTCTATTCCAAAGCAACTTATTCAGCGCCATCCTTTTCTCAACCTAGAAGCTGAAAGAGGTTGCCTTCCCAAGAGCAGAAGAGCTGAAGAAGGACCTCATAGAGAAGTACAGCAAGGAATATGAAGAATATGCCATACGTAAGGTACGTGGCCAGCAGAGCTTGAACTCCCCGTTAAAGCCATATATCTCGGAATGTGGCCCTGCTGTGAGTAGCACACGTTCCTGTCAGAAATATCAAAAATTAACTAGGCATTTTTAATTACAAAAATGTGAGTCAAGCACTGAAAGGGTTAAATGGATGCAATGACAAAAGCTGCAGTTCTATATAAGCAGCAGGCAATCATGGTTCTAAATCAGGAGTGGGCAATTACCGGCCCTCCAGGTGTTTTGGACTTCAACTCCCAGAAACCAGCTCTTAGGATTTCTGAGAGTTGAAGTGCAAAACACCTGAAGGGCGGGTAATTGCCCATCCCTGGTCTAAATGGTTCTAAAGTACTTACAAAACTAAAGTTCTGGTGGTGAACACTAGGTGGCGCTGGTGCTTTGCTTCTGCAGTGTTGCTAAAGTTCTGGTGGTGAACACTAGGTGGCGCTGGTGCTTTGCTTCTACAGTGTTGCTAAAGTTCTGGTGGTGAACATTTCAGAACTCTAACAAAACTTTCAAAACTTCATTATTATTTCATTATTGCAAATATTAAAGACAGAACCTATTAGGAACTGCCATTTATAATGAATTTTTGAAAGTATTGTTAGAGTTCTGAAATGTTCACCACCAGAACTTTAGCAACACTGTAGAAGCAAAGCACCAGTGCCACCTAGTGTTCACCACCAGAACTTTAGTTTTGTGAGTACTTTAGAACTATTTAGAACCATGATTGCCCAGGCCTAATAAGCAGATGTGCCTGTAGCCTCTGACTGTGAGAGGTCTCTGTGGGAGAAGGGCCTGGATGTGTTAGTAGGCCTTATTATGAGAAGGCCTCAGTTGTCGTACACCAGAGCAGGAACACCTCTGACTTGAAACATCACACCAGCTTTGTAAAATCAGCAAGCGGTTTATTGTAGAATATGTATAGGCAAAGCAGTAAAATAGCAAAACAGTAAAGGTCCAAAATCCAAGTCGGGTCCCTAAGCTACTATAAAATATTATTATTTACTCCTATGTGACTCGAGGCGGTGTACACATGGCAAGGACTGCCCAAGATAAATACATCAAAAGTTACTAGCACAATCAGATGTAATCACAGGCCGAACAGACTGACATACAGCATCAGTGTAAGTTTGCCCCAGTATGAGACAGACCTCAGTGTGAGTAGGCCTCAGTGTGAGTAGGCCTGGGTGTGAGAAGCTTCTGTGAGAGAAGCCCCAGGTTGAAGGCCTCGTGTGTGAAGCTCCAGAGTGAAGACTACTGTGTGTATAAAGCTACTGTATGAAGTTCCTGTGTACCTTTGGTTTGAGAGGAAGCTCTGTGAGAGTGAAGCTGTTTATCTGCATGAGAAAGAAGCCCAGCGTGGAAGCAAAGAAAGAAGTCTTAAGGAAACCTTGTTGTAAATAGTGCAACCATATTATTTTGTTATAAAGAAAAGCCTCCTATGGCAGAGATAACATTGGTCTGTGTGTTTGTTGTTTTTTTATAACCGAGCTACTGGTACTGGGTCACGCTGCTGCTAATAAGTTCCTCTGCTGTACGTTTATGAGGAGGGTCTTTTGTTAATAAGCGCATTCGCCCAACAGTTTCCTCTCTGGGGACATGGATGTTTGCTCTGTGCCTGGACTGTCCCGTTCTTCCTTGGCCTCTGGAGTTATTGATAAACATATTTTGCTATTGTCAGCACCAATCCTTTCCTCCCTTGTCCCCAGGCCAACAGATGTGCTTCCCTTTTGGGAATGGAGCTTATTCCCTCTTGCTTTCAGAGAAGATAGAAAATTAGGTAGGAGGGGAGGAGCTGAGCCAGAAAATAAGCAGGTGAAGGTGAGATGTCGAAGGGAGGGCAGGGATACTGAAAGACCAGGTGCTTCCTTCCCCTTTGCATTTTTCTAGAGGGGCATGCAAGCTGTGCCTCCCTCCCAATGCACCATGGGCCTCTGAGTCATTATACACACAGCTGAGGCTGCAGATAGCGTACAGACTTTGGCCCCAGGTTGCAGCCGCAGGGGGAAGGGTCGGAGTCTGGTTGCAGTAAACTTTGTGCTGTAATTGTTCTTGAGTCTGTCTGGAATTCCACATGGCAGAGAAAATAGTCTCAGGAAAGCTCCACTTTTCCTCTCTGCGCTCTGTTTGTGCCTCTGCGGTTTCACATATCCACCCAAACCCCGAGAGCATAACCACTATGAATACAGTGTTCCCTCGCTACTTCGCGGTTCACGTTTAACAGACTCGGTTTTACGGATTTCAAAGAATATTAATTTAAAATATATATCAGGCGGTGTTGTATTTCATTGTCAATGTTGACTTTTGTGGACAGGTGGCTGTTAAGGTAGCGGAAATGTGCCGTCGCACCCGGGCTGTAAAAACCCAGTAAAGGGCAAGGACGTGGTCTCTCTATACCGGGGGATTGCTTCTTGCCTTACTTTAAATGCTCGGGGCTCCCAAGAACCAAACTGGACACTCTAGTTCAGTGTTTCCCAACCAGTGTGCCGTGACACACTAGTGCAGTGTTTCCCAACCTTTTTTGAGCCGCGGCACACTTTTAACATTAAAAAAATCCAGGGGCACACCACCAACCAAAATGACACAAAATGACACTCTAACACAGTAAAGAACGGCTGGGGGATGATGGCCTGCTGGGAGCAGCAGCTGGGAGTGCCGAAGCCGGGGGAGGGGGCGGAGCCAGACCGCGGCATGCCCCGTCCCCTCCCCCCGGCTTCAGCTCTCCCACAGCCTCGCCAGCCTTGAGGGGGCAGTGCCAAGCCAGCGGTGGCAGAGCCAACACAATGCTGGCTTGGCATTGTCCCCTCAAGGCTGGAGCAGCTGTGGGAGAGCTGAAGCCGGGGAGGGGCGGGGCATGGTGCACCCTGGCTCTGCCACTTCCCCCGGCTTCGGCACCCCCAGGATTTTGTAAATGTAAAAAATGTACCACGGCTCAAAAACGGTTGAAAAACGCTGGTCTAATGAATATAAAAATGGCATTCTTCCCAGATCGCTGGAAAAGGGGGTGGAACAAACTCAACTGGGATCTGTGAACGATGATTGGCAGGTACTAGGGACCAATCAATGCAACTTCACCCTTAAAAAACAACGCAAGCTGCAAAACACATTTTAACAAAGCAAAACTTTACAAACTCAAGATCCTTTATGTAGGGGGCGCTTACTGCGCCGTCACAGGAAATGATCAACATTTTCTAACGTTACACCATGAAGCTGTATTTCTGGCGTTGCAGAGGGATTGGCTGGTGACTGATGGAAGAGCACTTTGGTTTTTTCGATGTTGATCTTCTATTATGCCTTTGTGAAGGTGTTTAGAGTGGCTTTCAGGTCTTCTGAATGCACACAGACTACATTGTCATCGGCATATTGGAGTTCTGTAACAGGTGTTGTTGCGACCTTGGTGTTGACTTTCAGTCAGCTTGCCATCTGTCCGATAGATGATTTCCACTCTGGTGGGAAGCTTCCCATCAACAAGGTGCAGTATCATAGCGATGAAGATGGAGAGTAAGGTTGGGGCAGTAACATTATTTTTGTCATGCCTTCTTCCCTTTGTTGCAGAAGAAGCAAGAGGAGGAGTTTGCCCGGAGCCTGGCTCTTCAGCAGCAGCTGGAGGAAGAGAGGCAGAGGGTGGCCCTGATGAAGCAGCAGCAGGCCGAGCAGGAGCAGTTCCAGGCCTTTGAGGAGATGATCCGGCGCCAGGAGCTGGAGAAGGAGCGGCTGAGGGTCCTGCAGCAGTTTGGGGGGGCCAGAGCCCTCCATGCAGGATGGCCCCTTGGTCCCCGGGGCCCTCAGGCCCCCCACGGACCCCCAGGTCCAGCCGCCCAGCAGCGGAGGAGGGGCCATTCTACC
This sequence comes from Anolis apletophallus, assembly GCA_030556195.1. Classification (NCBI taxonomy): domain Eukaryota; kingdom Metazoa; phylum Chordata; class Lepidosauria; order Squamata; family Anolidae; genus Anolis; species Anolis apletophallus. The sequence continues at coordinate 3,929,093 of JARBWK010000013.1, read as the reverse complement.
CAAGCCACCTGCGGTGGACCGCTCCCTGAAGCCCGGAACCTTAAGCGGCCTGCACGGCGGTCAGTACACCTTGCAAATGAAGCCTGGGTGTAGACCAGGGCTGCCCAGGAAGTCGATCGCGATCGACCAGTCAATCCCGGGACTGAAGGAGGTTGATCCCAGGATGGGGCGCTTCTCAGAGGGAGCGGAGCCAGGCCGCACCAAGCCCCTCCCCCGGCTTTGGCACTCCCAGCAGCTTCTCCAGGCTTGAGGATGGCAATGCCAAGCCAGTGGTGGCATAGCTAGCACAAGGCTGGATTGGCACTGCCGTCCTCAAGCCTGGAGAAGCTGCTGGGAGCTCCAAAGCCAGAGGGGGGTCGGGGCTGGGGGTGGCCTGGCTCTGGCCCCTGGCTCGCTCTACCAGCAGCTTCTCCAGGCTTGAGGATGGCAATGCCAAGCCAGTGGTGGCATAGCTAGCACAAGGCTGTCTTGGCACTGCCATACTCAAGCCTGGAGAAGCTTCTGGTAGAGCGGAAGCCAAAGGCGGGTGGAGCCAGGCTGTGCCAAGCCCCGCCCTCTCCCTCTGGCTTTGGAGCTCCCAGCAGCTTCTCCAGGCTTGAGGACGGCAGTGCCAAGCCAGCTTTGTGCTAGCTATGTCACCACTGGCTTGGCATTGCCATCGTCAAGCCTGAAGAAGCTGCTGGGAGTGCCAAAGCCGGGGGAGGGGGCGGGCTTGGCGTGTCTTGGCTCCACCCCCTCTTAAAAGCACCCCATCCGGCTGGGATCAACCTCCTTTGGTCCCCGGATCGACTGGTCGATCACGATCGACTTCCTGGGCAGCCCTGATGTAAATTATTGTATAGGAACTCCTGGCAACGGTTTGAGGCCCAGATGGGGATGACACAAACCATGGGGCGCATTAAGGTCTCTCTTTGGCCCACTTTTGTGGAGGTTTGTTGTCAGGTGTCGCAGTTTGAAGCTGTCGATGGGGCCAAACACAACAACCCAACCCAAATATATAAAAAACAAAACCCACCACGCTTTCCTTCAGTGTAATAAAATAATCCAGAATTAATGTGTTGCCGAAGGCTTTCATGTTCAGAATCACTGAGTCGCTGTGAGTTTTCCGGGCTGTATGGCAGGCATCCTCAACGGTTGTGAGGTCTGTTGGAAACTAGGCAAGTGAGGTTTATATATCCGTGGAATGATGTCCTGGGTGGGAGAAAGAACTGTTGCCTGTTGGAAGCAAGTATGAATGTTGCAACTGGCCACTTTGATTATCATTGAATGGCCTTGCAGCTTCAAATCCTGGGTGCTTCCTGCCTGGGGGAATCCTTCCCTTGATTTGTGTTCAGGCATCGCTGCGTTTGGTGGTCCCTATGTAAACTTAAAAGGCCATTCAATGGTAATTGAATTCACTGTGCTAATAATATAATATAACATAGTGTATATACATATAATATTGATAATATTATAATGTAATACAATATAATAATACTACTACTAATATGATATTATGAGAGTGGCTGGGCCAAGTATCTGAGAAATCCCCTCTCGACTGTGGAGTACCCCAAGGCGCTATTCTATCGCCAATGCTGTTTAACATCTATGTTCGACCTCTCGCCAAGCTAGTCCGGAGATTTGGATTAGAATGTTTCCAATACGCTGATGACACCCGGCTTCTCCTAAAACTAGAACCTGGAACAACTTCAGTACCGGATAACTTCACCCGGTGTCTTGGAGCTGTGACAAGATGGCTACGTGCCCATAAATTGAAAGTAAATCCAGCAAAAACCGAAATCTTGTGGCCTGACCGCCCATCAGAATTGGTTGGCCCATTACCATCTTTTGAAGGGGAGCCATTAGCCCCATCCCCCACTGTGAAGAGTCTCGGTGTTATCCTGGATTACAAAATGAGGATGGAAGCCCAGATTGCCTCCACTAGTCAAAGGGCCTTCTTTCATCTTCGCCAAGCGAGGCAGTTGGCGCCTTATTTACCAACAGAGGCGCTGGCTACGGTAATCCATGCCACGGTTACGTCGAGGCTGGATTACTACAATGCTTTGTGTGGGCTTACCTCGAGCAGCAATTCGCAAGATTCAAATCGTGGAAAATGCAGCCGCTAGGCTCCTCACATCAATGAGGTGCCATATAACGCTGTCCCTGCAGCGCTTGCATTGGCTGCTGGTTGAACACAGAGTCCTCTATAGGACTCTGGTCCTATCATTCAAGGCCTTTCGAGGTCAGGGTCCTTCATATCTAAAAGACCGTTTAATGCCACTCCACCACCAGAGACTGCCACGGTCAGCTCATGAGAATCTCCTCTATGTCCCTGGCCCAAGGGAGGTTCGTTTGGAGTCCACAAGACAGAGATCCTTCTCCACTGTAGCCCCAATCAGACCAAAGAGCCACTCCCGATCTACATACACTTTTAGGGGCACTTTAGACATGGCTCTTCAGAAGAGCCTATGATTGAGTAACAAGCAGTGACTATGTAACCTGTTTATTTTAATTGTGTAAGTCGCCCAGAGCACCTTTGGTGGAGGGCGACTCATAAAAAATAAAGTTAGTTAGTTAGTTATAATTATATATTGTATATTACATGTAATATTACTAATAATATTACAGTATAATGTTATAGTACAATGTAATATATAATATTAATATTGTGCTATGGCAATAATATAATATAGTGTATTTACATTTTACTTGTAAGTTGCTCTGAGAAGGGCGGAATATAAATGTTGTAAATAAATAAATGAATAAAAATGATCAAGGTGGCCAATTGCAACATTCATACTTACCTAAAGCAGACAAGAGTTCTTTCTCCCACCTTGGACAGTATTCCATAGATATATAAACCACACTGGTCTAGTTTCCAACAGACCAATGGACCTCACAACCTCTGAGGATGCCTGCTATAGATGCAGGTGAAACGTCAGGAGAAAATGCTTCTGGAGCTTGGCCATACAGCCCAGGAAACTTACAACAACCTGCCAGAATTCCAATCTTAGGACTCATGTGGAGCATGGACTGAAACCCAGTTCCCTGATGCTCCTTGCCATTCACAGTCATGGGGTCGCCTCATAATTCAGGCTGAAAGCAAGATTGCTCCTTTCAAATCGGGCTTCTGTGCCAAAGGCGTCGACCATGACACTCTGTGGCTGGGCTGCTGGGAAACGGAATGGATGCCCCGTTCGTTCCGGAATTAGATCAAGATCCTCCCACGCGGAGAACTCACAGGCCATGGAGGAGGCTGGCCGGTGTCGGGGCCTTCTCCCATCCAATACCTCTGTTTCTCTTCCTCTCCAGATGCAGCCATAGAAGGCCTTCGCCAGGTCATCATTCCCAGGGAGCTCTGCCATAGATTCCTCCAGCTGGCTGACGCCAACACCGCGAGAGGCATAGAGACCTGTGGGATCCTTTGCGGGAAGCTGGTAAGGAAATGGCAGGGATTGTCAGCATCCTAATATCGAGGAGCTATTAGAGTGCCTTGTAGCCAGTGCTCCATATGAACTTATAGTATATTTATTGTGTCAGAAGCAAGTTGAGGGTAGAGATAACATGTATTTAAAAACACAAAGTTTAAAAACTTGGCAAGATGCTAAATGTCCTTTGAGCAGAAACTGCCCACCATTTCAAAGCTCCCTGCTTGGGCAGTGATGGCATGATCGTCAGCATAGATGAAACTCTCTGTCCCTTCTGGCAGTGGCCGATCATTTGCATAAATGTTAAACATTGATGGAGCAAACACGATACCCATATGCCGTGAGGCAGGCCGTTCTTCTGTCTTTCACCATCTGCTTCTTCTGGCCTTGGATCTCAACAAAAAAGCTCCTGTTTTGTAGCAGATTATCTGTGAAGCGGGTGAGGTGATAGTCCTTTGTGATGTTATAAGTTTTGCTTAGGAGAAGGCAATGGGCAATGGTTTCTACGGCAGGGGTGGGTCCAAAAGGCATAATTTGATGCCTACATCACAATTGCAGTATAAAACACAATATAAAACCCTCCAGCATTTGACACTAAAATACATTAAAATATAATTATATTCACACATCCTATGCATTCACCTATGTTAAAAACAGTGTTCCGTCCATAAAAGCATTGAGCCTAAAACTACTAAAGTGCTGTCCTGTGATTCTGTCATCCAGGCTTTCACTTTTTCCTGAATGTCAGGAGATGGAATTGAGGGTCACGTTCCACAGACGGGGAGCAGGGCCAAGAGGAAGGGCCTCGCTCCCGCCGGCTTTACGGGGGGTGCCGCCTGCGCGGATCTCAGCCGATTCTGTCTGGCCTGGGAGAAGGGCTCAAGAGGAAGGGGCCTGTGGGGCTTGTCGGCAGACAGACCGGAGGAGCGGCGGCTTTGGAGTGCCTGCCATCCCTGGAGGCGATCCGGGCCTTCAGGGGGAGCAGTCGGCGATGTGAGGTGGCCGATCACCCTGGCGATCCGGAAGACTTGATCGTCTTCCGAATCGCCAGGACCATCAGCTGCCTCACATCACTGACTGCTCCCCCTGCAGGCCTGGATCGCCTCCAAGGATGGCAGGCACTCCATAGCAGGGCGATCAGCTGGGGAACGGCTGGGGACGAGAGCGGACGGAGGCCTGCAGCCTCCCATCGCCTGCTGCTCTGCTCTCCTCTCTGCTGTAACGGCTAGGTCCGTTTTGCCATCCTCTGGGCTGGGTTCATTGGGCCATTCCAGCTTGGTTCGCACCTTGACTTCTTGAATTTAATTTAATTTTAGTGGTTTTTATTATTATTTTATAATAATTTTATTATCATAATATAATAAATAATATAATATAATGTTATATTATATTATAATTTCAATATAGTATAAAGTCTATATATATACTATAATATAATAATTATATTAATAATAATATATGAATATTTCTTGATTTATTAATATGTTAATATTAATGATGTGTAATATATAGTAAATATAGTAAATAAATAAATAAATAATGTAGATTAGAATGTAGTTCAGCCTGTAGGTGTGGCCCTCCATAATATTTTTTGGCTCTTGTGTGGCCCCTTGGAAAAAATAATCCCCCCCCCCCCCGGTTTATGGTGTCACAAGCTGCTGACAGCTCTATTCAAACAGCTCCTGCAATCTACTGTCTTTTGAAACCATCTTTTATGCGCTGAGTCAGGTCCAGCACTTGTGATGTGCAACTTTTGCCTTATGCTAGAAAACAAGACAGAAATCCACAGCATGCTCCAGTCAGGTTACAAGAGATAAAACACTTAACTGTAATGGTTTCATGTAGTACATCTCAGAAAAAAAGAGTAGATGGACAAAAAGAAGCCATCCAGCTTTGGTAGAAAGGTCCCGAAGGCTGACTCCCATAACTCTGGGAGGATGAGAGAAGCCTTACGCTGCCTATAGAATAATTCTCCTCCACTACTAGAAGTCCTAACTATATGATTCCATGCTATGAATCTCTCCCTTAAAGATGTAACATCTACCGTGTTTCCCCGAAAGTATGACACCCCCGATTGTAAGACGTATCGGGGGTGTCAGGGGTCGGCTAATGTAAGCCGTACCCCGAATGTAAGCCGGACCCCCGGCCGCCGCGTCACTCCGTCCCGCCCCCCCCCCGGTCCCACCGCCTCCGCCTCCTCCTCCTCCTCCTCCGCTTCCCGCCGCAGCGTGCCTCCGCCGCTGCCGCTTGCCGCCGCCGCCTCCCCCCGCCACTTGCCGCTGCCGCCGCTTCTCCCTCCGCCTCCGATGCCGCCTCCCGCGCCGCCTCCCCCGCCACCACTTGCCGCTGCCGCCGCTCCCTCCGCCTCGGTGCCGCCTCCCCCCGCCGCGCCCGGCTCCGCCGCCGCCACTTACGCCGCGCCCCTCCCTCGCCTCGGTGCCGCTTGCCTCCGGTTCCGCTTGCCTCAGTTCCGCTTACCTCCGCCGCCGCTTGCCTCCGCGCTTGGCGCACCGCCTCCATATGTTTCACGCTTGCTGCGCCGGCGGCGCTGCGCGGCGGCGCACTCAGGCCTTCTGCCCATGCGCGAATGTCTGCGCATGGGCAAAGGTACTGAGCGCGTCTAGCGCAGGCGCTGGCTGACGCGCTGCTGGCGCCGCGCCGACGCCGCTCAGGCCTTCTGCCCATGCGCAGACATTGGCGCATGGGCAGAAGGCCTGAGCTGTCCGGCGCGGCTGCGCTAGCGCTGTGCTGCGCCAGCGCCTTCGCGCCAGACGCGCTCATTCGCGCCATGCGCAGACATTCGCGCATGGGCAGAAGGCCTGGCGCCAGCCAGCAGCGCCGGCGCGAGGCGGGGCCGCTATGGAGGCGGTGCCAAGCGCGGCGAAGCTTTGGGCTGGAATGTTATCAGTACGCTGACGACACCCAGCTCTTTTTCTGAAAATGGAAGGCCGACCAGACTCCACCCTCTTGTTTCCAACAGTGCCTTGAAGCCGTTACTGGTTGGCTGCGTGCCAGTAGATTGAGGGTGAATCCAGCAAAGACGGAGATACTGTGGCTGGGCCGCCCGGTGGGTGGGGAGGTCCGACTGCCTAGCTTGGATGGTGAGGCATTATGCCCGTCATCCTCAGTAAAGAGCCTTGGGGTCATCTTAGACCCGTTGCAGTCGATGGAGGCCCAGGTCTCCAGCGTCAGCAAAACCGCCTTTTTCCACCTGTGGCAAGCTAGGCGTCTGGCCCCCTACCTATCCAGAGATGACCTGGCCACGGTGCTCCAAGCCACGGTCATCTTGAGACTGGACTACTGTAATGCCCTTTACATTGGCCTGCTCTTTTCCGTGATCCGGAAACTTAAGCTCGTCCAGAATGCCGCTGCCCGACTTCTCACTGGGGCCCCAGTGAGATGTCACATAACACCCATCCTCCAGCAGCTTCATTGGCTTCCGGTCGAGCACCGGATCACCTTCAAGGTGATGGCGTTAACTTTCAAGGCCTTGCATGGTCTGGGGCCTCTGTATCTGAGGGACCGTCTCCTCCCCTACCAACCCCAGAGGTCACTTCGTTCCGAACAAATGAATCTCCTGGATGTGCCAACTTTTAAAGCAATCCGACTCACATCGACCCGGCGCAGAGCCTTTTCTGTAGTGGTGCCGTCAATATGGGACACTTCCTAGCGATGTACGGGCCATGCAGGACCTTCTCTCCTTCCGTAAGGCCTGCAAGACTCACCTTTTCCGGCTAGCCTTTGATCGCTAGGCCAGAAATCTTTTTTTAGCTAGTTTAACATGTATGCTTTTACCTCTGTGTGTTTACCTGATTGTAAGCTGCTCCGAGCCCTCGGGGAGTGGCGGCGTACAAGTCCACATAATAAATAAATAAATAATAAATAAATCATTGTTATTATTAAACAAACATAGAGTCATAAAGGCACACCAAAAAGTTTGGGGAGAAGTGGGGTGTGACCTTTCCATCTAAATCACCGAGTGTTGGGTTCACAAGAACACAAAAATAGTACAAGACTGAGATATAAAAGTATCTATTTCATGTTGATATATACAGCATTGGGATATACAAATGTCATATTCATATAGGACATGTCATATGCAAAACATCAGCGGGAGACACAATATTCACAGTAGATCAATGACTTATAAATCATAATAGAAGCGCAACTCCCAAATAATATTAGTGTGACAGTCCAGCGTATCAGAAGGGATACCCATATGCCGTGAAGTCCAAACAGCAGATGATAAAAGGACACAGGAGGCTGAATATGCTCCAAATCATAAGTTCAAAAGTTGGCCGACGGGCTGGCGATGTCAAACTTTTCGGGGCCACTCCCCCGTTTCGCCCCCGGGTGGGGCTTTCTCAAGGCCATAAATGATATTTCCGTGGTCCAAATAGCGTTCAGGCTAAACCTTACCACGACGGTAAGGTGACCATAAAGGTCACCTTACCGTCGTTAAGGTTTAGCCTGAACGCTTCGCTGATCGATATTTGGACCACGGAAATATCATTTATGGCCTTGAGAAGCCCCGGGGCGAAACGGGGAGGGCCCTCCAAAAGTTTGGCATCGCCAGCCCGTCGGCCAACTTTTGAACTTATGATTTGGAGCATATTCAGCCTCCTGTGTCCTTTTATCATCTGCTGTTTGGACTTCACGGCATATGGGTATCCCTTCTGATACGTTGGACTGTCACACTAATATTATTTGGGGAGTTGCGCTTCTATTATGATTTATAAGTCATTGATCTACTGTGAATATTGTGTCTCCCTCTGATGTTTTGCATATGACATGTCCTATATGAATATGACATTTGTATATCCCAATGCTGTATATATCAACACTAGCTGTACCCGGCACGCGTTGCTGTGCCCTATTTAGGAGATGCGGGGAAGTCTGAGTATATAAGGGTTTGAAATGATGCTACTTATGGTCTTGGTGGGTGTGTGCATGTGTATATGTGTGTATGTAGTGTATATATGTGGGTGTATATGTATATATGTGTATGTGTGTTTATATATGTATGCGTGTGTATGGTACTGTATATGTGTGTGCATGTGTACATACACATGAGGTGGGGAAAGGGGGGAAGAAGGGGTCTGAGGCTGAGAGAGGAAAAGAAGGGGGGGCTGAGGGTGAGGGGAGAAGAGAAGGAGCCTGGGGCTGACGTGTGGGGGGGGGGGGGGGTTGGGGCCATAGGCTGAGGGGGAGAAGGAAAGGTCCTGAGGCTGATGGAGGAGAAGAAGGGGGCTGAGGAGGGAAAAGAAGGCGGCAGCACCCCGGTCCTTTCCTCTTCACCCTCTGCCATCCGGAGGGCAGTAGCGGCGAGGGCTGCGTCCCCAGGCCTCGTCCTTCTTCACCCTCCGTCCTCCGGAGGGCAGGCTCAGGGGCGCGGCGTCTTCTCGGAGTAACCAGGAGGTCTCCTTGTGGTAGCCGCTGCTCCGTGGCGGCCGCCATCTTTCCTGGCGGCACCTCGGGCCAGGCGGGGCGGAACCTCCGGTATGCGGCATCAGTTTCCGGCCGGACCCTTTTTCTGACGGATTGACTTCCGTCGGAGCCTTTTCGGCCGGACCGGAAGTGGTTCGCCGCCATGTTTTTTTGTAGTTTTTGTTGTTTTTTGCAGTGTTGCTCCCCGGAGAGCCGCAGAAGCGACCGATGCGGCAGAGAGCGGCTGCGCGGTGAAGTTGATGGTGTGTGGGGGGAGAGGGGGACGGAATGGGTTGGGGGTTGGGGGAGTCAGAGTGCGCAGTGTGTTTGCTGTCTCTCTGTCCTGCGTTGTGGTGTTGGGGGGTTGTAGTGCGCCTGCGCGATGGCTCTCACTGTGTTCTGCGCTCGTGGCCAGCGCAGAACGGGAGTCAATGGGCGGTTTTTGGGGGCTGATTTTGGGGGGGTTTGAAGGTAGGTAGGTGGGTTTTTGTGTGTGATGGCAATACCTCGTGGTCTGTGAGAATGTGTCTCGTTGGATTGGTGTGTCTGGGGGGCTTAGTTTGGCCGTGCATAACGTCCTTTGCACGACCACTCTCTTTTTATATATATAGATGAAATAGATACTTTTATATCTCAGTCTTGTACTATTTTTGTGTGACCTTTCCACACAGGAAGTTACGTAGATTCAGGAAATGGAAGTGAAAACGAGGCAGCACTCATACACCACAGGGTTAATTTTGACTTATTTATTTCTTACCTGCCTCTCCTCGTGGCTTGAAGCAGGTTACAACATAGTTAAAACACATACCAGCAGTTGTGAACAGTCTATGAAACGCACCTATTAAAATGTATTTCTATGAAATACGTATTGAAACACACACAACAAAGAGATTAATTCAAAATTCATGATTTAAATGGCGATGGCAATTATGTGTTCCATGCTTGCTTTCCCCTCGGTCCAGATGCAGAACGAGTTCACCATCACCCACGTCATCGTCCCCAAGCAGACCGGGGGTCCCGACTATTGCAACACGGAGAACGAAGAGGAGCTCTTCCTCATCCAGGATCAATACAGCTTGATCACCTTGGGATGGATCCATGTAAGTGTCGTTCGGGACCTTCCAGGGACGAGGGTCTCCTTGCGGGGCTTGGATATCTTTGGGGTCAAGGAAGGGGAACGGGAGGCCATCTGGGGCACAGTCTTGGGCCATCCCTACGACTTCTCTGTCACACATGGACTCTATCACTCTTTTTGCAGCACTGAAATCGATACTATTCCTATTACCGTATATACTTGAGTATAAGACGACCCAAATATAAGCCGAGGCACCTAATTTAACCACACTGGGAAAACGTATTGACTCGAGCCTAAGCCGAGGGCAGGAAATGCAGCAGCTACTGGTAAATTTCAAAATAAAAATAGATATCGTTGACATTATATTAATTGAGGTTTCAGTAGGTTTAATGTTTTGAATATTTACATAAAACTGTAATTTAAGATAAGACTATCCAACTCTGATTAAACCATTATTCTAATCTTCAATGTATACGTTCTATGTGTCCTCTCAATAATAATAAAGAGTATAATAATAATAATGGAAATGTAGTAATAACAGTAACAATAGAGTAAACTAATAAATGTAATAACAACAACAATAATAGAGTAAAAGAAAAATGATATCTCTCGGCATTACTTCGCGAACGAAGATTCTTAGGAAGGACTCATCCCACGCTTTCTACAAGCACGTTGATGACTAAAAAGGCCAATCTGAGATAGGCAAGTCCGGTTGCAGAAAGCACAGCAGAAAATCTCCTTGGGTGATGTCGTTTCCAAGTTGTGGTTCTTTCTGTGTTGTCATTTCTCTTCGAGACCCGTTCGGCGTGTCTTCTCGAAAGAGGCCGCAGCATTGTGGATAGTGCGTCTCCATGCCTTCCGATGTGAGGCCAGGGTGGACCATTGTTGGTGATCAATCTGGCCGAGCCTGAGATGTTGTTTCAGGGAGTCCTTAGACCTCTTTTTTGGGGCGCCTCTCTTGTGCTGACCCGTGGTGAGTTCACCGTAGAGTAGTATCTTTGGGAGGCGGTGGTCCTCCATCCTAGAGACGTGCCCTGCCCAGCGCAGCTATGTTCTCAATAGCATGGCCTTAATGCTGGTGGTCCCTGCTTGCCCAAGGACAGCAACATTCGTCACATGGTCGGTCCAGTGTATATTTAGGATTGTGCGAAGACAGCGCTGATGAAAGCGTTCGAGGAGTCGTATGTGTTAGCGATAGGTGACCCATGTTACAGACCCATAGAGGAGAATAGACAGTACGATAGCTCTGTACACACTGATTTTGGTGCTTTGCCTCAGGTGTTCATTGCTCCAGACTCTTTTGTGAAGCCTTCCAAATGCACTATATGCCTTTACTAATCTGTGATTCATCTCTTTATCAATCTTGGCATCTGAAGAGATGATGCTTCCCAGGGAGGTGAACTGCTGAATGGACTTAAGCACAGATTTGCCTATGCTGATGTGGGGATGATGGTGTTCTTCCTGTAGTGCGGGCTAGTAAAGAACTTCCGCTTTCTTCAGGCTGACTTCCAGCCCAAACAGCTCTGCAGATGTTGCAATGCAGGATGTGAGGTGCTGCAGAGCTGCTTCTGAATGGGCAACAAGGGCAGCATCGTCAGCAAAAAACAAACAAACAATAATAGAGTAAAATAAAAAGGATAAAAACAATAATAAATACATTAAAATAAACGTAATGCTAATATTAATAGAGTAAAAATAAATGTAATAATAATAAAGTAAAATAATAAATGTGATAGCAATAATCCCAGAAAAATAATAAATGTAATAACAACAATAATAAATTGAGAGAAATAAATGTAAGAATAACAATAATATATATAGAAAAATAAATGTAATGATAATAATAAATAGGTAAGAATAATAAATGTAAGAATAATAATAAAAACAACAGAGTAAAATAATAAATAACTTTGACTCGAGTATAAGCCAAGGGGGGCTTATTCAGCCTTAAACAAGGGCAGAAAAACTTGGCTTATACTCGAGTATATACGGTATTTAGTTGCCATTTAATTCTTCGTGGTGGTAGGGATGGGTTGCTTGCTTTGTGCGGCAGCATCTAGAACAGGCGTCCTCAAACTGCGGCCCTCCAGCTGTTTGGGCCTCCAACTCCCAGAAGTCCTAACGAGCTTATTCAATGGTCAGGAATTCTGGGAGTTGAAGACCCGAACAGCTGGAGGGCCGCTGTTTGAAGATGCCTGATCTAGAACTTTAGGTGTTTTGATCCTCCCAATAGGAATTCTGCATCCAGATGACATTTTCCTCCAGTTCCCAAATGTCTAGCAGGACTGTGGAAGTTGTTCATTCCCAAACCTCTTCTGTTTGTTGTGTTTGACGTTCCTTGGGGGTCGTGCCTTGAGACCCTTTCCGAAAAGAGTGGGGCTCCGAGATCTGACTAGCGAGTGTTCAGCATCCCCCCCTTTCCCCTCTTTTCTGCTTCCTCTTCCTCTAGACGCACCCGACCCAAACGGCCTTCCTCTCCAGCGTGGACTTGCACACACACTGCTCCTACCAGATGATGTTGCCGGAGTCCATCGCTATTGTCTGCTCACCAAAATACCAAGAGTGAGTGTTGCGGATCTCTCCGCTTGCCAGAAAGGCAGGCACGGGTTTGTTTTTCTTTGTTTTGATTTTGCTTTTCTTTCCCTCTGAATGTTGTTTTTATTGTTGAGGTCCTTGTTGTTGTTTTTCTTACTTATTATTATTATTATTTATTTATACCCCGCCACCATCTCCCCAATGGGGATTCGGATCAGCTTACATGAGGCCAAGCCCATGTAACGCAATACAATAAATAAAAACAAAACAGAAACAACAACAAAATCAATTATAAAAAGACATAAACTATAAGAATACAACAACCAATAAAATTACATTAAAATCATTCGTAAAAACAGAACCATGAGCGGGCCACATGTACAGATTAAAATAGTAAAGATGCCTTTCGGGGCCTCCTCCAACTGGGATGTTATTCTATAGCCCTATTTCTCCGTTGGCCTACTAATGCCTATGAGGCTGGATGTGCATCTGTTGGGAGGGGTTGGGTTGTGCTTTTCCTTCCTGGATGTCCTTTGGGGGTCTCTTCCAACTCTGGGGTTTTATGATCCTCTCTCCCTGAAATGTGATCGTTCTATCCTGTGCTGAATTAATAACAACCACAAAACCTTGTCCGGCTAAAGCCGTTTGTATGGGAACTGATTTCCTTTGGGGTTTCTTCTCCCAGGACGGGGTTCTTTAAACTGACGGAGCATGGCATGGAGGAGATTTCTTCCTGTCGGCAGAAGGGGTTCCACCCGCACAGCAAAGACCCTCCCCTCTTCACTGTAAGTATCTCTGGAGAAGAGGCCCAGAGCGTGTCCATCGTTCCCTCCAACAAGGGTAGGGTCTCCTCCATTCTGAGGGTCCTGCAGGGTCTGCTTGAACTGACTCCTGTCCTTGAACTGACTCCTGCATGTGCCTGGGGCCAAAGAACACAGCCTGGCCCTCTCCATGGAGTCAATTTGGCCAGAGAGAGGTTGGTCAGCACCTCACAAAAGACTCTTACGGTTTTAGGGCATGCTTCGTGTTATGGATAACTTTTCAAACAGGGGTGGGCAATTATTTTTTCCAAAGGGCCACATGACAGGCAAAAAATATTATAGAGGGCCGCACCTAAAGGCTGAACTACATTCTAATGTACATTATTTATTTATTTATTTACTTCCTATATTTACTATATATTACACATCATTAATATTAACATTAATATATCAAGAAATATTCATATGTTATTAGTATTAATATCATAATTATTATAATATAGTATATATATAGACATAATATATTGAAATAATATAATATAACATTATTATATTATTTATTATATTATTATAATAAAATTATTATAAAATAACAATAAAAACCACTTAAATTAAATTCAAGAAGACAAGGTGCGAACCAAGATGAAGGCTGACATCCTGAAGAGAGGAAGGATCCCAAGATGGAATGGCCCAATGGACCCAGCCCAGAGGATGGCAAAGCGGACCCAGCCGCAGCAGAGGAGAGCAGAGCAGCAGGTGATCGGAGGCTGCAGGCCTCCGCCTGCTCTCGCCCCCAGCTGATCGCCCTGCTATGGAGTGCCGCTGCCGCCATCCCATCGCGGGCTCTGTGGGGCCTGTGTCGGCAGACAGGCCGGAGAAGCGACGGCTTTGGAGTGCCTGCCATCCCTGGAGGTGATCAGGGCCTGCAGGGGGAGCACTCGGCGATCTGAGGCGGCTGTTCGCCCTGGCGACCCGGAAAACGATCAAGTCTTCCGGGTCGCCAGGGTGATAAGCCCCCGCAGGTCGCGGAGTGCTCCCACTATATAATATAACAGTTATATATAATATAACAGTTAACAATATAATATAATGTTATATTATATTATAATTTCATATATTATAATGTTTATATATATATATATATGGGAGTGATTCTGGACGAGAGACTGACGATGGAGGCCCAGATCCAGGCCGCAGCCAAGGGTGCCTTCTCCCACCTTCGCAGGGCCCGTCGGTTGGCCCCCTACCTACCATCAGGCGCTGAAGACCGTGATACATGCCACCGTGGTCTCCCGACTTGACTACTGCAATGCCCTGTATGCGGGCCTACCATTGTCCACGACTCGGAGGTTGAGACTCGTCCAGAACGCAGCGGCCAGACTCATCTCTGGGGCACCGGCGAGAAACCACATCTCACCAATCCTGAAAGACCTTCATTGGTTGCCCACAGAGTGCAGAGTGATCTACAAACTCATGGCGCTAACCTTTAAAGCACGGCAAAGAATCGGACCTGCCTATTTGAGCGACCGGCTGATAGACCAACGCAGCGAAAGACCTGTGCGTGCTATAAACGGTGACTGTATAGCCATCCCAGGGGTGAGAGAGGCCCGGCTGACAGAGACCCGACGGAGAGCCTTCTCTGTGGTGGCTCCTATGATCTGGAACACGCTCCCACCTGCACTCAGGGCCACATTGGCCCCTACCAGATTTCTGTCGGACCTGAAAACCTGGCTTTTCTAATAATATATGAATATTTCTTGATATATTAACATGTTAATATTAATGATGTGTAATATATAGTAAATATAGTAAATAAATAAAGTAGATTAGAATGCAGTTCAGCCCTTAGGGGCGGCCCTCCATAATATTTTTGGTTCTCGTGTAGCCCCTTGGAAAAAATAGTTGCCCACCCCTACATTAGCTCTATTGTGATGCTTGTTGGCTCCGAAGGCACCTCTGTGCAGGTCTGAATGACCCCTTGCAGAGCCGTGAGTATGGGCGAGAGGCCTGAATGACTAGGCAACAGTGTCTATCTCCTCTTTATTCTTCTTCTTCTTCTTCTTCCAGACTTGCACCCATGTGAGCATCCTGGAACGAGATGTGGTGGTTCTGGACCTTCGGTAGATGGACCGTTGTTCCAGCCGGTGACTGTCCTCCTCGGAGCTCCCCAGCAATGATGCCTCCTCGGTGCAGGGATCCTCCAGACTTTGGCCTCCTCCTTGGTGGTCTGGCCCAGTAGCTATGTTGGGGCTCTCCATGAGTCTGGGTGACCGGGTGCGGGATCATGGAACTCTTAATGTGTGCCGGGTGCGAGTGCCCCGCTTCCGGTTGCTCCCTGAGCTTGTTCCAGCTTCACTCCAGGGCAATGTACGCCAAAAAAAACCCACAACCAATTAAAGACGTTTCACACACCCGCCTGCAGAAAGTGGCCCCTCGGTCCTTCTCCCTCTTTGGGAAATCTCCAGATGCCTCCAGTATGGATCTGGAACCATAATGCTCAGCTTTAACGCCAACAGCTCCATTCTTTTGGGAGCAGGAAGACAGCATTGTTTGTCTTGGGTCTGGAGCAGCGTTTCTCAGTCTGGGGGTTGGGACCTTTGGGGGGTTTCAGAGGGGTCACCAAAGACCACTAGAAAACATACGTTTCTGATGGTCTTAGGACCGCCTTTGGCAGAGACAGCGAGAAATCTCTCCGCCTGTCCTTCTCTAACTTTTTGGAAACAGAGAGTGAATCCTTCCTCCACTGTGATTGGCCAGCCTCTCAGCCAAGGGGAGGGCTGTTTCTGAGACTCCCAAGTGAGGAGGGGAGAGCAGGCTCAGCACAAGGCAGCGAGTGAGGGAGAGCGTGCAAGGCTGGAGGGAGGTTCGCACCGGTGAGTCCCTCCAAGACATGGGGGTTCTGTGCAGGAAGTTTGGCCCAATTCTATCGTCGGTGGGGTTCAGTTCTATCATTGTTTGAGTCTACAGCAGGGGTGCCCACACTTTTTTGGCACTCGAGCTACTTATAATAAAACCAAGTCAGAAAGATCTAGCTACCTCCTCAAGGCTGGAGAGGGGAGGGGGCGGGGCTTGGCGCAGCCTGGCCCCACCCCCTCTGGCTTCAGCTCTACCAGCAGCTTCTCCAGGCTTGAGGATGGCAATGCCAAGCCAGCCTTGTGCTAGCTATGCCACCACTGGCTTGGCATTGCCATCCTCAAGCCTGGAGAAGCTGCTGGGAGCTCAAAGCCAGGGGAGGGGGCGGGGCTTGGTGCATCCTGTCTCCGCCCCCGGTGGCTTCCGCTCTCCCAGCAGCTTCTCCAGGCTTGAGGATGGCAATGCCATGCCAGTGGTGGCATAGCTAGCACAAGGCTGGCTTGGCACTGCCATCCTCAAGGCTGGAGAAGCTGCTGGGAGCTCCAAAGCCAGAGGGGAGGGGGTGGGGCGTGGTGCAGCCTGGCTCCGCCCCCCTGGCTTCCGCTCTACCAGCAGCTTCTCCAGGCTTGAGGATGGCAATGCCATGCCAGTGGTGGCATAGCTAGGCTGGCTTGGCATTCATGCCTGGAGTAGCTGCTGGGAGCTACAAAGCCAGAGGGGAGGGGGAGGGTGGGGCTTGGTGCAGCCTGGCTCCCCCCTGGCTTCGCTCTACCAGCAGCTTCTCCAGGCTTGAGGATGTCAATGCCAAGCCAGCCTTGTGCTAGCTATGCCATCACTGGCCTGGCATTGCCATCCTCAAGCCTGGAGAAGCTGCTGGGAGCTCCAAAGCCAGAGGAAAGGGGCGGGGCTTGGTGCAGCCTGGCTCCGCCCCCCTGGCTTCCACTACCAGCAGCTTCTCCAGGCTTGAGGATGGCAATGCCATGCCAGTGGTGGCATAGCTAGCACAAGGCTGGCTCGGCATTGCCATCCTCATGCCTGGAGAAGCTGCTGGTAGGCGGAGCCAGGCACGCAAGCCCCCCCCCCTCCCTCTGGCTTTGGGCTCCCAGCAGCTTCTCCAGGCTTGAGGATGGCAATGCCAAGCCAGCCTTGTGCTAGCTATGCCACCACTGGCTTGGCATTGCCATCCTCAAGCCTGGAGAAGCTGCTGGGAGTGCCGAAGCCGGGGGAGGGGGTGGGGCTTGGCGCGGCCTGGCTCCACCCCTCTCTGAGAAGCACCCCATCCAGCTGGGATCGACCTCCATCGGTCCCAGGATCGACTGGTCGATCGCCATCGACTTCCTGGGCAGCCCTGGTCTACAGTGTTGTCTGGATGTAGGTGAACTATAAAACCCAGCAACTACAACTCCCAAATGACAAAATCAAACCCACCCCCAACCCCACCAATTATTATTAATCGTGGGGTCTGACAATGAGCTCTCTTGCCTCCCCAAATTACAAATCCCATAATTCTGTAGATTTAAGGAAGGTGTCTTACGCGTCGCAAAATGGGGGACGATGCCTGGGCTCGAGAGCAGTACGTGCAAAAAAGATCTTGGAGTCCTTGTGGACAAGCTAAACATGAACCAGGAATGTCATGCGGCGGCAAAAAAAAGCCAATGGGATGTTGACCTGCATCAAGAGGAGCCTAGTGCCTGGATCCAGGGAAGTCAGGCTATCCCTCTATTCTATTCTGCCTTGGTCAGACTACTTTGCCTGGAATCACACTGTGTCCAATTCTGGGCATCGCAATTGAAGGGAGAGGTTGACTCTTAAGTTGGAATGTGTCCAGAAGAGGACGACCAAACTGATCAAGGGTCTGGAGAACAAGCTCTATGAAGAGCTGCTTAAAGAGCTGGGCAAGTTTAGCCTGTGGAAGAGAAGGTGGAGAGAAGACGTGAGAAGGTCCATGGATCAAGAGATGATGGGAAGTCCTATGGAGGAGGGAGCAGGCTTGTTTTCTGCTGCCCTGGAGACGAGGATGTAATGGAAAAAAGGTTTCAAACTACAGGAAAGAAAGGAGATTCCACCTGAACATGAGGAAGAACTTCCTGACATAGAGAGAGAGAGACTGTTCAGCAGTGGAACTCTCTGCCCTGGAGTGTGGTGGAGGCTCCTTCTTTGGAGGCTTTGAAACAGAGGCTTGGATGGCCATCTGCCAGGAGTGCTTTGATTGCGATTTTCCTGCTTCTTGGTGGGGGTTGGACTGGATGGCCCACCAGGTCTCTTCCAACTATCTTAATATATAAAAATGTTGTTGTCGTCGTTAGTACCTTAAAAACAGAAAAACTACGGGGCCAATACCCACTAAATTTGGCAGCAAAATGTCTCACAACGCAAGGTGTGACCAACAATAAAAATTCCCCCAAAGAACCCCTCAAAATTCATTAAATTAACAAAATACAGATCCTCCGTTGTCATGCTCTGGCCCCGCCCCTTCTGGTGAATACTGGTGGAGTTGGGGAGGTTGTTTTTGATTTCTGGGAGTTGTAGTTTACCAACACCAAAAAGGAAGAGAAGGACAGGCAGAGAAATCTTCAGCTTCAAGGCCTGGCTGATTCCTGCCTGGGGAAATCCTTTGTTGGGAGGTATTAGCTGTCCCCAATTGTTTCCATTCTGGAATTCCCCTGTTTTCAGAGTTTTGGGAATACTAGTGGAGTTTGGAGAAGATAGACCTTGATATTTGGGAGTTGTAGTTGCTGGGATTTATAGTTCGCCTACAATCATAGCGTTCTGAACTCCATTAACGATGGAATTGAGCCAAACTTGGCACACAGAACACCCATGACCAACAGAAAATACTGGAAGGGTTTGGTGGGCATTGGCTTTTGAGTTTGGGAGTTGTAGTTCACCTACATCCAGAGAGCACTGTGGACTCAAACAATGATGGATCTGGACCAAACTTGGCAGAATTACTCTATATGCCCTAATGTGAAAACTGGTGGATTTTGGGGGAAACTGCCTTAACATTTGGGAGTTGTAATTGCTGGGATTTATAGTTCATCTACAATCAAAACGTTATGAACTCCACCAACGATGGAATTGAGCCAAACTTGGCACACAGAAGTCTCGGTGGCGCAATGGGTTCCTTGTGCCAGCAGGACTGAAGACCGACAGGTCAGAGGTTTGAATCTGGGGAGAGCGTGGGTGAGCTCCCTCTGCCAGCTCCAGCTCCCCATGCAGGGACATCAGAGAAGCTTTCCACAGGGATGGCAAAACATCAAAACATCCGGGCAATGTCCCCTGGGTAACATAATTGCAGACAGCCAATTCTCTCACAACAGAAGCGACTTGCTGTTCCTCAAGTTGCTCCTGACATGGAAAAAAAATCCCCAGACTCTACGAGTTTGGTCCAGTGAATGAAAATACATCCTGCATATCAGGAATTTACATGACGATTCATAACAGTAGCAACAAAAATGATACTATGGTTGGGGGGCCACCACAACACGAGGCATTCACAAGGTTGAGAAACACTGGCTTAGAATCACCATAAGTGGGAAAGCACCCGGCCAGAAGTGTGGAGGACGTGAGCCATGGATTGCCCTCGAAATGGTTTTATTCTTGTTGCTGCTGGAGATGCGAATCCGGCCAAATCGTGAGGCTTTTGGTGAGATGCCTGGGATGCCACAGCCTTCCTCCTCCTCCTCTTTTGGCCTGTTCTGTGTCATTGGGTTCTGCATTCCTTTCTGGCGGCAGCAAAGGGATACCCGCCCTGCGCTCAGGAGGAGGAGGAGAGCCAAGGAGATGGATTGGCTGCTTGGGCCAAATGCTTCCTTATTAGGCTGCTCCTGGAAGGAGGCCGGTCTCAGGCTCCAGAGCCCAGGAAAAAGCTGGTTTTGGGAGCCATCAAGCATTGGGAGGGGACCCCCAAGGCCATCTAGTCCAGTGGGGTTTTGGCCTACATCAAGAGGAGTCTAGTAGGGCTAGTTAGGTTTTTCGTATCGTGATCAAATTCGTATTCTAAATTACTTATGAAACGTTTCTTTTTTCTTTAACAATACAAAACATATATTAGTCATACATGGATACAAAAGGAAAGGGGGGGGGGGAGGATATGTTGACTTCCATTCTAGTTCCATACTATTTCATACTATTTCATCATATATACATTACCAAAATATGAAGCATCCTAACGTGCTCTTGTTATTCTTTTTAATTTTCCATATTGACAGGGAGATTCTCACTTTATTGTTTCTAAATACTCATTTATCAATGTCCAGTCTGTCATTATGTTCCCATTGCCATTGTTTTTTCTTAACCAGTATGTTAGCTCATCCATTCCTTTATTTCTAACGCTTTTTCTAACCATTGTTCTTTTGTGGGGAGGAGGTTCTGTTTCCAAAGTTTTGCAAATACAATCCGGGCCGCTGTGATAAGGAACACAAAAAGTGTGTCCAAGTTCTCACTTTGAAACGTCTCATTGTCTATTAATCCTAATAGATAGTATTCAGGTCTTTTGGGAAAGTCTTTTTTTATGAAGCGTTTCTGAACTGCTGTAAGCAACCCGGAAGTGAATTACCAAATTCGAAGCCGCCGCCGCCAATTTTTGGAAAGAAATTGCCATCTTCGGAAAGGGGTTTCCCTTCTCTGGCCTACTGCCGGGCACGTCCTCTGGAGCTGCGGCCCTGGTGAGTTGCCCGGGGGCAGATGGAAGCCGGCGTTTTGCGACTTGCACGCTCCTCTCGCCGGCGGGTGAGCCCACCTAGGAGCACATTGCCGGATGGGTGCGGGGCTGGAGCCCTGGTGCGCGGGGCCAGGCACAGGCCGGCATTTTGCTGGCACGCGCTCCTCTCCAAGGCGAGCGCACATGCCCTATAGTGCGTCGCCGGGCAGGACATGGAGCTTCCAAACCGGGACCGTTCAGGAGCGGATTTGAAGTCGGGAAGAGAACGCCGCCTTTCTCAAGGGAGTGTCCCTCTCTCTGCGTGTGTTTCTTCGGCTCCCTACCATTTACGGCAAAGTCCCTGCAAGTCTGATATATAGGAGCTGAGCTCTCTGTGGAATGGATCTTTGCGTTGGCTCGTAAACCCATGAATGAGGCAGCCGCTTCGGCCACAATTCCTGCTTTCTGTGGCTTAACCCCAAGTTTCCCAAGGCCTGGCCTGGCTTTCTTTCAGAGGGAGGCGGACTGACAGCAGAAAGGCCTTCTTATCTTGTCTGATGGATTCATTTACTGGGAGAACGAGCCTCCGTTTGGCCGTCATGCTGCTTGGAAAGAAATGCCAAACTGGAGTTGCTTCTTAAATTCCTTAACAAACAAATGTAAGTGCCCAATGAGGCCATGCGCAGAGGTGAGGCAAGGGTACGGCGCTCTTTCTGCACAGGCCAATTTGTGTGACTGGCCTGAAGACTCAATGGGAAGGAAGCCATTTGTTGGAAGTCGGGCGTCCCGAATTTCCTGCAAATTTGGAAATGTATCTACACTGTAGTACAGTGTTTCCCAACCTTTTTTGAGCCACACTTTTTACATTTACAAAATCTTCGGGGCACACCACCAACCAAAATGACACTCTTAACACAGGCCTGGGCAAACTTCGCCCCTCCAGGTGTTTTGAACTACAACTCCCACAATTCCTAACAGCCTACCGGCTCCTGTAAGGAGGGCAGCAATGTGTCGGGCTCCGTCTTCCAGACGCTGCGGAGCAGACCGCTGACCTGGCTGACCTGGGCGACATAGAGGCGCAGCTTGGCCTCGCGGGTGCCCTGAGTCTGGAAGTGGGCGAGGCTGCGCACCAGCTGCTGGCAGAAGCCGAGTGCGGCCTTCCTCCTGCGGGGCAGGCACTGCGGGAAGTCGGCCAGGAGCTGGCAGAGCGGGGCCGGGGGCCGCTCGCCCACCAGCTGCGAGGCCTCCTCCTGCAGCAGCGTGAAGAGCTCCAGCACCGCCGGGGAGCTGATGAGCAGCCGCAGCCCGTCCTGGATGTAGTCCAGCACGGCGGCATCCAGGCCTGAGGGGAGGCAGGGCGAGGCCAAGGCCGGGCCTTCTCCTCCCATGCCGCGGAGCAAGGCCAGCACCAGGTCTCGCGTGAAGAAGGCAGCGCGGTGGCGGCGGGCATAGGCCTCGAGCACTTGCTGCCCCACCTGCCGCTGGAAGGGGTCAGGCCCTTGCAGGATTAGCCGGGCGCTGAGCTCGAACATGGCCCGGCACTGTGGCTCGCTCAGTGGCGCCTCCGCAGACTCCATCACCCGCTGCACGATTGCGCGCTTCAGTGGCAGTGGGTGCGTGGAGCTCACCAGGCCCTCCAGGATCTTCTCCATGGCCAGGCCTCGCCACCTAACCCTCCTTGGCTGCCCGCCCGGTGCCTCAACATCACAGCAGCGTGAGGAGGGGGGAAGAGGGGGGGGGAAGAGGCTTTCTCACGGCACAGCAGCTGATCCCAAATGGCACACCACTGTGCCGCGGAACAGCGGTTGGTAAACAAAATGCAATGTGACTTCATTTTACCTGCAAAGGTTCAAAGCTATGGAATCCTGGGATTTCTTATTCCCTGTCGTCTTTAGTCCCCTCTGCCCAAGAGTGCAAACTACAACTCCCAGGTTGCCATAGCGTTGAGCCAAAGCTGCTCAAGAGGTGTCCAACTGGCCTTGATTCTGCAGTGGAGGTGCATCCTAAGAAGCTAGAGTCCTTGTGAAACTACAGATCCCAGGATGCCATAGCACTGAGCCATAGCAGTTCAAAAGGTGTCAAACTAGCGTTCATTGTGCAGTATCAATATGTCCAAAGACGCTATGGACCTTGTGAAACTACACCTCCCAGGATGCCATAGCACTGAGCCATAGCAGTTCAAAAGGTGTCAAACTGGTGTTCATTGTGTAGTATCGATATACCCAAAGAAGCTATGGGCCTTGTGAAACTACAACTCCCAAGATCCCAAAGCATTGCGCTATGGTGGTTCAAAGGGTCTCAAAGTGGTGTTCATTTTGACAGTATAGATGCAGCCAGAGAAGCTATGGACCTTGTTAAACTACATCTCCCATGATCCCATAACACTGAGCCATGGCAGCTCAAGGGGTGTCAAACTGGTATTTGTTCTGCAGTGTAGTTGCGCCCAGAGAAGCTATGGACCTTGTGAAACTACATCTCCCATGATCCCATAACACTGAGCCATGGCAGCTCAAGGGGTGTCAAACTGGTATTTGTTCTGCAGTGTAGTTGCGCCCAGAGAAGCTGTGGACCTTGTGAAAACAACAACTCCCAGAATCTCATAGCTTTGAGCCATGGCAGTTCAAGGGGTGTCAAAGTGGTGTTCGTTCTGCAATGTAGATGCAGCCAGAGAAACTACGGGCCTTCTGAAAACTACCACTCCCAAGATGCTATAGCACTGAGCCATTGCAGTTCAAGAGATGTCAAACTGGCCAGTGGAGATTGCCCCTTGGAAGCATGCCTTTGGCCAGAGGAAGGTGTCCGGGGTGTGAATTCCCTGGCTCTGGCTTGCAGGGCGGTCATAAGTCCAAAGGGCCCCTCCTTGGCCAACACTCAGGGCTTTTGCAGCCTGCCGCTCCCTGGGAAAGGGCACTCCTTCCTTCTTTCCTTCCTTCCTTCCTTCCTTCCTTTTCCAGCCTGCCCTTAAAAAGGCAACAGGGAGTTTCTCGGCATCTGGTTGGATCCCCAAAGGCATCTGTGCGAGGGCGCTCCTCCATCCTTACTTTGCCCAGGATTCTTGGCCCGAGAAGAAGGCGAGAAAGGAGGAGACCCTTGTGCCAAAAAGGAGGGCATCTCACTTGAGGGAGGGAAGGAAGGCCAGCCGAGGGTGGCTCCACATTGGGATACCGATTCAGTTTGGTGCCTCAGAGGAATGGTTGAAGGGATCCGTTTTTGTGCAGGAGGAGGGTGACCCATCGGTTCGAAACAGGACCTCGGAGAGCTCCATCAAGGCCTGGGTTGAAACCTGGGGTGCATCCAGACTGAAGGGGAATTATTAGTGCAGTTTGACCCCACTTGTAGTCAGGCCCGGATTAACCCCTTTTGGTGCCCTAGGCCAGTGCTTTCCAACCTTTTTTGAGCCGCGGCACACTTTTTACATTGACCAAATCCTGGGGCACACCACCAACCAAAATGACATAAAATGACACTCTAACACAGTCATACATATAGTTAATATGTTCTTAAATGTATTTATACACTCAGCGTGAAACCTGGGCCTGTTTCGATGAACACAACACAGACAACAAAATCCTGCCTGCCTCCATCAACACAGAGGTGGCACTTGGATGTCCATTTCAGTAACTACTGATTCCCTTGGTATCCATGAATCTGTCTAATCCTGCCTTGAAGCTGTCCAGGCTGACCGCTGTCACAACCTCCTCTGGAAGTGAGTTCCATAACCCAATGACCCTCTGGGTGAAGAAATATTTCCCCTTATTAGTCCTAACTTTCCTACCTTGGAGCTTCAGGGAGTGCCCCCTAGTCCTGGTGTTGTGTGACAGAGAAAATATTTTTTCTTTATTCACCTTTTCTATCCCATGCATGATTTTATACACTTCGATCAAGTCACCTCTTAAACGCCGTCTTTCAAGGCTGAAAAGACCAAGGCGTTGCAACCTGATTTCGTAAGGGAGCCGCTCCATCCCTTGGATCATTCTTGTTGCCCTTTTCTGTACCTTTTCCAGTTCCGTTATATCCTTCTTAAGGTGCGGAGACCAGAATTGTACACAGTACTCCAAATGTGGCCTCACCATAGATTTGTAGAGAGGTAATACAACATTTGCCGACCTATTTTCGATTCCCTTCCTGATCATGCCAAGCATAGAATTTGCTTTTTTCACTGCTGCAGCGCACTGGGTTGACATCTTCATTGAGCTGTCCACCAAAACCCCAAGATCCCTTTCCTGGTTTGTCTCAGAAAGCTTTGACCCCATCAATTGGTAGGTGTAGTTGGGGTTCTTTGCCCCGATGTGCATGACTTTACACTTGTTTAGGTTAAACTGCATTTGCCACTTTGTTGCCCATTCACTCAATTTCGAGAGATCTTTCTGGAGCTCTTTACAATCAGTTTCATTTTTAACTACCCTGAACAATTTAGTGTCGTCTGCAAACTTTGCTACCTCAGAATTCACTCCTACATCCAGGTCATTAATGAATAAATTAAAAAGTAACGGACCCAAAACTGAACCTTGGGGTACGCCACTTCTCACCTCTTTCCACCCAGAGAAATGTCCATTTATTACCACCCTTTG
Organism: Anolis apletophallus; assembly: GCA_030556195.1. NCBI lineage: Eukaryota > Metazoa > Chordata > Lepidosauria > Squamata > Anolidae > Anolis > Anolis apletophallus. The sequence goes on along the minus strand of JARBWK010000013.1, from coordinate 3,903,822 downwards.
TTTCCTGCAGTTTAGCCAGGTTCCAATCCAGGACAAGACCTGTCCTCTGATTCCATGGCTGAAGAGCTTGTTTAGGAGCCTTTGGTGAGGGACTTTGTCAAAAGCCTTTTGAAAGTCAAGGTAAACAATATCGACTGGGTCCCCTTCATCTATGTGTTTATTTACACCCTCAAAGAATTCTAACAAGTTAGTAAGACATGATTTGCCTTTGCAGAAACCATGTTGATTTTCCTTCAGCAATGCCTGTTCTTCTATGTGCTTAGTGATTTTTCTTTAATAATGGTTTCCATCACTTTGCCTGGAACTGAGGTTAGACTAACTGGCCTATAATTTCCTGGATCACCCCTGGATCCTTTCTTGAAGATCGGAGTTACATTTGCCTCCCTCCAGTCCTCGGGTACAGTGCCTGATCTTAGAGAAAGGTTATATATTTTGGCTAGAATTTCAGCAATTTCACACTTGAGTTCCTTAAGAACTCTGGGGTGGATGCCATCTGGACCTGGTGATTTGTTGACATTTAGTTTAGTAAGGCATGTGAGAACATCTTCCTTGTTTATCTCTATCTGGTTTAATTCATTTAATTCCCTCCCTGAAAAAACTGACTCAGCTGCAGGCATATGTTGTCTGTCCTCCTGTGTGAAAACGGAGGCAAAGAAGTCATTTAGCCGCTCAGCAATCTCCTTGTCTTCACTTATTGTCCCTTTCTTACCATTTTCGTCAAGTGGCCCAACTGCTTTTCTAGTTGGGTTTCTGCTTCTGATGTACTTAAAGAAGTAGCTGGTGCATCCTGGTGCAAAGCGTGTTGGACTGGGCCCTGTAGCTGGTCCATCCTGGTGCAAAGCGTGTTGGACTGGGCCCTGTAGCTGGTGCATCCTGGTGCAAAGCGTGTTGAACTGGGCCCTGTAGTTGGTCCATCCTGGTGCAAAGCGTGTTGGACTGGGCCCTGTAGCTGGTCCATCCTGGTGCAAAGCGTGTTGGACTGGGCCCTGTAGCTGGTCCATCCTGGTGCAAAGCGTGTTGGACTGGGCCCTGTAGCTGGTCCATCCTGGTGCAAAGCGTGTTGGACTGGGCCCTGTAGCTGGTCCATCCTGGTGCAAAGCGTGTTGGACTGGACCCTGTCGCTGGTGCATCCTGGTGCAAAGCGTGTTGGACTGGGCCCTGTCATAATGCCCACAACGAGCACCAGGGAAAGGGAAGAAGAGCCGGGTGCCTGTCCATTCTTGGTCACTTTCTTCCCTCTACAACTACTTCCTTCCCAGTGCAGCATATAAGGACTTGTTTACTCCCGAGTCGCCGCATCAAAGGCGCAGCTTTGCGAATGAGGCCTTGCTTCCACCCAAGACATTTTTCCTTGCGATCATAATTAACCGGTCTCCCTTCTCCTCGCCTCCCGGGCCGGAGGTCACCATCACGAAAGAGAGCGCCTTATATGGCTAATAAGCTCCCCGTTGGCCTTTTAAGGGTCTCCGAAGGGGGAAGGTCCGCCTCTGGGGCTTTGCAGCCCGGCCCGTATTTATACCAAAGGCATCACCAGAACAGAGTCCCCCAGGAGAGGAGCCTCCCAGCAAAGCACGGTGAGTGGCTCGGGCAAGGAGAGGCCAGGCCAAAGCATCCCTCCGTCCAAGAGTTTGGCTCAGCCAGGAGGGGCTTTGAGAGCGTGACATGCACCAGGAGAAGGCTGCGCTTGTGCAACTTTGGGTGGGATGGGGATGCAGGAATGGATACAGCGTGATGATGATGGTCATGATTGCCCTGCATTCCTCTCTCAAAGTGGCTCTAAAGGGAACCCAAAGTAGATGTTGCTCCTGGAAAATGCTCCTCTTGTGCAACTTTGGGTGGGATGGAGGTGCAAGACTGGATGCAACATCATCATCATCATAATTATGATGCAAATTTATAATAATTATAATATCATGCAAGAATGGATGCAAATTATTAATATTATTATTCATAGTAGTAGTAGCTGTGTTATTATGTTGTTGTTATTGTTGTTATTATTATGTTTTCCTCTTTGTGCACCTCTGGGTGGGATAGGGATGCAGGAATGGATACAGCGTGATGATGATGATGATGATTGCCCTGCGTTCCTCTCTCAAAGTGGCTCTATAAGGCACCCAAAGTACCTTCTGCTCCTGGAAAATGCTCCTCTTGTACCACTTTGAGTGGGATTGAGATACAAGAATTGATGCATTATAATAATAATAATAATAATTATTATTATTATTATTATTACATTTTCCTCTTTGTGTACCTTTGGTTGGGACGAGGATACAGGAATGGATACAGCATGATGATGAATGTGGCTGGGAGTCAGCTGCATAAGATCTCCACTGACCAGAAGGTCATGAGTTTGAGGCCTGCCCAGGTCGGGGTGAGCTCTCGACCAATTGTGTAGCTTGTTGTCTGTCTATATATGTTGTATGTCTATGGCATTGAATGTTGCCTGTATATGTGCATTGTGATCCGCCCTGAGTCTCCTGCGGGGTGAGAAGGGCGGAATAAAAATGATGTAAATAAATAAATAATAAACCATTATGATGATTTATTTATTTATTATTTCGGTTTCAAATCTAAAAGCATATACATTATGATGATGATGATGATGACGATAGCCCTGCATTCCTCTCTTAAGGTGGCTTTAAAAGGCACCCAAAGCAGTTTTTGCTCCTGGAAAATGCTCCTCTTGTGCACCTTTGAGTAAGGTGGAGACACAAGAATGGATGCAGAATTATTATTATTATTAGTAGTAGTAGTAGTAGTAGTAGTATTGTTATGATTATGTTTTCCACTTTATTTGGTGCATTTCTATACTGCCCCTCTCAGCCCGAAGGTGACTCTTTGTGCACCTTTTGGATGGGATAGGGATACAGCATAATGGTGATGATGGTGGTGGTGGTGACAATTGCCCTGCATTCCTCTCTTAACATGGCTTTAAAAGGCATCCAAAGCAGTTTTTGCTCCTGGAAAATGCTCCTCTTGTGCATCTTTGAGTGGGGTGGAGATGCAAGAATGGATGCATTATTATTATTATTATTATTATTACGTTTTCCTCTTTGTGTACCTTTGAGTGGGATGGGGATACAGAAATGGATGCAGCAGTGTGATGATGATGATGGTGACGATTGCCCTGCATTCCTCTCTTGATGTGGCTTTAAAAGGCACCCAAACCAGCTTTGCTCCTGGAAAATGCTCCTCTTGTGCATCTTTGAGTAAGGTGGAGATGCAAGAATGGATGCAGAATTATTATTAGAAGTAGTAGTAGTAGTAGTACTATTAGTTATGATTATGTTTTCCTCTTTATTTGGTGCATTTCTATACCGCCCCTCTCAGCCCGAAGGAGACTCTTTGTGCACCTTTGGGTGGGATAGGGATGCAGGATGATGATGATGATGATGGTGACAATTGTCCTGCATTCCTCCCTTAATATGGCTTTAAAGGGCACCCAAAGCAGCTTTTGCTCCTGGAAAATGTTCCTCTTGTGCATCTTTGAGTGAGGTGGAGACGCAAGAATTGATGCATTATAATAATAATAATAATAATTGTTAGTAATAGTATTGTTATTATTGTGTCTTCCTCTTTGGGCACCTTTGGGTGGGATAGGGATGCAGGATGATGATGGTGATGATGGAGATGATGGTGACAATTGTCCTGAATTCCTCTCTTAATGTGGCTTTAAAGGGCACCCAAAGCAGCTTTTGTTCCTGGAAAATGTTCCTCTTGTGCATCTTTGAGTGAGGTGGAGACGCAAGAATTGATGCATTATAATAATAATAATAATAATAATAATTAGTAGTAGTAGTAGTAGTATTGCTATTATTGTGTTTTCCTCTTTGTGCACCTTTGGGTGGGATATGGATGCAGGAATGGATGCAGGGTGAAGATGAAGATGGTGATGATGGCCCTGCATTCCAACAGGAGCCTAGTGCCTAGATCCAGGGAAGTCTGCTCCCCATGCTCTATCTATTATATAAATGGGTTCACGTCATGTGATGTATACCTCAAACAAAGAAACCATACAACGCAGAAACACAAAACTTGCCAACAGAAATAGGCCTCAAGCAAGGTACGTTTGTAGCAAAGAAACTCTCCCCCCCAAAACCTAAAAGGCCCCCAAAACAACGAATAAAAATAAAACTACATTTACCAGCATCCTCCGGGGCAGCCAAAGACTCACCCAGCCTCTACATTCTGAACAACATGATTGGCTGCCAATAAGGGCGGATTTGCATAACTGCTGCACTGGCCAGCCAACATGAAAATTCCGATCCATAATAAACTGCCAAAACAGAATAAGGAAAAGGCCTGAGCCAATCCCCAACACAAACACCCAAATCACTTCCAACCGAAAATTTACACCCCAAAAAATCACAGACCACGCCCAAAATTGATAGTAAGGCTTCATTAACTTGATTTCCCTAACTAGCCCTCACTTACTGGGAAGCTGTTTACGCTCTGAATTGACAGTAAGGCTTCATTAACTTGATTCTCCCGACTAGGCCTCAGCTCATGGGACATTGTGTATGGCCTGAATTGACAGTAAGTCTTCATTAACTTGCTGTTCCTAACTAGGCCTCAGCTCATGGGACATTGTGTATGGCCTGAATTTACAGTAACCTACCTTGGCACACAGAGCCCCGACCATGCATGATGGGACTTGAAGTACCACCATGGAAAATGGGATTTGTAGTACTTCAAAACCCATCATTCCCCACAGACCACTGTGGCCCAGAACCAAGACCAATAAAGACCCAACTTGGCACACCATGCCCCCCATGACCCACACTCCATCCAACTGCAGTTTAGAGGAGGGCACACCGTGGATGATTGGACTTTCTCGCATCTCCTAAAAAGGGCACAGCAACACGTGCCGGGTACAGCTAGTTTATTATATTCTGCCTTGGTTAGGCCACTTTACCTGGAATCACACTGTGTCCCGATCTGGGCACCACAATTGAAGGGAGATGTTGACTCTAAGCCGGAATGTGTCCAGAGGAGGGCAACTCAAAGGATCAAGGGTCTGGAGAACAAGCCCTATGAGGAGCGGCTTCAAGAGCTGGGCATGTTTAGCCTGCAAAAGAGAAGGCGGAGAGGAGACATGGTGAGGGCCAGGGATCAAGAGGTGAGGGGAATATGTCCTAGAGAGAGAGAGCAGGCTTCCTTTCTGCTGCCCTGGAGACCAGGGCTTCAAACGACAGGAAAGAAAGGAGATTCCACCTCAATGTGAGGAAGAACTTCCTGGCTGAGAGAGAGAGGGAGAGAGAGAGAGAGAGAGAGAGAGAGCGCTGTTCGGTAGTGGAACTCTCTCTCTCTGCCCCAAAGGGAGTGTGGTGGAGACTCCTTCTTTGGAGACTTTGAAACAGAGGCTGGATGGCCATCTATCGGGGGTGCTTTGAAAATGATTGTCCTGCTTCTTGGCAGAATGGGGTTGGACTGGGTGGCCCACCAGTTCTCTTCCAACTCTAGGATGCTAGGGTTCTATTATGTGAGTTTATTTTATGCTTTGTCTTGGCACCTTGTGCCACATGTAAGCAGCCCCAAATCCCTCCAGGGACATGGAGGTGGGATACAAAAATAAGGTGGTGGTGGTAGTAGTAGTAGTAGTTATTTTTGCATCTTTGGGTGGGATGGGGATATAAGAATTAATGCATAACAACAACAAAAAACAACAACTGTCATTTATTATTATCCTGCTTTCATCTCTTAAGAGAGTCTCCAAGAACTGCACCTGAGAACGCTCCTCTAGTGCAGTGTTTTTCAACCTTTTTTGAGTCGCGGAACGATTTTTTACATTGACCAAATCCTGGGGCACACCACCAACCAAAATGACACAAAATGACACTCTAACACAGCAATACATATAGTTAATATGTTTTTAAATGTATTTATACACTCAGTGTGAAACCTGGGCCTGTTTTGATGAACACAACATAGATATCTTGGCAGGAATGGCAGAAAGACACAAACTTCCCACACAGAACTCCCATAACCAAGAGAAAATACTATAAGAGTTTGGTGGGCATTGACCTTGGGATTTGGAGTTGTAGTTCACCTATACCCAGAGAGCACTGTGGAATCAAACAATGTTGGATCAGGACCAAACTTGGCATGAATACTCAATATGCCCAAATGTGAACACAGATGGAGTTTGGGGAAAATAGACCTTGACATTTGGGAGTTACAGTTTCTAGAATTTATAGTTATCATACAATCAAAGAGCATCCTGAACTCTTGCAACAATGGAATTGAACCAAACTTGGCATATTGAACTCTCATTACCAACAGAAAATACTGAAAGGGTTTGCTTGGGAATTGACCTTGAGTTTGGAAGTTGTAGTTCACCTACACCCAGAGAGCACTGTGGACTCAAACAATGTTATGTTGTTGTTTGTTTTGTATCCAGAATCACAATGTTGGAAGGAGGCTCACCACTTTAAGGTCCCTAAAACAGGCATGGGAAAACTTCGGCCCTCTGGGTGCTTTGGACTCCAAGTCCCACCATTCCTAACATCCTGAGCCCCTTTCCTGCTTAAGTGGCTGAGGGGCGAAAAGGAAAAGGGCCTGAGGCTGCTGGGAATGCTGGGAGTTGGAGTCCAAAACACCTGGAAGGTCCAAGTTTGCCCATGTCAGCTTTCGACAGAGACCTCTTCCTCCTCCTCCCCCTTCGCGCCCTTCCTTCCCCCTCCTGCCCAACACTTACTTTTTCTTCTCCACTCAGGCTCCCTTCTTCAGGAGGGGAGGGGAGAGGAGAGGGAGGAAGACGTGACCCGTGTGGGTGCTATTGTGCAGACTCGCCCCATGTCTTCCTCCCTCCCCCCTCCTTTCCTCAACATGCTCACGCTGCCCCCTCGGATCAAAATGGCGGCAGCGTGAGCAAAGCGAGGCAAAGCGAACAGAGCGAGGCTGGGAAGAGGGGAGCCCGAGTGGAGAAGAAAGTGTTTGGCAGGAGGGGAAAGTAAGGGTATTGGAGGTTCCCATTTCCCACGGCACACCTGATGATCGCTCACGGCACACTAGTGTGCCATGGCACACTGGTTGGGAAGCACTGTTCTAGTGCATCTTTGGGTGGGATCCTTGGGGACACCAGGTTGGATGCAGAACTATGATTATGTTAGATTTATGGTCCTGATGCAAAACGGTTTGAAGCTGGACATTTCATTTCAAAGCCTTCCTTCTGCTTTCGGTGCTTTGTAGTCTTGCTTGCGAAAAGGCACCCCAGGATGGTGCCTTTGATTTGACACGAGGGGGACATGAAACACCTGCTTTATGAAGTTTCAAGTGCAAATTGATATATTAATGTTTTTAATTGTTGTTTTTTTTAAAAAAAAACTTATGATGTTGTTGGCATTGTATTGTTGCTTTGTGAACCACCCCGAGTCGCCTTTGGGCTGAGAGGGAGCGGTATACAATTGTACGAAATAAATAAATAAATAAATTTGAGCTTAAGATTTAAAAAAATGGAATTTAGGGAAAACAATGGACGGCAGATGACGAGATACTGATCCTGTGTTATTGATGTCTTACCTCCCTTTCCCCTGGTTGCATTGATCTCTTTCCCAGTTTTCCCCAGTTGCACTGATGCCTTCCCCAGTTTTCCCCGTTTGCATTGATACTCCCCCCCCCCGTTGCATTGATGCCTTTCCCCAGTTGCACTGATACCTTTTCCAAGTTGCATTGATACCTTATTTATTTGTTTGTTTGTTTTTTTATTTATTTATTTATTTACAGTATTTATATTCTGCCCTTCTCACTCCGCAGGGGACTCAGGGCGGATTACAATGTACACATAGAAGGCAAACATTCAATGCCATAGACACACAACACATACAGACAGACAGTCAGAGGCTATTTAACTTTTTCTGGCCACCAGGGGAGCTGTTGCTTCACCGTCCATCTGCGACACTGAAGTACTTTCCGCATCCCTCGCATGCTTTTTGCTGGAAATTATTTATGGCCTCGTACATTTTGTTAAGTTAGCCTCCCCACACAATAGGTGGTACCTAAATTTCCTACTTGACAGATGCAACTGTCTTTCGGGTTGCAAAGGTCGACAACAAGCTACACAATTGGCCGGAAGCTCACTCCGATCCGGGCTGGCTTCGAACTCATGACCTTTCGGTCAGTAGTGATCTTAATGCAGCTGACACCCAGCCAGCTGCGCCACAGTCCCGGTACCTTCCCCCAGTCCAATTGATGCCTTTCCCTGGTTGCATGGATGCCTTTCCTCGCTTGCGTTGATGCCTTCCCCATTTTCCCTGTTTGCATTGATGCCTTTGCCTGGTGGCACGGATGCCTTGGTGCCGGATGAAACCAGGAGCCGGAGCCGCCCTTTAGGTCACCCGGCCGATGCCTTCCCTGTTCTGGGGCCTGGAGGGGAGGGAGGGGCCTTTGGGAAGGATTTCTTCCATTTTTGGGAAAAGACCGGGATGGACTTGGTGTTCCTGTTTACTCTCAGCTAGGCTCCCCTGGGTGATTCATGCTCAGAGCTTTCTGGGACGAGATCTTGCAAAGGATGCTGAAGGAAGGGCTGGGAGGTTTCCAGATTGCAAGAAAGGGGGGAAAATGGCACATTGCTTGCTTAGCTCAGTGTTTTTCAACCTTTTTTGAGCCACGGCACATTTTTTACATTGACCAAATCCTGGGGCACACCACCAACCAAAATGACACAAAATGACACTCTAACACAGTAATACATATAGTTAATATGTTTTTAAATGTATTTATACACTCAGTGTGAAACCTGGGCCTGTTTCGATGAACACAACATAGATATCCTGGCAGGAATGGCAGAAAGACACAAACTTCCCACACAGAACTCCCATAACCAAGAGAAAATGCTATAAGAGTTTGGTGGGCACTGACCTTGAGTTTGGGAGTTGTAGTTGACCTACATCCAGAGAGCACTGTGGACTGAAACAATGTTGGATCAGGACAAAACTTGGCATGAATACTCAATATGCCCAAATGTGAACACAGATGGAGTTTGGGCAAAATAGACCTTGACATTTAGGAGTTACAGTTTCTGGGATTTATAGTTAACACACAATCAAAGAGCATCCTGAACTCTTGCAACAATGGAATTGAACCAAACTTGGCATATTGAACTCTCATTACCAACAGAAAGTACTGAAAGGGTTTGCTTGGGAATTGACCTTGAGATTGGAAGTTGTAGTTTACTTACACCCATTGGACTCAAACAATGTTATGTTATGTTGTTATTTGTTTTCTCTCCAGAATCACAATGTTGGAAGGAGGCTCACCACTTTAAGGTCCCTCAAACAGGCATGGGAACACTTTGGCCCTCTGGGTGCTTTGGACTTCAACTCCCACCATTCCTAACAGCCTGAGGCCCTTTCCTGCTTAAGTGGCCTGGGGGAGGAAAAGAGCCTGAGGCTGCTAGGAATGGTGGGAGTTGGAGCCCAAAACACCTGGAAGGTCCAAGTTTGCCCATGCCAGCTTTCGACAGAGACCTCCCCCTCCCCCTCCGCGCCCTTTCTTCCCCCTCCTGCCCAACACTTACTTTTTCTTCTACATTGCCGCTTCTGTCGCCATTTTGATCCGAGGGGGCAGCGTGAGCGTGTTTAGGAGGGGAGGGGGGAGGGGGGAGGGAGGAAGACGTGACCCGTGCGGGCGCTAGTGCGCAGACTCGCCCCAGAGCAAAGCGAGGCAAAGCGAGCAGAGCGAGGCTGGGAAGAAGGGAGCCCGAGTGGAGAATAAAAGTGTTCAGCAGGAGGGGGAAGAAAAGGGATTGGTGGTTCCAATTTCCAACGGCACTCTTGATGATCGCTCACGGCACACTAGTGTGCCACGGCACACTGGTTGGGAAACATTGGCTTAGCTCATGCTCAAGTAGATACTTTCTAGCCCCAGGGAGGTGAATCTACACTGTAGAACGAAACTAGTTTGATTCCACTTCAAAGCACCATGGCTCAATGTTACGGAATCTCAGGAGTTGCGATAGAAGAGGTGCATCTGCCACAGGAAGTGTGATGCAGTTTGATCCCACTTTGGCTCAATACAATGGACTCCTGGGAGTTATAGTTGGGAGGCCCCGGCACCACTCCGGGGCAGAGAAGCCTCAAGACCTTGCGAAACTACAACTCCCGGGATTGTTCCTGCTAGGTTCCCCCTTCCTCCTCTGTTGTGCCTATGTTCTGGGCAGCCTCTATGTCTACATTGTAGAATGGTTGCCAACACTGTGATGCAGCAGCGCAAAAGGCCAATGCGATTCTAGGCTGTATCAATAAGAATAGATTAAAGGACATCCTAGCCTTAGGATTCTAGGATTGATGTCTTTCTTTTCCTCCCTCCAGCCTTCCTTGCCCTGCCACCGCCACTCCATAGCCCATCGTCATGTGCGACGAGGAGACCACCGCTCTCGTCTGCGACAACGGCTCCGGCCTTTGCAAGGCAGGCTTTGCGGGCGATGATGCCCCCCGCGCTGTCTTCCCCTCCATCGTGGGACGGCCAAGGCACCAGGTTTGTGGGGGCAATGCCAATGGAGCCGCCTGCTCGGGGGTGGGGGTGTGTGTCTTTAAACTGAGGTTGGGTGGCCACCTGTCGGGAGGGATTAGATTGTGTCCCTTTGCTTGGCAGAAGCAGGTTGGACTGGATTGCCTTTGGGGGCCCCTTCCAACGCTAGGAGCCTATTATTATTATGTGGAGTCTGAATGACCCTCAGTTGGGAGTGATTCCATTATATCTTCCTTCCTGGTTGGGCTAGATTCCCTTTGGGGGACCCTGCCAACTCTAGGATCCTGTTGTTGTTATTATTATTATTATTATTATTATTATTATGCAGAGTCTAAATGACCCTCAGTTGGGAATGATTCCATTATATCTTCCTGTCTGGATTGGATTGCCTTTGGGTGGCCCTTCCAACTCTAGCATCCTATTATTATTATTATTATTATTATTATTATGCAGAGTCTGAATGGCCCTCAGTTGGGAGTGATTCCATTATATCTTCCTGCCTGGCAGGAGCGGGTTGGACTGGATTGCCTTTGGGGGACCCTTTCAACTCTAGCATCCTATTATTATTGTTATTATTATTATTATGCAGAGTCTGAATGGCTCTCAGTTGGGAGTGATTCCATTATATCTTCCTGCCTGGCTGAAGCAGGTTGGGCTAGATTCCCTTTGGGGGACCCTTACAACTCTAGGATCCTATTGTTGTTGTTGTTGTTGTTGTTGTTGTTATTATGCAGAGTCTGGATGGGAGTGATTCAATTATATCTTCCTGCCTGGCAGAAACGGGTTGGGCTAGATTCCCTTAGAACCCTTCCAACTCTAGGATCCTATTATTATTATTAGTATTATTATTATTATTATTATTATGCAGAGTATGAATGGCCCTCAGTTGGGAGTGATTCCATTATATCTTCCTTCCTGGCAGAAGCAGATTGGACTGGATTGCCTTTGGGGGGCCCTTCCAACTCTAGCATCCTATTGTTGTTGTTGTTGTTATTATTATTATTATGCAGAGACTGGGTGGCCCTCAGTTGGGAGTGATTCCATTGTATCTTCCTTCCTGGCAGAAGCAGGTCGGATTGGATTGCCTTTGGGTGGCCCTTCCAACTCTAGGATTCTGTTGTTGTTGTAGTAGTAAGTTTCAAGAGGTCCTGCAAAAGTTTCCAGAGCTCCTGCAAGCGGTCCTGCAAAAACAAAGCTGGTGCAGTTGAATAGGCTTTCCCCATGTTTTTATGATCGAGCCAATTAGGAAATGACCTTTGATAGATCACTGGCTGTGCCCGGCCACGCGTTGCTGTGGCATAGTCTGGTGGTATGGAAAAGTAAATAACGAGGAAGTACTTGTTTTTAATATATTTTATGTCTTAAAGCTTGTGAGTAAACCATTTTTCTTGTTGTTCCTTTGCCAGTGTTGATTTAGAGATTGTGTGGGTTTCCTACTAAGTGGAAGAGGGAACATAGAGTTGTCCATGTGTGAAGCACTTGGTGTCTCGATCTATGCCACGCAATACTAAGTATTGTCCTTGTGGTTTGTTGTTTGTGTTCGTAAAAGCCAGTCAAATTGGGGATTGAAGTCTAGTGCATTATAATGTCATATCTGTAGTAATAATTGGAATGCTTCCGCCAGAAGCGGAGTCCTTGAAGGACAGCAAGAGGAGCGTGGGGCAGGGTAGCAGCACCGAGGCCTGCCTTCTTTCTCCTCCTCCAGGGTCTTCCTCCTCCTCTGCGTTTTGAGAGCCCAAATGGAAAGGAGGAAGAAGAGCCCAGAGGAGAGGGACGAAGGTTGGCCTCGGTGCCGGTGCTCTTCGAGGCTTCTGCCAAATGTAAGTACAGGCCTTGCTGCGGGGGTGTGTCCTCTTCTTCTTACTCCTCCTCCTCCTCACTGCCAGATTTGCCTCCCCGCCGGGCCTGGGCCCTCCTAGGCCGTCCAGGGGCCCGGCAGCCATTGCAAGGAGGAGGGGGGGTAGGGCGAAAGGACGTGGCGTCGCGAGCCCTCGGAAACGTTGAGAACTGTGGATATAGGAGCTCTCCTGTATGTGCCCACGCACCCCAGCCCCGTCCCTGTACACTTGCGCAGTGGATTTTTAGGATTTCTAAATTATGTTTAGGTTTTTTTTTGTTTTTTTATTATTGTTGGTCACACCTTGCATTGTGAGATGTTATGTTGCCAAATTTGGTGTGATTCCGTTCATTGGTTCTTTTGTTTACTTCAGTCTAACCACGACAGCTCCTTTTTTATATAGATAGATAGTATTAGAAAGTGATGCAAAATACGTAATAGAAGTATTGCAAGAGGTTGTTCTTTTCCAAAGGTAGCAGCAATGGCTGCCTTTTGAAGCCTTGCAAAACCCCTTTTGACCAGCAAAGAAGGGGGCAGTCAGCAGCAGAGGACAGGACTGTGGTTTTGGGGTATTTGTTGTGTCATTTGGGGGGGGGAGACCTGTGGTTTGGGGCCCTCTTTTCCTCCCCTAAATCCGCTCTTTCTCTTAGATTCTCCTCGTCCTTTTCCTTCCAGGGTGTGATGGTGGGCATGGGCCAGAAGGACAGCTACGTAGGGGACGAAGCCCAGAGCAAACGAGGTATCCTGACCCTCAAGTACCCCATTGAGCACGGCATCATCACCAACTGGGATGACATGGAGAAGGTAATAAGGGGCTGCTAGAACAGGGTCTCCCTCCTCCAGACTTCCTTCCCTTTTCAATGTGAGAGGGGTGGACTAGAGGACCTCTGGGGTTCCCTTCCCCACCATTGATTTTTTGGCCTAAGCCCTAACCACCCTTCTTCTTTGCTGCTCTAGATCTGGCACCATTCCTTCTACAATGAGCTGCGCGTGGCTCCTGAGGAACACCCCACACTTCTCACAGAGGCCCCCCTGAACCCCAAGGCAAACCGGGAGAAGATGACACAGGTAAGGCCCCCTAACTTCCTTCCTTCCTTTATTTCCTCCACTTGCCCTGAGCATTGGCTGCTCAATAGTGGATTTCCTCCCTTTCTTTGGTGTGGGACTAGATGGCCTTTGGGGGCCCCTTCCTGCTGGGAGCTGCAGTCCGACGACCTTTGGGGTTGACTTTCTGAGACAATTGTGGGTCCACTTCGAGCCTCCTTGTGGAGGGAAAAATTGGGCATAAATGAACATAAACATAATAATAATCTTTATATATAGAATCTCAGTCTTCGTATGTTTGTGCTCGCAACAGTCAAAAAGTCGGCATTCAATTGACTTGATATTTTGACACAACGTTGCATTGCAATATACATGTGTTTTTGATACAGTGTTGCATTCGAACACACGCGTGTATTTTGAGTAAAACTAGCAGTCTGGGAATAGACAAAGTGGAATCTGTGATGCCTAAAGCAACCACTCACAACCTAGCTTTCCTTTTACCTCAGCAGTATAGGAAATTAAAACTGAGCTCTAGCAACCAATCGCTGCGCAGCTTTCCTTTTATCTCAGCACTAAAAGAAATAGCAACCTATCACAGAGCAGCTTTCTTTTTACCTCAGCAGTATAAGAAATTAAAACTGAGCTCTAGCAACCAATCGCTGCGCAGCTTTCCTTTTACCTCAGAACTAAAAGAAATAGCAACCTATCACAGAGCAGCTTTCTTTTTACCTCAGCAGTATAAGAAATTAAAACTGAGCTCTAGCAACCAATCGCTGCACAGCTTTCCTTTTACCTCAGAACTAAAAGAAATAGCAACCTATCACAGAGCGGCTTTCCTTTTACCTCAGCAGTATAAGAAATTAAAACTGAGCTCTAGTAACCAATCGCTGCACAGCTTTCCTTTTACCTCAGAACTAAAAGAAATAGCAACCTATCAGAGCAGCTTTCCTTTTACCTCAGCAGTATAAGAAATTAAAACTGAGCTCTAGCAACCAATCGCTGTGTAGATTTCCTTTTACCTCAGCACTAAAAGAAAAAGCCACCTATCACAGAGCAGCTTTCATTTTACCACAGCAGTATAAAAAATGAACACTGAACATTGAAATTTTGACACAATGTTGCATTTGAATAGACACGTGTATTTGGAGATTCATTCCACATAGGCACAGCAACGCAAGGCAGGGTATTGAATTGAATGATGTGTTTTCTCGGTGAATCTATGTTTGCAACATTGCTTTTATTTACTGTCTCATTCAGTTCATATCAGACTGAGCAATAGCTGAGCGTGGTCGGGTGTAGCTAGTAATAACAGTAATCATAATGGGAATGCATCAAGAGGGGCACCCCTAATTCCCCCCGTTTCCTCCTCTCCTAGATCATGTTTGAAACCTTCAATGTCCCCGCCATGTACGTCGCCATCCAAGCCGTCCTGTCCCTCTACGCTTCAGGGAGAACCACAGGTGAGAGGCAATGCCCCCAGAATCACAGTTTTCACATAAAACACCATGCGCTGATCTGGAGAAACTCTCCAAGGTACCACATCCAATTGGGAACAGGTTTTTGGGAAAGGCTCTTTAAAGTTTGGATTAAAACCCAGAGCGGATTCGCTGCTCCTTTGCTATGGCCAGCATCGGCCATCCATCCATGAAAGCCTTCAGCAATACATTGAACGTGCTTACCTCATTTTCAGAAATTCTATTATGCTTATAGTGTTATGCGAAGTAGCGTTCCCTCGCTACTTCGTGGTTCGCTTTTTGCGGACTCACTGTTTTGCGGTTTTAAAAAAATGGATTTAACATACAGTACTGTAAACAAGTAGTGAGGGAACACTGCAGGAAGGAGGAGGGACGGATGGATGGATTTATGGATCTCTGCGTAGGCTCAGTCTCCTTGCCCTCTTTACCTTCCTCCTCCTCGACACCACCGCACATGCGCCATGGAGCCCAGGCTAGGCGCAAGCTCGAGGCAGAGGGAAAGCAGCGCCCAGGCAGAGAGAGAGATTGATTGAGAGAGGGGGGGGGCATCTTCCAGAGAGAGGGTGGATGAGGGACATAGGTATACATATATATAATGTACATACACTGTAAGCGTCCCTACTTCATAGATTTTCACTTATCGCGGGTGGTCCTGGAACGTAATCCCCGCGATAAGTGAAGGAACACTCTGTGTGTGTTTGTGTGTGTGCGTGCATATGTATATGTGTGTGTGTATGTATATGTGTTTTATTTCAGAAGTGGGAAAATATAAAGCATATTAATATTATTATTTTAGTAATATGTGTTTTATTTGAGCAGTGGGGAAATTTTTTTTTATATTATTGTTATTATTTTATATTACTATTATGAATATATATGTATTGAATGGGCCTGTTTTATTTCAGAAGTGGGTAAAACATAATAATAATAATAATAATTTCATATTATATATATATGTATTGAATGGACCTGTTTTATTTCAGAAGTGGGTAAAACATAATAATAATTTAATATATACATAATAATAATATATAAATAATAATAATAATATATATATATTGAATGAGCCTGTTTTATTTCAGAAGTGGGTAAAATATAAATCATATTATTATTATTAATTTAGTAATATGTGTTTTATTTGAGCAGTGGGGAAAAATAAATTTATATTATTGTTATTATTATTATTATTTTATATTACTATTATGAATATATATGTATTGAATGGGCCTGTTTTATTTCAGAAGTGGGTAAAAACATAATAATAATAATAATAATAATTTCATATTATATATATATGTATTGAATGGGCCTGTTTTATTTCAGAAGTGGGTAAAATATAAATCATATTATTATTATTAATTTAGTAATATGTGTTTTATTTGAGCAGTGGGGAAAAATAAATTTATATTATTGTTATTATTATTATTATTTTATATTACTATTATGAATATATATGTATTGAATGGGCCTGTTTTATTTCAGAAGTGGGTAAAAACATAATAATAATAATAATTTCATATTATATATATATGTATTGAATGGGCCTGTTTTATTTCAGAAGTGGGTAAAAACATAATAATAATAATAATAATTTCATATTATATATATATGTATTGAATGGGCCTGTTTTATTTCAGAAGTGGGTAAAATATAAATCATATTATTATTATTAATTTATTATTATTATGTATTGAATGGGCCTGTTTTATTTCAGCAGTGAGTAAAAAATTAAATTAAATTATTATTATATATTATTAATAATAATATAAGTATTGAATGGGCCTGTTTTATTTGAGAAGTGGGTCATGCCAAGGCTGTAATGGGTCTTTGGAGCTGGAGACAGGGGTCACCTACCTCTTCAAAACCCCTCTTTTTGCCCCATTGCAGGGATCGTGTTAGACTCGGGCGACGGCGTGACACACAACGTGCCCATTTACGAAGGCTACGCCCTGCCCCATGCCATCATGCGCCTGGACCTGGCTGGCCGCGACCTGACCGACTACCTCATGAAGATCCTCACCGAGAGGGGATACTCCTTTGTCACCACTGGTAAGCAAGTTATAACAACAACAATAATAACAACAACAACAGATCCATTGGTGGAAGTAAGTCTTGCATAGCTTTGCAAACACTAAAGCCTGGTCTGGATTCACTGCCCCACCGCCATGGACCTGGTTTCAGATATGACCCCATTGGGAGGACACTAGCTTTATCAACAAGCCCCTTGGTCTCCCGACGGATGTCCCGGTCCCCAAACACTCTCTGCTTCGTTTGGAAAAATGCTGCACTCGCAGAGCTCAGGCGGTGTTGTATTTCAGTGTCAGTGTTGACTTTTGTGGGGAGGGGGCTGCCAAGGGAGCGGAAATGGTCAGTCTCAAGGGGGTTGCAAAGATGGCCTTCTTGAGGGGTGTCCTTGGGGTCTAAGCCCACCCACCCATCCTCTCCCCCCCCCTCTCTCTCTACAGCCGAGCGGGAGATCGTGCGCGACATCAAGGAGAAGCTGTGCTATGTGGCGCTGGACTTTGAGAACGAGATGGCCACCGCGGCCTCCTCTTCCTCCCTGGAAAAGAGCTACGAGCTCCCCGACGGACAGGTCATCACCATTGGCAATGAGCGCTTCCGCTGCCCAGAGACCCTCTTCCAGCCCTCTTTCATTGGTGAGATAATGGGGAGAATCGGGGTGCTTCAGTCCACGCTAGGAGGGATTGGATGGTGTCTCCTTGCCTGGAAGAATGGGTGTTTTTCTGCCTGCCGGAATGGGTTGGGCTAGATGACCTTTGAGGTCCCTCCCAACTCTAGGGTTCTATGAGTCTGTGGTTCAGGGGCTGGATGGCCATCTGTTGGGTGGGATCCAGTGGGGGCTTCCTACCTGGCATAAGTGGGTTGGGCTGGATGACTTTTGAGGCCCCTCCCAACTCTAGGGTTCTATGAGTCTACGATTCAAGGGCTGGGTGGCCATCTGTCGAGACGGATTGAAGGGTGTTTTCCTACCTGCCAGAATGGGTTGAGCTAGATGACCTTTGAGGTCCCTCCCAACTCTAGGGTTCTATGAGTCTACGACCCAGGGGCTGGATGGCCATCTGTCGAGACGGATTCAACGGTGTTTTCCTACCTGCCAGAATGGGTTGGACTAGATGACCTTTGAGGTCCCTCCCAAATCTAGGGTTCTATGAGTCTACGACCCAGGGGCTGGATGGCCATCTGTCGACACGGATTCAACGGTGTTTTCCTACCTGCCACAATGGGTTGGACTAGATGACCTTTGAGGTCCCTCCCAACTCTAGGGTTCTGAGTCTACGATTCAGGGGCTGGATGGTCATCTGTTGAGGCAGATTGAACTGTGTTTTCCTAACTACCAAATGGGTTGGGCTGGATGACTTTGAAGGTCCCTCCCAACTCTAAAGTTCTATGAGTCTGTGGTAGAGGGGATGGATGACCATCTGTTGGGTGGGATCCAGTAGGGGCTTCCTACCTGGCATAAGTGGGTTGGGCTGGATGACCTTTGAGGTCCCTCCGAACTCTAGGGTTCTATGAGTATGCTTCTCGGGGTGACCCTGGTTTCACCGAGAGCCTACTGCAGTATTAAACTGGGTGAATTTTGCAGTGCGGACGCCCCTCAAGGGCTCTCTTTCTCCCCGCAGGCATGGAGTCGGCCGGGATCCACGAAACGACGTACAACTCCATCATGAAGTGCGACATCGACATCCGCAAAGACCTCTACGCCAACAACGTCCTTTCGGGGGGCACTACCATGTACCCTGGCATCGCCGACCGCATGCAGAAGGAGATCACCGCCTTGGCCCCCAGCACCATGAAGATCAAGGTGGGTCCCCACGAGCGAGAGAGACATAGTTCCCTGTTGACCTGAGTCTTAATACTCACCTTTGGGGGCTAAAGGGTCATTCGGTGACCTTAGTGCTGAGCCCAAGCCAAAGGGGAATCTGCTGCAGAAGCTCCTCTTTGAAGGACCGCCTTGACTCAATGCTATGCAATGCTGGGATTTGTAGTTTGGTGAGGCTTCTGCCACCTTTGCAACCTTTGGCAGAGAAGGCTCAATACTTTGTAAAGCAGTGTTTCTCAACCTTCCTCAACCTTTGAATTTTGGTGGGGTTGGGGAGGGGGTTATTGATTTTGTCATTTGGGAGTTGTAGTTGCTGGGATTTATAGTTCACCTACAATCAGAGACCATTCTGAACTCCACCAATGATCAAATTGAACCAAACTTGGCACACAGAACTCCCATGACCAACAGAAAATACTGAAAGGGTTTGGTGGGTATGGACCTTGAGTTTGGGAGTTATAGTTCACCTACATCCAGAGAGCACTGTGGACTCAACCAATGATGGATCTGGACCAAACTTGGTACAAATACTCAATATGCCGAAATGTGAACACCGGTGGAGTTTGGGGAAAATAGAGTTTGACATTTGGGATTTGTAGTTGCTGGGATGTATAGTTCACCTACAATCAAAGAGCATTCCGAACTCCACCAATGATGGAAGTGAACCAAACTGGGCACACAGAACTCCCATGACCAACAGAAAATATCGGAAGGATTTGATGGGCATGGACCTTGAGTTTGGGAGTTGTAGTTCACCTACATTCAGAGAGCACTGTGGACTCAAACAATGATGGATCTGGACCAAACTTGGTACAAATACCCAATATGCACAAATTTTAATATTGGTGGGATTGTGAAGGGGATTGATTTTGTCACTTGGGAGTTGTAGTTGCTGGGAGTTATAGTTCACCTACAATCAGAGAGCATTCTGAACTCCATCAATGAAGGAAGTGAACCAAACTTGGCATACATAACTCCCATGACCAATAACAAATATAGGATGGGTTTGGTGGGCATGGACCTTGAGTTTGGGAGTTGTAGTTCACCTACATCCAGAGAGCACTATGGACTCAACAAATGGTGGATCTGGACCAAACTTGGCACGGATACTCAATATGCCCAAATGTGAACACTGGTGGAGTTTTGAGAAAATAGATATATTTTTCCCAACCTTCACCAGCTCTTGTGATATTTTGGGGTCCTGGGAGTTGTAGTTTAGCCACCATGAGACTCCAAGGGGAGATGGGATGGGATACAAATAAATTTGACTTTAAGCAGCAAAATTGCTACAAAGCCACATTCGTTTCACAGTGTAGACGCCCACTCCTGTTTGCAAAGGCCTTGACCCTTGACCCTTGTTCTCCCCGCTCTCCTTTGCAGATCATTGCCCCTCCGGAGCGGAAGTACTCTGTCTGGATCGGGGGATCCATCCTGGCCTCGCTCTCCACCTTCCAGCAGATGTGGATCAGCAAACCCGAGTACGACGAAGCCGGGCCCTCCATTGTCCACCGGAAATGCTTCTAAGGCCGCCCAGCGCAGAGCCCGACACGGAGGGACCCCCCCCCCACTTTCCTTGCCGCTCTTCCTAGCCCTCTTCTCTCCCCTTGAAAAGCATTAAAAGCCTTTTTTCAAGCCACCGTCGCCTGTGCCTCTTTTGTCCGTATTGCGTGGTGTTCCCGTTGCGTCATGACATGTCACAACTGATATCGAGCAGGAATTTGGGGGTCTTGGCGTGAAGGCAGAGACCAGTCAGAACCATCAAAGGAGATCAGATACAGCCCTGGCGAGATAGGAAGCAACCCAATTGAATTTCTCCTGAATTTACCCAAATAAAATCTCACCAAGTTGAAGATATGCCACCGAGTTGTTTTATTTCGTTCCAGCTGTCATGCCGCAATCATTTGCTCGAAAGCTGACATTCCGTATAATGCAAAACATTACATTTTGATAGAAAAACAGAGCTATCAAAGTTCAAACCCCCTGCCCCCTGCCCCCTTTGCCGGCTTCACGCTGATTGGTTGGAGCATCAGCCATCTGGGAGGCGTGGCTGGCTTTGCCACACCTCAGCCAATCAGGAAGCCAGTGCCGCTTCGAACTCTCGACCAATGAGAGCGGAGGAGGCGGTCCAGGTGGGAAACAATGAACCGGGAGGAAATTATGAGTGAATTAAATGACTTAAGGTTTGTCCAAGTGCCGGTGATTACTTCTAAAAAGTCCTCAAGCTAGCTCCTCTATTGTCCCAAGTGAGGAAATGAACATTTTTGGTCTGGCGCAGATGCCAGACCCCAGTAATCCTTAACCCTAAATATGGACCTGTTGATGGCACCTTGTCATTGGTTTTGACCAAGGGGATGAAATAATGAGTGAGTCAGATAGGACATCCAAATCCTCCCGAAGGCAGGATGTGCCCTTTGTGAGGAATGTCAAAATCTCCATGGTGCACGTCCTCCAGATGGGCATGCTCCAATGCCTGAAGGCACGTGCCCAAGGGACATGTCCTTCAAATGGGCCAACTCTTGACGTTTGACGGGACGTGTCTGCTGTTATTGTCCACGCAAGTGCTCTTTGTTAAGTCAGTTCTTTGTTTAGGGATTACTAGCCCAGGAAGTTCCTGAGTCTTGACATACTGGGGTCATGAAAAGGTGGCATTTCATATTTTTATATAGGGACACATGGAAGGGGAAAACATAAAGGGAATACATCCATATAGGAGGGAAATAAGAACCATATCATGTCATACCAGCCCATCCCACCCACCAGAGTCCATTAGAATTCATGGATCATGAGAAGAGTCCATGGGGTTTGAAAGGAAAAAGTTCCCAAAAAGTTTCTGAAAGTCCTTCAAAAGTAGGCAAAAGTCCAATAAAAATTCAGAAAAAGTCCATAAGTGTGGGTTAGAGGGGCATTGAATGGGCCTGTTTTATTTGACAAGTGGGTAAAACATAAATATAATAATAATAATTTTATATTATTATTTTGAATATATATATGTATTGAAAGGACCTGTTTTATTTGAGAAGTGGGTAAAACATGAATATAATTATTATTTTATATTATTATTATGAATATATATGTATTGAATGGGCCTGTTTTATTTGAGAAGTGGGTAAAACATAAATATTATAATTATTATTTTATATTATTATTATTATATATGTATTGAAAGGGCCTGTTTTATTTGAGAAGTGGGTAAAATATAAATAATAATAATAATAAATAATAATATATAAGTATTGAATGGGCCTGTTTTATTTGAGAAGTGGGTAAAACATAAATAATAATAATTAATAATAATATATAAGTATTGAATGGGCCTGTTTTATTTGAGAAGTGGGAAAAATATAAATAATAATAATAATAAATAATAATATATATGTATTGAAAGGGCCTGTTTTATTTGAGAAGTGGGTAAAATATAAATAATAATAATAATTAATAATAATATATAAGTATTGAATGGGCCTGTTTTATTTGAGAAGTGGGTAAAACATAAATAATAATAATAATTAATAATAATATATAAGTATTGAATGGGCCTGTTTTATTTGAGAAGTGGGTAAAATATAAATAATAATAATAATAATAAATAATATATATGTATTGAAAGGGCCTGTTTTATTTGAGAAGTGGGTAAAACATAAATATTATTATTTATTTATTTCCACCATTTATACCCCGCTTCTTCTCAACCCCCGAGGGGGGACTCAGAGCGGCCTAACAACGGCAACAATTCGATGCCAAAAACACAGTATACATATAATAGAAAACCAAAACAGTCAGAATTAAAATACAATTAGCATTAAAATAATCATATACATTCACATAAGTTAAAAACAGTATTCCGTCCATAATAGAAGCATTGGGCCATGCCCACCAGTTTGCCATTTCAATCCAATCTAAAGTGCTGTATCGTGCTAATGTGGAAACGCCTGGTCCCATAACCAGGATTTCACTTTTTTCCTGAATGCCAGGAGGGATGGGGTTGATCGTATATCAATTGGGAGTGCGTTCCACAGACGGGGAGCCACCACCGAGAAGGCCCTATCTCTCATCCCCCACCAACCGCATTTGAGAAGTAGGGGGGAGCGAGAGCAGGGCCTCCCTGGATGATCTTAGATTACGAGGTGGGACGTAGCGGCTGATGCGTTCGGACAAATAAGCTGGGCCAGAACCGTACAGAGCTTTAAAGGTCAAAACCAGCACTTTGAATTGAGCTCAGAAGTGGACAGGCAGCCAGTGGAGCTGACACAACAGGGGGTGGTATGCTCCGTGTATGTAGCTCCCGTTAGTAGCCTGGCTGCCACCCGCTGGACTGATTGCAGTTTCCGAACTGTCTTCAAAGGCAGCCCGACGTAGAGTGCGTCGCAGTAGTCTATTCGGGATTTGAGCTCGGAATTGGACAGGCAGCCAGTGGAGCTGACACAACAGGGGGTGGTATGCTTCCTGTATGTAGCTCCCGTTAGTAGCCTGGCTGCCGCCCGCTGGACTAATTGCAGTTTCCGAACTGTCTTCAAAGGCAGCCCCACATAGAGTGTGTCGCAATAGTCTATTCGGGATTTGAGCTCAGAATTGGACAGGCAGCCAGTGGAGCTGACACAACAGGGGGGTGGTATGCTCCCTGTATGTAGCTCCCGTTAGTAGCCTGGCTGCCGCCCGCTGCATTATTGGCAGTTTCCGAACTGTCTTCAAAGGCAGCCCCACATAGAGTGCATCGCAGTAGTCTATTCAGGATTTGAGCTCGGGGTGGACAGGCAGCCAGTGGAGCAGACACAACAGGGGTGGTATGCTCCTGTATGTAGCTCCCGTTAGTAGCCTGGCTGCCGCCCGCTGGACTAATTGCAGTTTCCGAACTGTCTTCAAAGGCAGCCCCACATAGAGTGTGTCGCAATAGTCTATTCGGGATTTGAGCTCAGAATTGGACAGGCAGCCAGTGGAGCTGACACAACAGGGGGGTGGTATGCTCCTGTATGTAGCTCCCGTTAGTAGCCTGGCTGCCGCCCGCTGCATTATTGGCAGTTTCCGAACTGTCTTCAAAGGCAGCCCCACATAGAGTGCATCGCAGTAGTCTATTCAGGATTTGAGCTCGGAATTGGACAGGCAGCCAGTGGAGCAGACACAACAGGGGGGTGGTATGCTCCCTGTATGTAGCTCCCGTTAGCAATCTGGCTGCCGCCCGCTGGACTAATTGCAATTTCCGAACTGTCTTCAAAGGCAGCCCCACGTAGAGTGCGTCGCAGTAGTCTATTCGGGATTTGAGCTCGGAATTGGACCGGCAGCCAGTGGAGCTGACACAACAGGGGGGTGGTATGCTCCCTGTATGTAGCTCCCGTTAGTAGCCTGGCTGCCGCCCGCTGCACTAATTGCAGTTTCCGAACAGTCTTCAAAGGCAGCCCCACATAGAGTGCGTCGCAGTAGTCTATTCGGGATTTGAGCTCGGAATTGGACAGGCAGCCAGTGGAGCTGACACAACAGGGGGGGTATGCTCCTGTATGTAGCTCCCGTTAGTAGCCTGGCTGCCGCCCGCTGCACTAATTGCAGTTTCGAACAGGTCTTCAAAGGCAGCCCCACATAGAGTGCGTCGCAGTAGTCTATTCGGAATTGAGCTCAGAAGTGGACAGGCAGCCAGTGGAGCTGACACAACAGGGGGTGGTATGCTCCGTGTATGTAGCTCCCGTTAGTAGCCTGGCTGCCGCCCGCTGCATTATTGGCAGTTTCCGAACTGTCTTCAAAGGCAGCCCCACATAGAGTGCATCGCAGTAGTCTATTCAGGATTTGAGCTCGGAATTGGACAGGCAGCCAGTGGAGCAGACACAACAGGGGGGTGGTATGCTCCCTGTATGTAGCTCCCGTTAGTAGCCTGGCTGCCGCCCGCTGCACTAATTGCAGTTTCCGAACAGTCTTCAAAGGCAGCCCCACATAGAGTGCGTCGCAGTAGTCTATTCGGGATTTGAGCTCGGAATTGGACAGGCAGCCAGTGGAGCTGACACAACAGGGGGGTGGTATGCTCCCTGTATGTAGCTCCCGTTAGTAGCCTGGCTGCCGCCCGCTGCATTATTGGCAGTTTCCGAACTGTCTTCAAAGGCAGCCCCACATAGAGTGCATCGCAGTAGTCTATTCAGGATTTGAGCTCGGAATTGGACAGGCAGCCAGTGGAGCAGACACAACAGGGGTGGTATGCTCCTGTATGTAGCTCCCGTTAGTAGCCTGGCTGCCGCCCGCTGCACTAATTGCAGTTTCCGAACAGTCTTCAAAGGCAGCCCCACATAGAGTGCGTCGCAGTAGTCTATTCGGGATGTAAACAGAGTGTGGACGACCGTATTATTTTATATTATTATTATTATTATGATGAATACATATATGTATTGAAAAGGCCTGTTTTATTTGAGAAGTGGGTAAAATATAATAAATAATAATAAAAAATAAAAAATATATAAGTATCAAATGGGCCTGTTTTATTTGAAAAGTGGGTAAAACACAAATATTATTATTATTATATATTATTATTATGATATATGTATTGAAAGGGCCTGTTTTATTTGGGAAGTGGGAAAAATATAAATAATAATAAATATATATATATATATTATATGTATTGAATGGGCCTGTTAGTCATTCCAAACTTCCCTGCTTGAGATTCTGGCAGTGGCTGAAGTCAAAGAGAGTGAAACAAATCGTTGCAGCATTTCTTCCGGTTGTATTCCGACACCGCGCCCTCCTCCCCCTCCCTTACCCAGCGGCGTAGTGACGTCATCGCGCGAGGCGTTCCTTTCCCGCTGTCTGGTATGAAATGCCGCCATCTTGGACGCTCGCCGGAGAGGCTGACTGCGCCTGCGCGCGCCAAAGCTCAAGCGCGAGCTTGAGCTTTGGCGCCGCGCAGGCGCAGTCAGCCTCTCCGGCGAGCGTCCAAGATGGCGGCGCGGGCCCGTTGCGTGGAAACCGGCAGGAGGCTCTCTGTGGAAGGAAACATTGGTGAGCGCACAACAACAACAACAACAACAGAGTAATGTCGTAGGACAATGGGGAAAGATATCCTGTCTCTGAGAAGCCCCCCTGTGATGGAATGGGAGGAGGAGAAGGAGGAGGAGGCCCTTCACACAGGCCTCGAGGCCTTCTTGGTGTTGGGCCCATGTCTCATAGGCCTAGCTACAGGCAGAGAGACACTGATCCGGCTGTTCTTGACTCTTCTCCTTTCCAAATACCATTTTGTGTGTGTGTGTGTATATATATAATGTTTACTTATTATTATTACTAATGTGTATATATATATATATATACATACACACACACACACCCATGGACGTCCTGTACCAGCCCGCACCACAGCAAGAACACCATCATCCCCACGTCAGCATAGCGAATCCCTGCTTAAGTCCGTCTAGCAGGAGGAGGAGGCCCTTCACACAGGCCTTGAGGCCTTCTTGGTGTTGGGCCCATATCCTACAGGCCTAGCTACAGGCAGGGAGACACTGATCCTGCTGCTCTTGACTCTTCTCCTTTCCAAATACCATTTTGTGTGTGTGTGTGTATATATAATGTTTACTTATTATTATTACTAATGTGTGTATATATATATATATATATATATGTATATACACACACACACACACACTCATGGAAGTCCTGTACCAGCCCGCACCACAGCAAGAACACCATCATCCCCACGTCAGCATAGCGAATCTCTGCTTAAGTCCGTCTAGCAGGAGGAGGAGGCCCTTCACACAGGCCTCGAGGCCTTCTTGGTGTTGGGCCCATGTCTCATAGGCCTAGCTACAGATAGAGGGACACTTATCCTGCTGTTCTTGACTCTTCTCCTTTCCAAATACCATTTTGTGTGTGTGTGTGTGTGTATGTATATGTATATATATATATATATATATATATATATATATATAATGTTTACTTATTATTACTAAGTGTGTATATATATATATATATATATACACACACACACACACATGGAAGTCCTGTACCAGCCCGCACCACAGCAAGAACACCATAATCCCCACGTCAGCATAGCGAATCTCTGCTTAAGTCCGTCTAGCAGGAGGAGGAGGCCCTTCACACAGGCCTCGAGGCCTTCTTGGTGTTGGGCCCATATCCTACAGGGCTAGCTACAGGCAGAGAGACACTGATCCTGCTGCTCTTGGCTCTTGTCTTTTTCAAATACCCTTTTGTGCGCATATATATATATATATATAATACATATATATACACACACCCACACAGATATGGAAGTCCTCTACCAGCCCGCACCACAGCAAGAACACCATCATCCCCACGTCAGTATAGCGAATCTCTGCTTAAGTCCGTCCAGCAGTTCACCTCCCTGGGAAGCGTCATCTCTTCAGATGCCAAGATTGACAAAGAGATCGATCACAGATGAGCAAAGGCATATAGTGCATTTGGAAGGCTTCACAAAAGAGTCTGGAGCAACAAGCACCTGAGGCAAAGCACTGAAATCAGTGTACACAGAGCTATCGTACTGTCTATTCTCCTCTATGGGTCGGAAACATGGGTCACCTATCGCCAACACCTACGACTCCTCGAACGCTTTCATCAGCGCTGTCTTCGCACAATCCTAAATGTACACTGGACCGACTATGTGACGAATGTTGCTGTCCTTGAGCAAGCAGGGATCACCAGCATTGAGGGCATGCTATTGAGAACTCAGCTGCTCTGGGCAGGGCACGTCTCTAGGATGGAGGACCACCGCCTCCCAAAGATACTACTCTATGGTGAACTCGCAAGAGAGGCGCCCCCAAAAAGAGATATAAGGACTCCCTGAAACAACATCTCAGGCTCGGCCAGATTGATCACCAACAATGGCCCACCCTGGCCTCACATCGGGAGGCATGGAGACGCACGATCCACAATGCTGCGGCCTCTTTCGAGAAGACACGCCGAACGGGTCTGGAAGAGAAACGACAACGCAGAAAGAACCGCAACTTGGAAACAACATCACCCGAGGAGACTTTCTGCTGTGCTTTCTGCAAACAAGACTTGCCTATCTCAGATTGGCCTTTTTATTTATTTTTATTTATTTTATTATTTCGATTTGTATACCGTCCTTTCCGACTAGCTCAGGACGGTTTACAATATATTTTTGTAATATATTATATTATATCAACGCGCTTGTAGAAAGTGTGGGATGAGTCCTTCCTAAAAATATTCGTTCGCGAAGTAATGCCGAGAAAGATATTAATTATTATATAATAATATAATAATACTTTATTTATAACCCGCCCCATCTCCCCAAGGAGGCCCATTCAATACATACATACACACACACATATTTTAGTAACAATAATAACAAATAATATATAATATCAAATAATATATAATATAAGTAATATGTGTATAGTCTATATATATAATTTTATTAGTTACTTCTCAAATAAAGCGGACCTAGCCAATACATATGTTAATAACACACATATATCAATTACTTCTCAAATAAATCAGGCACATGCAATACATATATATTCATAACAATAATAATATATAATAATGTAATTTTGATTAGTTGCTCACTTCTCAGATAAAGCAGGCCCATTCAGTATATATTAGTAACAATAATAATGTATGATAATAATAATTAATTTTGATTAGTTACTTCCCAAATAAAGGTCCATTCAATACATATATTAATAATAATGTAATTTTGATTAATTGCTCACTTCTCAAATAAAAAATGATTATTATTATTTACTTATTCTGCTGTTCTTGACCCTTTTACTCTAAATGGTCATTTTTGCACACACACACACACACATTCTTTTTCTATATACAGGCAAATATTTAATGGGATTGTGTTTTATCTGAGAAGAGGTGAGTACCAAATAAAATAATAATAATAATTATTATTATTATTTACTTAGCTGCTCTTGATTCTTGATTCTCTTCAGGAGTAATATAATAAGTATATAGCTACATGCCTGTTTAATGCCATTCCTCTGATTCATAAACCTAGCTGTTGAAACATGCTCTGAAATCTTTGATCTTTCTCAGTTGTAATATGTGGCATTATTTTTATTTAGTTATTCCACTTATTATTATTAATATTCTTTTTAAACTAATTTCACATTGTTATTTCACGTTGTTATTATTAACTTATTCCACTTATTTACTTATTCCACTTATTCTTATTTACTTATTTCACTTATTATTATTATTATTTACTTATTTCACTTATTATTCATTATTCTTATTTACTTATTCACTCATTCCACTTACTCTTATTCTTATTCACTTATTCCACTTTTTATTTATTTATTTACTTATTCCACCCCTTCATTCTTCTTTTTTCCAAATCAGAACTGGTGCAGGAGGGTCAAAGGCTTGTGGGCTTATGGGCTGTCGAAAACGTAATCCCGGGGAGCCCTTCTATGAAGCTTTTTAGGCCCATGAGCAGGGCTGTGCCACAGTCCTCCTTTTGTTGAAGGCTTAACAATAAATACGCATACAGACTCACCAGCCTCATTCTTCCATTTTTCTCTTGTAGCGGTGGGCAAATCCACGTTTGTGAGGCTGCTCCGGAAGGCTTTCCCAGATTGGCGCATGACTCCAGAGCCCGTTTCTAAATGGCAGAAGGTCCAAGGCCCGGGACCCCATCTGGTGAGAGTCAATCAGCAATCAGCCAAAAGTTTGCCAACTGGTTAGAGGTTGTTTGTTTCCTTCTTTTGCCATTTCCCCATCAAATGTATAACAGAAAAAACACACACGTAAAAAAAATGCTTATACTTCAGGCCTGGGCCTACTTCGGCCCTCCCTCTAAGTGTTTTGGACTTCAATTCCCACAATCCCTAAAAGCCAAAGTTGCCATACATACATCAGAACTGAAGAACTACTGCGTAGAGCAGGGGTGCCCAAACTTTTTCAGCACGCGAGCTACTTTATGAACAACACCTGCCGCCACGCGTGTGTTTCTGCCGCCGCGTGCGAGCTCCTGCTGCGCCTTCCGGCTGCGCAGAACTTCCTTGCCTGCCCACGAACGCTCTCTCCATCTCCTCACTGCTGCGTGCTTTCGTGAAGCAGGAAGTCCCAATTCCTTCCTGCTTCCTGCGTGTGCAGCTGGCCCCTCCCACACACACAGCAGGAAGCGCACTCCTGCTGCGTGCGTGGGAAGGGCTTGCTGCGCACGCAGCAGGAAGGGATGGCAACGGGAAGGGGATCTTCCTTGTCTGCCCACGAACGCTCTCTCCATCTCCTCGCCGCTGCGTTCGCCAAGCAGGAAGTCACCATCCCTTCCTGCTGCGTGTGTGCTGAGCCCCTCCCAGCAGTATGCGCGCTCCTGACTTGGATGCGCACCCCTCCCATGGTGACTTCCTGCTTGGCGAACGCAGCGGCGAGGAGATGGAGAGAGCGTTTGTGGGCAGGCAAGGAAGATCCCCTTCCCGTTGCCATCCCTTCCTGCTGCGTGCGCAGCAAGCCCCTCCCACGCACGCAGCAGGAGCGCGCTTCCTGCTGCGTGCGTGGGAGGGGCCTGCTGCGCACGCAGGAAGCAGGAAGGGATGGGGACTTCCTGCTTCACGAAAGCATGCAGCAGGAAGGAGGAAGGTGGCAAAGAGATTGAGAGAGCGTGTGCGCGCAAACAAGGAGGATCCCCTTCCCAGGTGCGCGTGGTGTTGAGTGCGCTTGCGCAGGGCAGAATCGCCCCATCCGGCTGGGATCGACTTCATATGGGTTGGGATTGACTAGTCGATCGAGATCGACTTCCTGAGCAGCCCTGGCGTAGAGTAACACAATTTTTCTCTACTCTAAATTACATGAAACTAAAATACAGACATGTGCACATAAATTGGTTTAAAAGAAGGTTTCCTGCTTCCCATTTGTGAGTTTCTCTATAGGCTTACCATTTTGTCTCCCTCCCCCGTTACCCAGCAAGATATTTTACTTTTGCTTGTTTTTGTATTAACAAATGAATATGCGAACACTTTATATTTTCAAACCTGTACATAATAGTCTTTTCCTCTCCCTCAGATAAAAACATTATTTTTAGGATTATTGGATAACATAAATGTTAGACCCTTTTGCCATGTTTTCCCCAGTCCCCTAATTTTATTATTATTTTATTATTATTTATTTTCTCGCTCTTAATTGCCCATCTCTTTCTTTTCCCAGCAGAGCCCCCATCCTCAGGGCCTTGGGAACTTGCTCCAGATGGTCTACCAAGACCCTACGCGGTGGGCCTACACTTTCCAAACCTACTCCTGCCTCAGCCGCCTCAAGGCCCAGCTGGAGCCCCTGCCCACAAAACCCCTGAATGCACATGAGGAGGTCCAGGTCTTTGAGAGATCTGTGTATAGTGACAGGTAGGGATTTTTTTGGGTATGCCTCTGGAAGTGACAGTTTACAGTTTTATGTAAATATTCAAAAGCATTTAACCTACCGATGCCTCAATGAAAAATATTCAAAAATATTCAAAAAATAATAATATAATTTTATTGGTATCTGTTTTTATTTTGAAATTGACCAGTAGCTGCTGCATTTCTCACCCAGGGCTTATACTCAAGTCAATATATTTTCCCAGGTTTTTTTGTGGTAAAATTATTTGCCTCGACTTATATTCGGGTCAGGTTATACTCGAGTATATATGGTATGTTATTCTTTTTATCTGTGACTTCCTTTGGTTGTATATGCCTGTCCTGCGATTTTGCTATTGTATGCCGATCAAGGCCATATGTATGTGATTCCAGGCATGCTTTGGCAGCAGGTTCTTGCCCTGGCAAGGGGTTGGCTTTTAAGGTCTGTTTCAGCTTCACCCTTATTCCATATATAAGAATGTGTTTCCTTTGGCTTAAAATGCATCTTACGATCAGCCCTGGATGTCTTGGGTTCCAAGAAACCTGCCCTTGGTTGGGGTTCTGCCTTCGGCTGTTCAGGCTTCCGTGAGCCTTCCTGCCTTGGCTGTTGACTCACTTTCTGGCTTCCCTTCTCTCCCAGGTACGTCTTTGCCAAAAACCTCTATGAGACGGGCCACTTGGCCGAGACAGAGTGGGTCATCTACCAGGACTGGCACTCCTTCCTTCTGCAAGCCTTTGAGGACCAGCTCGGCCTCCATGGCTTCCTCTATCTCCGGGCACCTCCAGAGGTAATAGGGAATGCGGCTGAAATGGTCAGGTGTCCATTGGCTCCCTCCTTGGTGGGGTTTTTGCAAGACTTGTCAAGTGCCTTCAAATGGAGTAACCGATGATGACAACCCCTCTTAGGGTTTTCTTGGCCAGAGATTTGCCCCCTTCTGTGGCTGGGAGTGCATGCGACTTGCCTAAGGTCACTCAGTGGGTTTTCTGGACTGAGAAGGGAATGGTTGCACCTAACAGGGCCTTGTGGTGTGGGATTGTGGATGTTTCCTCTTCGCCACCAGAGTTTTGTCTACCTTTGCATTCAGGCTTATTTTCTGCTGCCCTGGAGACTAGGACTCAGAGCAGGTCCCAGGCCTGGATTACCCATAGGGTCAAACCTAGGCCATGTCCTGGTACCCAAAAGGAGGCGGAGCCAAGGCCGGGCTCCATGGAGGCCGCGCTCGTGCTCGCCGCGTCAGCCTCAGCCCTTCCATCTACGCTGCTGCTTCTCAGCCCGTGCTTCTGCGCCTGAGGGGAGGGGGCGCCTGGTCTGGCTTGGTTCGGAGCGGCTTCCTTCGCAGGCTGCCGAGGGAAGAGTAGGCCGCGGGAAAGAAGGGCGGTGTGTGGCGTGGAGGCCCAGAGGGGAGCCTGAGGCGGAGGAAGGCCCCAACTCTCTGCAGCCACTGGGCCATGAGCCGCATGTGGGGCTGCCTCTGAAGCCGCTGCCCCAGACGAAGAGCATGCTCTGGTCCCAGCTCAGCTTTCCCTGTCCCTTTAGACCTCGGCTCTGCAGCACTCGCTCGCCCTCCTCTGCCTCTTTCCCGAGGAGCAACGAACCTGCTCCCCGCCACACAAAGGGGCCCGTTCCCTTCTCTTCAGTGACAGCGCGCGCGCACCTTTCCCCTCAGCCCTATTGGCACAGGACGGGAAGGATGCGGCGGTGTGAGGTGGGGCAGGGAGAGAGGTGGGGGGTGCGGTAGAGGTTGGCTTAAAGGGGGCGTAATTCCAAAGTGTGGCCTAGTGCGCAAAAAGCTGTTAATCCGGGCCTGGCAGGTCCTCAAGTGCCGTCCCCTCTCTCCCCCTTCAGATCTGCATGGAGAGGCTGCGCCGGAGGGCCAGGGCGGAAGAGAGCGAGGTCCAGCTGCAGTACCTGGAGCAGCTCCACACGCAGCACGAGAACTGGCTCCTAGAGAAAACCACACAGTGAGTGGGTGTCTGTGAGTTTTCCGGGCTGTAGCAGGAGCTGTTTGGGAGCAGGGTCAGGCCTGTGCTCTGCTTCCTCCTCCTCCTCCTCTATTCCTTTGAGGACTTTGAAAGGCTGAAAACACAACAAGAATTTAACACCTTAAAAGATTTAAATCGGCTGACAGCCATTCAAAACCAGGTGCTGTATTTCGAGGGTGGGAAATGCAGCGGCTACTGGTCAATTTCAAAATAAAAATAGATACTAATAAAATTACATTAATTGAGGCATCGGTAGGTGAAATACTTTTTAGTATTTGCTGTATTCCAAAGAAAAACAGTAAAACTAGCTCTGTTAAGTTGAAAAGGAGTCAACAAAAACAATATGGAATCAACAATAATTTAATAATAATAATAATAGAACTTGATTTGTATCCCACCCTATCTCCCCATGGGGACTCAGCATTGTAACACGTAAACATTTAATGCCGTTATAAATAATGCAGAGCTAGATATAGCTCTATAATGATATATACTAATTTCGCATATGCATTTCCCCCTGTAACATTTGCAAATTTTCTCTATATGTACATTTCCCTTCTGCAATATTTGCAAGCTCTATATATCTATGTTTATATCTGTCTAAACATCTCTCTCTATGTGTGTGAGAGTGCATTTCCCCTGCAATATTAGCAAACCCTATATATCTATATTCATATCTATCTAGATCAGTGTTTCCCAACCAGTGTGCCGTGGCACACTAGTGTGCCGTGAGCGATCATCAGGTGTGCCGTGGGAAATGGGAACCCCCAATACCCTTCCTTCCCCCTCCTGCCGAACACTTTTTCTTCTCCACTTGGGCTCCCTTCTTCCCAGCCTCGCTCTGCTCGCTTTGCCTCGCTTTGCTCACGCTGCCGCTTCTGCAGGAAGGGGGAGGGAAGAAGACGTGACCCGTGCGGGCGCTACTGCGCAGACTCGCCCCACGTCTTCCACCCTCCTCTCCACAGTGCTCTATGGATATAGGTGAACTACAACTCCAAAACTCAAGGTCAATGCCCATCAAAATTTACTCTTGGTTATGGTAGTTCTGTGTGGGAAGTTTGATTCCATTCCATCATCGGTGGAGTTCAGAATGCGGGTGAACTATAACTCCCAGCTGTTGAGCAAGACCTTCGTGTGTGTCTTTCTGCCATACCTACCAGGATAGCTATGTTGTGTTCATCGAAACAGGCCCAGGTTTCACACTGAATGTATAAATACATTTAAAAACATATTAACTATATGTATTACTGCGTGAGAGTGTCATTTTGTGTCATTTTGGTTGGTGGTGTGCCCCATTTTGGTTGGTGGATTTTGTAAATGTAAAATACGTGCCGCGGCTCAAAAGAGGTTGAAAAACACTGATCTAGATATCTCTCTATAGATAATTATAGCTTTATAGGATTTGCAAAGTCAGGAAAATTCATATATAAAATTAATTATATTAATTAATTAAAATCCCCAGCATCATTAGAGCGTCTTCACACATTTCTTGCTTCCTGGGCTGCAATTATAATGCATGGAAGAGAGATAGAGAGAGCAGTCAGAGACGGGAGCCAAACCCCGCAGCAGAACTGAAGTGCCATTAAGGCTGTCGCGGTCTAAAGATCTCAGCAGAGAAAATCCCCCTTTCTCTCCACAGGGTCCATTCTGAGAGCATAAGGGATGCCCCGGTCTTGCTGCTTGATGTCACAAAAGATTTTGAGAGTGATCCAAAGGAGCAAGGGAAGCTCCTGAGCCAGGTAAGAGGGTCCTTAAAGCTCGGCTTCTCCGATCTATTTCACTGTTGGTGGGGTCCTCCTTTACGTTCCTCTGATTCCCGGGGCCTCCAATGATCACATTGAGCCGAACACATAACGACTTGTGGGTCCGTTTCCTGACAAGCGCCCTTCCACTTCTACGCAGGTGAAAGCGTTCCTACATTTCCTCTCCCCGGAGGCCCCCCAGGCCTTGCCTTCCGCTGCCTCTGTTGCAACGTCCTAGCCGAGAGAGAGATGCACCCTGGGGGCCAAACGACTTACAGAACGGCTTTACCATCTTAACTTGGAAACCAATCCGAAAGGACAAGTTTGGGTCAGATGGAGAGACCCCTAAGTCCTTGACGTGAGAAAGGAGGAGGTGGAGGAACAGTGGCAAGAAGAACGCTTTGGTGTGGCTTGGGAAAAGTGGTCCCGGCCTGGGTCTCTCTTGGCCTGACGGAAGTGGTGTTTATGGAGGCACACTTCCAAGGGAAAGATGGGGGGGTACCTTCAGTGAATCGGATACCTGTAGCCGATCTTTGGCTCTTCCCTCTTCTATACCTAAAGTTCCATTTTCTTAAGGCAGGCATGGACCTACTCTAGCCCTCCCTCCAGTTGTTTTGGACTTCAATTCCCTCAATTCCTAACAACCGGTAGGCTGCTAGGAATTGTGGGAGTTGAAGTCCAAAACACCTAGAGGGAGAGTCGAAATTGGCCCGTGCCTGTCTTAGGAGGAAGAGTCCGAAATCATACAATGTTATGCCACATTCCCTTTGGCCCTGTCGACCCTTCATGCCCAGTGTGCTGAGGAAAAGTGGTGGCTGTGTGACGGTTATTTTAAAAATGAATGTCTTTATTATTATTATTATTATTATTATTTACATCCCGCTTTTTCTCTCCACAAAGGAGACTCAAAGCGGCTTCCACTAAAAAAAAAAGCATTTCAAAACAATGTGAAATCTGGGTTGCTGTGAGTTTTTTTGGGATATATGGCCATGTTTATTTATTTATTGATTGAGCACATTTGTATTCCGCTTCCTCTCAGCCCGAAGGCGACAATGAATGCCGACAGCATCCTAAAAACAGCATTTTAAACAGTTAAAAACATTAGCAATAAAATAAAACATGACAATAATAAAAACAACATTTTGTCTCCTTCATAAAACAAGATCCAATATCGTAGTCCAGTAATTCCAATCCTATGTCAGTTACACTGCCTTTTCGAATGCCTGCTCAAACAGCCAAGTTTGGACCTTTTTTTTGGAAGGCCAAGAGCAAGGAGGCTGATCTAATGTCCCCGGGAAGGGCATTCCACAGCCGAGGGGCCACCGTTGAGAAGGCCCTGTCTCTCGTCCCTGCCAAACTAACTAACTTTATTTCTTATGAGTTGCCCTCCACCAAAGGTGCTCTGGGCAACTTACACAATAAAAATAAACAGGTTACATAGTCACCGCTTGTTACTAGCAATCATAGGCTCTTCTGAAGAGCCATGTCTTCAGTGCCCCTAAAAATGTATATAGATCAGGAGTGGCTCTTTGGTCTGGCGGCAGGGAGTCCCACAAGATTGGGGCTACAATGGAGAAGGATCTCTGTCTTGTGGGCTCCAAACGGACCTCTCTAGGGCCAGGGACATAGAGGAGATTCTCATGAGCTGACCGTGGCAGTCTCTGGTGGTGGAGTGGCATTAAACGGTCTCTATGAGGGACCCTGACCTCGAAAGGCCTTGAATGCTCGGACCAGGGTCTTATAGAGGACTCTGTGTTCAACTGGCAGCCAATGCAAGCGCTGCATTTTGCACAATTTGGATCTTGCAAATTGCTGCTCAAGGTAAGCCCACATACAAAGCATTGCAGTAATCCAGCCTCGATGTAACCATGGCATGGATTACCGTAGCCAGCGCCTCTGTTGGTAAGTAAGACGCCAACTGCCTCGCTTGGCGTAGATGAAAGAAGGCCCTTTGACTAGTGGAGGCAACCTGGGCTTCCATCGTCATTTTGGAATCCAGGATAACACCGAGACTCTTCACAGTGGGGGGTGGAGCTAAGGGTTCCCCTTCAGAAGATGGTAATGGACCAACCCATTCTGAGGGGCGGCCAGGCCACAAGATTTCAGTTTTTGCTGGATTTACTTTCAATTTATGGGCACGTAGCCATCTTGTCACCGCTCCAAGACACCGGGTGACGTTATCCGGTACTGAAGTTGTTCCAGGTTCTAGTTTTAGGAGAAGGTGGGTGTCATCAGCGTATTGGAAACATTCTAATCCAAATATCCGGACTAGCTTGGCGAGAGGTCGAACATAGATGTTAAACAGCATTGGCGATAGAATATCGCCTTGGGGTACTCCACAGTCGAGAGGGGATTTCTCAGATACTTGGCACAAACGCATTTGTGATGCAGATGCAGTCAAGAACAGGGCCTCCCCAGGCGATCTTAATGTCTTAGATGGTACATAATAGCATGTTCCGGTAGCAATCATAAATCATCTTTATGCCCCGCCACCATCTCCCCGATGGGGACTCGGGGCGGCTCACATGAGGCCAAGCCCAAACAACATATTACAATAAAATAAAAATAAAATCACCAACAATAAACAGAATAAAAATACATACATATAAATAAAAGAACAATATACAAATAGATGTCTAAAGTCACAAATGACAAGGCGGGCCGCATGCACGAATATAAAAGGTTAAAAACTCGGGGTGAGATAAAAGGAGTAGCTTC
Source organism: Anolis apletophallus (assembly GCA_030556195.1). Taxonomy (NCBI): domain Eukaryota; kingdom Metazoa; phylum Chordata; class Lepidosauria; order Squamata; family Anolidae; genus Anolis; species Anolis apletophallus. The sequence continues at coordinate 3,866,410 of JARBWK010000013.1, read as the reverse complement.
TTTGCGAAGGAGAGTACATATAAACATTGGGGGGGTTAGAATGGACTCAAAAAAATTCATGTTGCCGATGGCTTTCACAGCTGGAATCTCTGGTTTGCTGTGAACTTTTCGGGCTGTAGGGCCATGTTCCAGTAGCATTCTCTCCTGACATTTCTGGATAATGGCATCTTCAGAGGTCTGTTGGCAGTGAAGTAAGTGCAGTATGTGTGTGTGTGTGTATACACACACACAGGTTGAAAACTACTACACTTGCAGTCCTGTCGTACATCAGAAACATCAGGTCCAATCACAGGCTGACCTACGACAAGTCCACTCTTACTGCCATATGTTTTTGAAAGGGTTAATAGTAAGTCTAGTTGGAGGAGTTTTCCTTCTCTTAGGATGGTTGCCAAAAGGCTAGAGAGCCCATCCTGCCCATTGGCGCTCTTTGTCAGACCCTTCGGTCTGACAAAGGCCATGCTATTGAGGCACGTCTCTAGGATGGAGGACCACCGCCTCCCAAAGATACTACTCTATGGTGAACTCGCCACGGGTCAGCGCAAGAGAGGCGCCCCCCAAAAGAGATATAAGGACTCCCTGAAACAACATCTCAGGCTCGGCCAGATTGATCACCAACAATGGTCTACCCTGGCCTCACATCGGGAGACATGGAGACGCACTATCCACAATGCTGCGGCCTCTTTCGAGAAGACACGCCGAATGGGTCTCAAAGAGAAACGACAACGCAGAAAGAACCGCAACTTGGAAACAACATTACCCAAGGAGACTTTCTGCTGTGCTTTCTGCAACCGGACTTGCCTATCTCAGATTGGCCTTTTTAGTCATCAACGCGCTTGTAAAAAGCGTGGGATGAGTCCTTCCTGAATCTTTGTTCGCGAAGTAATGCCGAGAGAGAGTTGGAGGAGTCTTGGCGACCACTGGCGGTGGGGAGGAGAGAGGCGGTCTCTGAGGTATCCCGGCCCCTGGCCATAAAGTGCCTTGAAGGTCAGAACCTTATACAGGGCTCGGGATTCTGTTGGAAGCCAGTGCAGATGTAGTAGAGTTGGAGGTATGTGGCATCTCAGAGGTGTCTTTGTGAGTAGCCTGGCTGCCGCATTCTGAATAATGGGAATCCTCCGAGTAGTCGACAGGGGAAGACCGACATGCAAGGCGTTACAATAATCCAGCCTAGATGTAACTGTCGCACGGATGACTGTAGTCAAGGCTTCCTCAGAGAGGTAAGGTGCCAGTTGTCTTGCTTGTCGGAGGTGGGAAAAGGCTTGCTTACAGCAGCGATCTGGGCCTCCATGGACGGCTGTGAGTCCAGAACGACACCCAGGCTCCTGACAGTAGAAGATGGATCGGGGGGGCACGGTCAAAGTTGGGCAAAGGGAGCGCCAACCCAGGTGGGCGGCCAGGCCACAGGATCTCTGTCTTTGTAGGATTCACCTTCAATCTACTGGCCCGCAGCCATCTCGACACGGGGTGAAATTGTCGGGTATTGCGGTGACTCCAGGCTCCAACCGCAGAAGCAGCTGGGTATCGTACGCATATTGGTGGCACTCCAGGCCAAAACTCCGCACGAGACTGGCAAGAGGTCTCACGTAGATGTTAAAGAGGAGGGGGTGAAATAATTGCTCCCTGAGGCACCTCACATGATAGAGCGGATCTGTCAGAGGTTTGAGCCAGGTACTCAACACGTTGGATCAGCCTCGGAGGAATGTGGCGAACCAACTGAGTGCTCGGCCACGAATTCTGGCCACGGCGATATGATGGATCAGCATGTCATGATCGACAGTGTCGAAGGCTGCCGTCAGATTGAGGAGTATCAAGAGCGCCAACCCCCCTTTATCCATCTGGCAACGAAGTACAACAGTGATAGCCACTAGAACTGTTTCTGTCCCGTGGCCCGGGCGAAAGCCAGACTGATAAGGATCCAGGCCGGCGGTCTTGTCCAGAAATTGCTGTAGTTCAGTGTTTCCCAACTGGTGTGCCGTGGCACACTAGTGTGCTGTGAACTATCAGGTGTGCCGTGGGAAATTGGAACCTCTAATCCCCTTTCTTCCCCCTCCTGCCGAACACTTTTTCTTCTCCACTCGGGCTCCCTTCTTCCCAGCCTCGCTCTGCTCGCTTTGCTCACGCTGCCGCCATTTTGATCTGAGGGGGCAGCGTGAGCATGTTCAGGAGGGGAGGGGGGAGGGAGGAAGACGTGGGGGAGTCTGTGCAGTAGTGCCCACACAGGTCACGTCTTCCTCCCTACCCCTCCTGAAGAAGGGAGCTCGAGTGTAGAAGAAAAAGTAAGTGTTGGGCAGGAGGGGGAAGAAAGGGCGTGAAGGGGAAGGGGGAGGAAGAGGTCTCTGTCGGAAGCTGGCATGGGCAAACTTGGACCTTCCAGGTGTTTTGGACTCCAACTCCCACCATTCCTAGCAGCCTCAGGCCCTTTTCCTTTTTCTCCCTCAGCCACTTAAGCAGGAAAGGGCCTCAGGCTGTTAGGAATGGTGGGAGTTGAAGTCCAAAGCACCCAGAGGGCCAAAGTTTTCCCATGCCTGTTTGAGGGGCCTTAAAGTGGTGAGCCTCCTTCCAACATTGTGATTCTGGACAGAAAACAAACAACAACATAGCATAACATTGTTTGAGTCCACAGTGCTCTCTGGGTGTAGGTGAACTACAACTTCCAAACTCAAGGTCAATTCCCAAGCAAACCCTTTCAGTACTTTCTGTTGGTAATGAGAGTTCAATATGCCAAGTTTGGTTCAATTCCATTGTTGCAAGAGTTCAGGATGCTCTTTGGTTGTGTGTTAACTAAAAAATCCCAGAAACTAACTCCCAAATGTCAAGGTCTATTTTCCCCAAACTCCATCTGTGTTCACATTTGGGCATATTGAGTATTCATGCCAAGTTTGGTCCTGATCCAACATTGTTTGAGTCCACAGTGCTCTCTGGGTATAGGTGAACTACAACTCCAAAACCCAAGGTCAATGCCCACCAAACTCTTATAGCATTTTCTCTTGGTTATGGGAGTTCTGTGTGGGAAGTGTGTGTCTTTCTGCCATTCCTGCCAGGATATCTATGTTGTGTTCATCGAAACAGGCCCAGGTTTCACACTGAGTGTATAAATACATTTAAAAACATATTAACTATATGTATGACTGTGTTAGAGTGTCATTTTGTGTCATTTTGGTTGGTGGTGTGCCCCAGGATTTTGGAAATGTAAAAAATGTGCCGCGGCTCAAAAAAGGTTGGGAAACACTGCTGTAGTTGACATAGCGCTGCTCGCTCGCTCACCTTGCCCAAAAACGGTAGATTAGAAACAGGGCGGTAGTTGGACAGAATCGCAGGATCCAAACTTGGTTTCTTCAATAAAGACGAACTAAAGCTTCTTGTAAGCTATCTGGAAAGACTTCAAGCTCGAGCGAGCGGTTGATGATTTATATATATGGCCCCATCTCCCCGCTGTGTTTGTATAGATATAGATGTGTATATATATAGATGGGGTTACACTTAAGAAACGTACCTGTTCAATACAAATTCGACTTCAAAACAAACGCACAGAACCTCTCTTGTTCGTAAGCGGGGAACGGCTTGTATATCTTTTCCATTTCACGAGTGAGACGCAAGAACACACGCACAATATAAATCAAAGCACCGATTCCAAACAGAATTTGAACCAAAACACACCCACAGGCGGAAGACGGCTCCTCCTGCTCCAAAGTCACAATCTGCTGTGAAGTCTCTGTGGACTAATTCGTTTTGTGGGAACGCATGCATTCTTATTTGCCAGGTTCCCACAGATTCGGTGGGCATCCTTCACACATTGAATTGCATTTCCTCTGAAAATGTTGCCTACAGGCGTAGTAGTAGGCCTGCTAGATGGCTGCGGAACTCGGTTTCTCAGGGCTGCCTGGCCATGTTCCAGAAGCATCCTCTCCTGACGTTTCGTCCACATCCTATGGCAGGCACCCTCAGAGGTTGTGAGGTCTGTTGTAAACTAAGTAAGTGGGGTTTACATATCTGTGGAATGATGTCCAGGGTGGGAGAAAGGACTCTTGTCTGTTGGAGGCAAGTGTGAATGTTGTAAATGACCACCTTGATTAGCATTGAATGGCCTTGCAGCTTCAAAGCTTGGCTGCTTTCTGCCTGGGGGGATCCTATATATATCTGTGGCATGTCCATGGTGGGAGAAAGAAGTTTCTTCTGTTGGAGGCAGGTGTGAATGCTGCAATTGGCCATCTTGATGAGCATTGAATGGCCTTGCAGCTTCAAAGCTTGGCTGCTTCCTGCCTGGGGGAATCCTTTGTTGGGAGATGATTAGGTCGTGCTTTGGAGGCAAGTGTGAATGCTGCAATTGGCCACCTTGGTGAGCATTGAATGACCTTGCAGCTTCAAAGCTTGGATGCTTCCTGCCTGGGGGTATCCTTTGTTGGGAGGTGATTAGCACCTCCCAACAAAGGACGAGCTAATCACCTCCTTGCCAATCTTCCCAGACAGGAAGCATTTTGAAGCCAGACAGCTAGCCAGGTGGCCAACTTTCAGCACTCACACTTGCCTCCAAAGCAGGCTATTCAATGCTTAGCCAAGGTGGCCTACTGCAGGCCATTCACACTTGCCCCCCAAAGCAGCCGAGCTAATCACCTCCCTCCAAAGGATTCCCCCAGACAGGAAGCAGCCAAGCATTGAAGCAGCAAGGCCATTCAGTGCTCACCAAGGCGGCCAATTGCAGCATTCACACTTGCCTCCAAAGCACGGTGATTAGCTCGTGCACGGTGAGCCCCTCCCCTGGGGGAAAAGGCAGAGCCACGCCTTGATGTGCATTGAATGGCCTTGCAGCTTCAAAGCTTGGCTGCTTCCTGCCTGGGAGAATCCTTTGTTGGGAGGTGATTAGCTCGTGCTTTGGAGGCAAATGTGAATGCTGCAAATGGCCGCCTTGTTAGCATTGAATGGCCTTGCAGCTTCAAAGCTTGGCTGATTCCTGCCTGGGGGAATCCTTTGTTGGGAGGTGATCAGCTCCTACTTTGGAGTCAAATATGAATATTGCAATTGGCCACCTTGATGAGCATTGAATGACCTTGCAGCTTCATAGCTTGGCTGCTTCCTGCCTGGGGGAATCCTTTGTTGGGAGGCGACTGCTGCAATTGGCCACCTTGGCGAGCTTTGAATGGCCTTGCAGCTTCAAAGCTAGGCTGCTTCCTGCCTGGGGGGATCCTTTGTTGGGAGTTGAAGGCTGCAATTGGCCACCTTGGTGAGCATTGCAAAGTTCCTTGCATCCTGCAGCCTTGGAAGGGAGGGGGGGAAGAGGAGGGGGCTGGCTCTGCCTTTCCCCCCAAGGGGAGGGTCTCCCCTCTTCCCCCGCCCCCTCCTGTGCCTGGGCCACGCCCCCTCCTGCTCCCCCCTCCCTCCCTCCTCCTGGTGGGCTTCCTGCTTGTGCTGCTGCTGCTGCTGCTGGAGGGAGGCGAAAGGAGCCGGAGTTGGGGGGCGGGCGGGCGGGGGAGCCTCCTCTTTGTTCCCCTCCAGAGCCAGGCCGGGAGGGGCGGGGAGGGGAGGGGGTCGCCGCTTCGGAGCCCGGCAGGCGGAGGAAGGGCCTTTGGGGCGGGGAGGGGTCTCCACTCGACGGCTGCCTTGCCAAAGCAGGAGGAAGGGTCAGTAAGGAAGAGGGCTCCCTTGGATGGCCCCCTCCCCTAGCAAGGAAGGAAGGAAGAGAGAGACCCCCACCCTTGCTGCCTGGGGGGGGAGGGAGGGAGGGAGGGGTCCCAAGGCGAAGTGGGGCCAGGGGAGAGGGGGGGTTATTCTGGGGAGGGTCTTGGCTGTGCAAAAAGCAAGCCCCCTTTATGCAGCAGCCAAGGGCCTCCAGCTGAAACTTTTGCTTAAGCCCAAGGCAGGGGGGGGGGGGGAGTGTGTGGGAGGGGGCCCTTGATTGGTTTGGCAAAAGACCCCCCTTTATTCCTTCCCCCTCTTTGGGAAGACTAGAGACCCCTCCCCATTCCTTCCTCTTTTTCCAAAAGACTCCTCAATTCCTTACAAAGGGATTCCCCCCTTTTTGGGAAAAGACCCCCCACCCAATTCCTTAACCCTTTTTTGGGGAGAAGACCCCTCCTCATTCCTTATAGGAAGGACCCTTCCTCTTTTGCCCAAAGACTCCCCATTCCTTACAAAGGGATCCCCCCCCTTTTGGGAAAAGACCCCCCACCCAATTCCTTGCAGAAAGGCTTCCCTTTTTGGGGGGAGAAGACCTCTTTTCGTTCCTTATAGGAAGGACCCCTCCTCTTTTGCCTAAATACTCCCCATTCCTTACAAAGGGATTCCCCCCACCCTTTGAGAAAAGACCCCCCACCCAATTCCTTACAGAAAGGCTTCCCTCCTTTTGGGGGGGGGGGGAGAAGACCCCTCCTCATTCTTTCCTCTTTTGCCAAAAGATTCCTCATTCCTTACAAAGGAATTCCCCCCTTTTTGGGAAAAGACCCCCCACCCAATTCCTTACAGAAAGGCTTCCCTCCTTTTGGGGGGGGGAGAAGACCCCTCCTCATTCTTTCCTCTTTTGCCAAAAGATTCCTCATTCCTTACAAAGGGATTCCCCCCCTTTTTGGGAAAAGACCCCCACCCAATTCCTTGCAGAAAGACTTCCCTCCTTTTTGGGGGGGGGGGAGAAGACCCCTCCTCATTCCTTGCAGACAGGACCCTTCCTCTTTTACCCAAAGACACCTCATTCCTTACCAAGGTATCTCCCCCCACCTTTGGGAAAAGACCCCTCCTCCTTTGCCTAAAGACTCCTCTGATTTCTAAGGAAGGGATCCCTCCCCCTCTTTTGGAAAAAGACCCCCTCCTCATACTTTGCAGAAAGGATCCCCTCCTTCTTTGGGGGAGAGACCCCTCCTCATCCCTTTTTAGAAAGGACCCCTTCCTTGGCCGAAAGACTCCTCGTTCCTTGCAGAAAGACCCCCCCCCCTGTTAAATGACCCTCATTCTTTGCAGAAAGGCTTCCCTCCTTTTTGGGGGGAGAAGACCCCTCCTCATCCCTTGCAGAAAGACTTTCTCCTTCTTTGAAGACCCTTCCTCATCTCTTGCACTAAGGACACCCCCCTTGACTAAACGACCCTTCACTTCTTACAAAGGGTTTCCCCCCTCTTTTGGAAAAAGACCCTTCCCCAATTTTTTTTGCAGTGAGGAGTCTTCTTCTTGGGGAGAAGACCCCTCCTCATACTTTGCAGAAAGGACCCCTCCCCAATTGCCAAAAGACTCCTCATTTCTTACAAAAGCATCCCTCCCAATTTTTGAAAGACCCCCTCATTTTTTGCAGAAAGGACCCTTCCTCCTTTGCCTAAAGACTCCTCATTTTTAAGAAAGGGACCCCCCTCTTTGGGAAAAGACCCCTCCTCATTCTTTGCAGAAAGGATTCCCTTCTTCTTTGGGAAAGGACCCTCTTTGCAGAAAGTATTTGGGAAAAGACCCCCCCCCCAATACTCCTTGCCCCAGAGGTCTGCTCTGCTGCCCCTCTTCCCGGCGCATCCTTTGGGTCTTCCAGTATGCGGCCCCTCCAGGGCCCCGCTGAGCCCGGGGAAAGGAGAGCCCCCCAAAGAGGAAGGAAGCTGGGCAAAAGATGAGGGTGGTGAGGAAGGGTCTTCCTTGGGACGGCTCCTCTTCTTCTTGCACCGGGAAGGAGGGTCTCCGTGCCATGGAGGGGAGCGAGGCCCCTCCGCCGCTCCTTTGCGCCCCGAAGGAGAACTCCGTGGGGCAGCAGGGCACGGGTCTCCCGCCTCCTGTGTCACGGGACGGCGCCTCCTGCTCGGTTCCCCCAAAGAGGACGAAGCGCCGTCGCTGTGGGTCGTGCCCGCCGTGCCTGCGGAAGGAGAACTGTGGGGCCTGCACCCACTGCCTGAACCGCAAGACCAGCCACAAGGTCTGCAAGATGCGCAAGTGCCAGGCCCTGGAGAAGCAGAAGAAGAGGAAGAAGAAGAGAGAGGAGGAGGAGGCAACCTTGGCAGCCGGACACCTGGCGGAGGTAAGTGTGCCTCACATGCGCCACACGGCAAGTCTCTCAAAACCAGAATGCTCCTTGCGCCACTCAAGCCGGGATCGTTTGATCAATTCCAGCTCACGGACAACAACCCGTGGCAGCAAGTGTCCGGCTCAGGAATGCGCTCTGGCCTCAAGTTTGGGCCTGAATGTCAATCATCCTCACATTGGATGCAGAACCCAAGAGTCCTTGGGAGTCCTGTGGGATGCGTGGCTCCTTTGCATGTGCCTCCGAGCCACTGGCCATGTGCTTGGTTTTGGATGTCGTGTGGATGTCCGCCTTTGAGCTGAGGCCACTGAGCAAGGAAATGCTGGGTGTCATTGTGGTTGTACTTTCTTTATGTGGCTCCGAGCCACTTGCCATGCGCTTGGTTTTGGATGTTGAGTGGATGTCTCTGTGAGAGGAGCTGCTGGGTCTCATTGTGGTTGTGCTCAGTCTGTGTGGCTCTGAGCCAATTGCCATGTGCTTGGTTTTGGATGTCGAGTGGACGCCCGTCTTTGAGCTGAGGCCACTGGAGAGGAGCTGCTTGGTATCATTGTGGTTGCGCTACCTCTGTGTGGCTCCTATTCATGTGCCTCCGAGCCACATGTCATGTGCTTGGTTTTGGATGTGGAGTGGATGTCCGCCTTTGAGCTGAGGCCACAGAGAGAGGAGTTGCTGCTTGTCGTTATGGTTGTGCTCTCTTTATGTGGCTCTGAGCCACTTGCTATGCGCTTGGTTTTGGATGTGGAGTGGATGTCCACCTTTGAGCTGAGGCCATTGAAAGAGGAGCTGCTTGGTATCATTGTGGTTGCGTTACCTCTGTGTGGTTCCTATTCATGTGCCTCCGAGCCACTTGCCATGTGTGGTTCCTATTCATGTGCCTCCGAGCCACTTGCCATGTGCTTTATTTTGGATGTGGAGTGGATGCCCGCCTTTGAGCGGAGACCATAGAGAGAGGAGCTGCTGGTTGTCATTGTGGTTGTGCTCTCTTTATGTGGCTCTGAGCCACTTGCTATGCGCTTGGTTTTGGATGTGGAGTGGATGTCCGTTTTTGAGCTGAGGCCACTGAGAGAGGAGCTGCTGTGGTTGCGCTCTCTATGCGGCTCCTTTGCATGTGGCTCAGAGCCACTTGCCATGCGACATGGTTTTCGGTGTCAAGCGGAGGCCACTGGGAGAGGAGCTGCTGGGTCTCCTTGTGGTTGCGCTCCCTGTGTGGCTCCTTTGCATGTGGCTCAGAGTATTTGCCATGCGCTTGGTTTTGGGTATCGAGCAGAGGCCACTGGGAGAGGAGCTGCTGGGTGTCATTGTGGTTGCGCTCCCTGTGTGGCTCCTTTGCATGTGGCTCAGAGCCACGTGTCATGCGACATGGTTTTGGGTGTCAAGCGGAGGCCACTGAGAGAGGAGCTGCTGGGTCTCCTTGTGGTTGCGTCCCCCCTGTGCCGATGCAAGTGATTGTTCAGAAGTTTGTGAGTCATTGCTCAGTGTGCGGTGCACGTACACACACCCTTTTCAAAGCAAACACTCCCCATAGTTGGCAAGAAGGTTGCAGAGGAGCAGCCCAGAGCTTCTCACGTAGTTTGATGTGTCGGGCAGACGGGGAATCCTTTCCAAGGCGCTTGGAATGGCTACATTGTTTATCTCCTGCTTGGAGACTTTCTGGCTGATGTTTCACGGACCGGTCCCGTCTGTGGAGCGCCACTTGGGCACCACTGGCCTTGCAAGGCTCCTAAAAGAGCCGTGCGTTGGTCGGCGGAGTGGCGGTGCTTGGGAGGCGTGTGCCGTGCCTTCTTCCCTCCCGAAATGTGACACGGCGATAACCTGTGGAACTGAGACAGGTGCGCACGCCCGACAGCATGGTGGCACATTTGAGGGAAACTTGGCTCTGGTTGTCATGTAGGTCTGGCGGGCGTCAGTGGCTGGGGAGGCTGTTTTTGCGCCACGAGCCTGGGATGTGGCGCTGCAATGATGTGACCGGCCGTGAGGAACCTCTTCCCCGCGCTCTCTGTTCACACAAGACTCATTCCGCGCACAAGTTCGTGATCTGTCAGAAGGAAGGAGTGCGAAAGTGCCGGCTTCCTTGCTGTTTCGAGTCTCACGCTTCCATGCCTTGTGGAAGGCGGTGAATCCGCTCCCGGCTTTAACCTGAGCTTTAAGGGATCTGTCCAAGGGATCGGGATCAGGCCCGGGGGAAGGAAGGAAGGACGGTGTCGCTCGTGGTTGGCCTAACGCAGTGATTCCCCACTTCCTAATGCCGCGACCCCTTGATACAGTTCCGCGTGTTGTGGTGACCCCCAACCATAACATTACTTTCATTGCTACTTCGTAACTTAATTTTGCTACTGTTATGAATTGTCATGTAAACCTCTGATATGCGTGATGTATTTTCATTCACTGGACCCAATTTGCCACAAATTTGGCCCAAATTTGAATACTGGTGGGGTTGAGGGTGATTGATTTCGTCATTTGGGAGTTGTAGTTGCTGGGATTTATAGTTCACCTACAATCAGAACGCATTCTGAACTCCACCAATGATCGAATTGAACCAAACTTGGAACACAGAACTCGCATGACCTACAGAAAATACTGGAAGGGTTTGGTGGGCATTGAATTTGAGTTTGGGAGTTGTAGTTTACCTACATCCAGAAAGCACTGTGGACACAAACAATGATGGAACTGGACCAAACTTGGCACGAATACTCAACATGCCCAAATGTGAACACTGGCGGAATTTGGGGAAAATAGATATTGACATTTGGGAGTTGTACGGTAGTTGCTGGGATTTATAGTTCACCTACAATCAAAGCATCCTGAACTCCACCAAGGATATAATTGAACCAAACTTGGCACACAGAACTCGCATGACCTTCAGAAAATACTGGAAGGGTTTGGTGGGCATTGAGTTTGGGAGTTGTAGTTCATCTACATACAGAGAGCACTGTGGACTCAAACAATGATGGATCTGGACCAAACTTGGCCTGAATACCCAATATGCCCAAATGTCAACATTGGTGGAGTTTGGGGGGAAATAGACTTTGACATTTGGGAGTTGTAGTTGCTGGGATTTATAGTTCACCTACAATCAAAGCATTCTGAACTCCACCAATGAAAGAATGGGGCCAAACTTCCCACACAGAGCCCCCATGACCAACAGAAAATACTGTGTTTTGTGATGGTCTTTGGCGACCTGTCGGACACCCCCTCGCGACTATCCCCATGGCTGAGAAACGCTGCCATACATTGACTCGTGTGTTGGGACTCAATTCCTGCTCTGCTGTGGAAACCCACTGGGTGACTCTATGAATGGCCACCGCATTGTCAGAGCTGTTGATCGTGGAAAGTGTGGTGGACTCTCCTTCTTTGGAGTTCTTTGAGGGAAGCGCTTGAGAGCGGGGTGGCCTGCTGTGGAGTGTCTCTCCTCGTTCCAAGTTTGGAGGTCTATCCGGAGTTTTGGAGTACGGTGCCACCTCTATTCAGATGACACCCAACTCCACTATGCGTTTCCACCAGATTCCAAGAAGCCCCTTGGATCCTGGACCAGTGCCTGGCCGCTGTGACGGTCTGGATGAGGAGAAACAAGCTGAGGATCAATCCTGATAAGACAGAGGTCCTCCAGGTCAGTCGTTCATCAGACTGGGGTATTGGGTGGCAACCTGTGCTGGACGGGGTCACGCTCCCCCTGAAGTCACAGGTCCGCAGTTTGGGGGTCCTCCTGGATTCAGAAGCTGACATTTGATGCTCAGGTGTCGGTGGTGGCCGAGAGGGCCTTCGCACAGTTAAAACTCGTGCGCCAACTGTGACCATACCTCGTGAAGTCTGACCTGACCATGGTGATCCACGCCTTGGTTACCTGTAGACTGGATTACTGCAATTCACTCTACACTTTTTACATTTACAAAATCCTGGGGCAAACCACCAACCAAAATGACACAAAATGACACTCTAACACAGTAATACGTATAGTTAATATGTTTTTAAATGTATTTATAGACTCAGTGTGAAACCTGGGCCTGTTTCGATGAACACAACATAGATATCCTGGCAGGAATGGCAGAAAGACACACACTTCCCACACAGAACTCCCATAACCAAGAGAATATGCTATAGGAGTTTGTTTGGTGGACATTGACCTTGGGTTTTGGAGTTGTAGTTCACCTATATCCAGAGAGCACTGTGGACTGAAACAATGTTGGATCAGGACCAAACTTGGCATGAATACTCAATATGCCCAAATGTGAACACAGCTGGAGTTTGGGGAAAATAGACCTTGACATTTGGGAGTTACAGTTTCCGGGGTTTATAGTTAACACAAAATCCAAGAGCATCCTGAACTCTTGCAACAATGGAATTGAACCAAACTTGGCATATTGAACTCTCATTACCAACAGAAAGTACTGAAAGGGTTTGCTTGGGAATTGACCTTGAGTTTGGAAGTTGTAGTTCACCTACACCCAGAGAGCACTGTGGACTCAAACAATGTTATGTTATGTTGTTGTCTGTTTTCTATCCAGAATCACAATGTTGGAAGGAGGCTCACCACTTTAAGGTTCCTAAAACAGGCTGCTAGGAATGGTGGGAGTTGGAGTCCAAAACACCTGGAAGGTCCAAGTTTGCCCATGCCAGCTTTCGACAGAGACCTCTTCCTCCCCTTTCCCATTCGCCGAACACTTACTTTTTCTTCTACACTGCCGCTTCTGCTGCCATTTTGATCCGAGGGGGCAGCGTGAGCGTGTTCAGGAGGGGAGGAGGAGGGAGGAAGACGTGACCCATGCGGGCGCTACTGCGCAGACTCGCCCCAGATCAAAGTGAGGCAAAGCGAGCAGAGCGAGGCTGGGAAGAAGGGAGCCCGAGTGGAGAAGAAAAAGTGTTCGGCAGGAGGGGGAAGAAAGGAGGTTCCAATTTCCCACGGCACACCTGATGATTGCTCATGGCACACTAGTGTGCCACGGCACACTGGTTGGGAAACACTGGGTACACTGGCCCCAGACCATACAAGGCCTTGAAAGTAAGAACGAACACCTTGAAAGTGATCCGGTGTTCAATTGGTAACCAGTGCAAGTCCTGAAGTATTGGTGTTATACGACAACTCGCAGGCTCCCCTGCGAGTAGCCGGGCTGCAGCGTTCTGCACTAGTTTAAGTTTCCGGATCACAGTCGGGTAGGCCGATGTAAAGAGCATTACAGTAGTCAAAACTTGAGATGACCGTGGCCTGGATCACCGTGGCTAGGTCGTTCCAGGACAGGTAGGGGGCCAGATGCCTCGCCTGTCGCAGGTGGAAGAACACAGTTCTGCTCACGGTGGAGAATTGGGCCTCCATTGACAGCAGAGGGTCTAAGAGGACTCTGAGGCTTTTTACTAATGATGACGGGCGTAGTGCCTCGCCATCCAGGGTCGGCAGTTGGATTTCCCTATCGCCCGGACGACCCAGCCATAGGATTTCCGTCTTTGCTAGATTCACCTTCAACCTGCTGGCTCGCAACCATCCAGTAACGGCTTCGAGGAACAGATGGAAATTATTGGGTACGGAGTCCGGCCGGCCCTCCATCCTCAGAATGAGCTGAGTGTCATCGCCGTACTGATGGCACTCAAACCCAAAGCTACTTACCAGCTGAGCGAGTGGTCACATATACTGTAGATGTTAAATAACAAGGGAGAGAGTATGGCTCCCTGAGGGACCCCACAAGGGAGTTGGAGCCAACTCCCCCCTTAGCACTCACTGTTTCCGATTGTGGAGGAAAGAGGACAGCCAATTCAAGGCTGCCCCTCTCACTCCAGCCACGGTCAGGCAGTGCGTCCAAAGATCGTAATTGACTGTATCAAACTCTGCTGTGAGGTCCAATAATACAAGCAGCACCGATCCGCCTTGGTCAAGCTGACAACGTAGCTGGTCTGTGATGGAAACCAAGACCGTCTCCGTCCCGTGCCCCGTACGGGACGGCTGTGTCATTTAGGAAGGTCTGCAGCTGCTCCATTGCCGCCCTCTCAATCACTTTGCCCAGAAACGACAATTTCGAAACTGAACGGTAATTGGAGGGAATTAATTATTAATAATAATTTAGTAGGAATTTAGTAGGGAGGCCTTGCATGGTGGAGTGGATCACCCTTCCAAATCAGTTCCTTGCTCATTTTGGGCAAATCCATTGCTTTTGCACAGTGGCACATGACAGGACGGGCAGAGAGACCGCTAGGCAGATGTTGGGCCGGGAAAAAGGGAGAAGGGAGGAAGAAAGTGCAAGTGTCGCTAGCGAGAAAGGGACGTGTGACACAACAAAACGGGTCACACTTGCTTCAGACGCTTCAGCATTTGGCCGCCTGCCTTCTGGAGGGGAGGAAATCCCCTACAAGGAGGAGGAGGAGGTGGGCTGTCGATATTTGGTAGCCGCCGCCGCCGCCGTCGGATCCTTCCTGTCAGTTGGTGACTCACTCTCCCCACCCCTCCCCGCCTTGCCTTCATGTAAAACAGTGTTTCTCAACCTTCTTCGTGCCGGGACCCCTTAATACCGTTCCTCATGTTGTGGTGACCCCCAAACATAAAATTATTTTCGCTGCTACTTCCATAACTGTCATTTTGCTCCTGTTATGAATCGTAATGGAAATATCATTTTTTGAATCCTGGGAGTTGTAGTTCACCCACACTCAGAGAGCACTCTGTGCCCCACTGGTGATGGAACTAGTAAACTTGCCACATTCATCCAACATTTCAGACTATGAATACCGGTAGAGTTTTGAGGGGACTGATCTCAGAGGTTGGGAGTTATAGTTCACCCACATCGACATAGCAATGTGCACCCAACTGATGGAGCTGGAGCAAACTTCCATAACAGACATTGTAGGTCATCTTCCAAGTGAGCAGAGACTACATTATCATCGGCATATTGGAGTTCCATAACAGACATTGTAGGCCTTCTTCCAAGTGAGCACAGACTACGTTATCATCGGCATATTGGAGTTCCATAACAGACATTGTAGGCCTTCTTCCAAGTGAGCACAGACTACGTTATCATCGGCATATTGGAGTTCCATAACAGACATTGTAGGTCTTCGTCTGAGTGAGCACAGACTACGTTATCATCGACATATCGGAGTTCCATAACAGACATTGTAGGTCTTCTTCCGAGTGAGCACAGACTACATTATCATCGGCATATTGGAGTTCCATAACAGACATTGTAGGCCTTCTTCCAAGTGAGCACAGACTACGTTATCATCGGCATATTGGAGTTCCATAACAGACATTGTAGGCCTTCTTCCAAGTGAGCACAGACTACGTTATCATCGGCATATTGGAGTTCCATAACAGACATTGTAGGTCTTCTGAGTGAGCACAGACTACATTATCATCGGCATATCGGAGTTCCATAACAGACATTGTAGGTCTTCTTCCGAGTGAGCACAGACTACATTATCATCGGCATATTGGAGTTCCATAACAGACATTGTAGGCCTTCTTCCAAGTGAGCACAGACTACGTTATCATCGGCATATTGGAGTTCCATAACAGACATTGTAGGCCTTCTTCCAAATGAGCACAGACTACGTTATCATCGGCATATTGGAGTTCCATAACAGACATTGTAGGTCTTCTGAGTGAGCACAGACTACATTATCATCGGCATATCGGAGTTCCATAACAGACATTGTAGGTCTTCTTCCGAGTGAGCACAGACTACATTATCATCGGCATATTGGAGTTCCATAACAGACATTGTAGGCCTTCTTCCAAGTGAGCACAGACTACGTTATCATCGAGTTCCATATTGGAGTTCCATAACAGACATTGTAGGCCTTCTTCCAAGTGAGCACAGACTACGTTATCATCGGCATATTGGAGTTCCATAACAGACATTGTAGGTCTTCTGGTGAGCACAGACTACATTATCATCGGCATATCGGAGTTCCATAACAGACATTGTAGGTCTTCTTCCGAGTGAGCACAGACTACATTATCATCGGCATATTGGAGTTCCATAACAGACATTGTAGGCCTTCTTCCAAGTGAGCACAGACTACGTTATCATCGGCATATTGGAGTTCCATAACAGACATTGTAGGTCTTCTGAGTGAGCACAGACTACGTTATCATCGGCATATTGGAGTTCCATAACAGACATTGTAGGCCTTCTTCCATAACAGAATGAGCACAGACTACGTTATCATCGGCATATTGGAGTTCCATAACAGACATTGTAGGTCTTCTGAGTGAGCACAGACTACATTATCATCGGCATATCGGAGTTCCATAACAGACATTGTAGGTCTTCTTCCGAGTGAGCACAGACTACATTATCATCGGCATATTGGAGTTCCATAACAGACATTGTAGGCCTTCTTCCAAGTGAGCACAGACTACGTTATCATCGGCATATTGGAGTTCCATAACAGACATTGTAGGCCTTCTTCCAAGTGAGCACAGACTACGTTATCATCGGCATATTGGAGTTCCATAACAGACATTGTAGGTCTTCTGAGTGAGCACAGACTACGTTATCATCGGCATATTGGAGTTCCATAACAGACATTGTAGGCCTTCTTCCAAATGAGCACAGACTACGTTATCATCGGCATATTGGAGTTCCATAACAGACATTGTAGGTCTTCTGAGTGAGCACAGACTACATTATCATCGGCATATCGGAGTTCCATAACAGACATTGTAGGTCTTCTTCCGAGTGAGCACAGACTACGTTATTATCAGCATATTGGAGTTCCATAACAGCCATTGTAGGTCTTCTGGGTGAGCACAGACTACATTATCATCGGCATATCGGAGTTCCATAACAGACATTGTAAGTGTTCTTCCAAGTGAGCACAGACTACGTTATCATCAGTATATTGGGGTTCCATAACAGACATTGTAAGTGTTCTTCCGAGTGAGCACAGACTACGTTATCATTGGCATATTGGAGTTCTATAACAGATGTTGTTGTGAGTTTGGTTTTGGCTTCCACTCCGGTGGGAAGCTTCCCATCAACAAGCTGGGAGTGGATTTCCCTTCTGAGTGGTAGATCTCTCTCGCTTCCCGTGATCTCAGGCCCGTTGTTTGCAAGTCAGATGTCTGCCTGTACATTCCGAAATACCTCAATGCTTGATGCTTGCTTGCATGGGCCCAGAGTGAGAAATGACAGTGCTTTCTCTCCAAGGAAGGCTCCCCTCCCAAAGCAAAACAAAGCATGTTTCGGCATGAGTCAGAACTGGGGAGCCAGGAGTGGGCGGCCGTCTTCTTTTTCCCAGCCCCCAGCCCTCCAACTCTATATTTCTTCCCCTTCGGGTGCCATTGAGGGCCAACGCTTTGCAGAGCGCTCTGGTGCAGCAAAAGGCCGAGGGAGGCCGGCACATGGCTTTGGAGCATTGCACTGTCCTGGGACCGACAAAGCCAGGCACGTTTCCTCCCAGGGCGTCTGCTGAGATGGCCACCTATGCCACGCATTGCCAAACCCTCCCACACGGCAACAGGTCAGAACTTGCTGACGGAGAGAGAGATGCCGAAAACTCATTTTCTTGCAGCGGAGGGCACCAGGAGAAAGCACCTTCAAAGCCCTCCGGACAGATGGCCATCCAGACATTAGCAGGTTTGTGGAGAAATAGGTCTCTACAATCCTACAGTTGGAAAGGATCCCTAAAGCCATCCAGTCCAACCCCTTTCTTTCTGCCATTATGCAGGAAGAGCACAATCAAATCCCTCCTGACAGATGGCCATCCAGCTTCTGCATAATAATAATAATAATAATAATAATAATAAGAAGAAGAAGAAGGGGGTTGGACTAGATGGCCTTTGGGATCCCTTCCAATTCTATTATTCTATTATTATTACTATTATTCAGGGAAAGCACCATCAAATCCCTCCTGACAGATGGCCATCCAGCCTCATAGACATTAGCCGGTTTGTGGAGAAATAGGGCTATGGATTCCTGGAGTTGGAAGGGATCCCAAAGGCCATCCAGTCCAACCTCTTTCTTTCTGCTAATATAATAACAACAACAATAACAACAACCACATCCAACATCCAACCCTCTTCTTTCTGCCATTATGCAGGAAAAGCACAATCAAAGCCCTCCTGACAGATGGCCATCCAGCCTCAAACATTAGCAGATGCATGGAGAAACAGGGCTATAGAATCCTACAGTTGGAAGGGATCCCAAAGGCCATCCAGTCCAACTCTGCCTTTATGCAAGAAAAGCACAAAGCCCTCCTGACTGATGGCCATCCAGCTGGTATAATGATGATGATGATGATGACGACAACAACATCCTACAGTTGAAAGGGACCACAAGGGCCACCCATCCCAACCCTCTTCTTTCTGCCATTATGCAGGAAGAGCTCAATCAAATCCCTCCTGACTGATGGCCATCCAGCCTCTGCATAATAATAATAATAGAATACTAGAATTGGAAGGGATCCCAAAGGCCATCCAGCCCAACCCCCTTCTTTCTGCTATTATGCAGGGAAAGCACCATCAAAGCCCTCCTGACAGATGGCCATCTATCCTCATACGTAAGTTGGCTTTTAAATAGAGGAGATAGATTAACAACAACAACAACAACAACAATAATGTCTTACTCTTCCCTCTTTCCATGAGGCTCTAGGTGAGACTCAAAGCAATATTTGGAGACTCCTCCCTGCCTTATTTGGCTTTGGTTCTGGTTTTACGACCGGCTGGGGAGAAGGGCGGGCGAAGGTCCGCTCTTGGCTGCTGCGTGCCTTTGTGTGTGCCTTTGTTCCGAGATGCAAGATCTAGGAAGGAAAGCAGGGTTACTCCTGGTAAGGACTTGGATGGAAACCCACCAAGTTCTGTGTCGTACACCAGAACAGGGACACTGCTGACCGTAAACACCACACCGCCCTGGTAAAATCAGCAAGCAGTTGATTGAAGAATAACCATCGATAGAGAGAGACATGATAGGTAGATTGATAGATAATTATTTAGATATACTCGTGGAAACAAGGATTGGAGATCAAGCTGTAGTGGAGACCCCTTTCCCCCCATGATAATAACTTTTCCAGGTGTGGACTTCCTCTTGTCTCAGCTCTGTTCGTAAGTAGAAGTCGTTTGTAAGTCGGATGCTCGTAAGCCAGATGTTTGCATTTTGGGCCCCTTTGCGTGCGCTGTGATGGGGACGTGACCCAGGACCGCCTTTCCCCCTTTGGTGCTGCTCATGAAGGGAGGCCGGGTGCTGGTGCGATGCAAGGGCCGCTCTCCGGCTGCCGCTGCAGACGGCGCATCTAGACGGGGCTCTGTTCCAGCGCTGCCTCACCTGCCGCCAGGAGCAGCGCCCTCCGGCTTCCTTCCAGCTGCGCAAACGGGTTCGGCCACCCTTTCACCTCCTGCCAAATTGCACTGCACCGCAGCCGGTGCCAGCCCTGAAATGGGTTGCCGCGGATGACGACGCCGACGGTGCAAGCCGGAGCACGTCCAGGGAGGAACCGCAGCCAGGCCTGCCTTTTGCATGTTTCTTCAGGCTCCTGAGCATGAGGAGTGCCCCAGATCATGGAGGTGGGTCTGTGGTGGCGCTTGGGAGCTGGGCGCACAAGAGGTCTCCCTCTCCGTTGTGTTTTTGTGCAGCTCTCCTGCATCCCCCCTTCCTTCCTTACTTTTGGTCTTTGGAGCAAAGGGATAATTCAGTTTGGTGTTTTGCTGCTCCCATGGGTCGGATGTGGAAGCCCTTTTTCAATAGGAGTCATAGTTCCTGCCAACCTAGCAGTTCGAAAACATGCAAGTGCAAGTAGATCAATAGGTATCACTTTGGTGGGAAGGTAATGGTGCTCCATGCAGTCATGCTAGCCACATGACCTTAGAGGCATCTATGGACAATGCCAGCTCTTCGGCTTAGAAATGGAGATAAACACCAACCCCTAGAGTTGGACACGATTGGACTCAATGTCAAGGGGAAACCTTTACCTTTACTTTTGTCAATGGAATAATAGCCCCGGAATGTGGTGGAAGCGCCTTCTTTGGAGTCTTTTAAACAGAGGCTCGATGGTCTTCTGTTGGGGGTGCTTTGAATGTGACTTTCCTGCTTCTTGGCAGAATGGGGTTGGGCTGGATGGCCCCCAGGTCTCTTCCAACTCTAGGATTCTAAGAGGAGGGAAAGACACCCTTCCTTCCTTCCATCCTTCCTTCCTTCCATCCATCCATCCATCCTTCCATCTTTCTTTCCTTCCTTCCTTCCTTCCTTCCTTCCTTCCTTCCTTCCTTCCTTCCTTCCTTCCTTCCTTCCTTCCTTCCATCCTTCCTTCCTCCTTCCTTCCTTCCTTCCTTCCATCTTTCCTTCCTTCCTTGCTTCTTCCTTCCTTCCTTCCATCCATCTTTCCTTCCTTCCATCTTTCCTTCCTTCCTTGCTTGCTTCTTCCTTCCTTCCTTCCATCCTTCCTTCCTTCCTTCCATCCATCTTTCCTTCCTTCCTTCCATCCATCTTTCCTTCCTTGCTTGCTTCTTCCTTCCTTCCTTCCATCCATCTTTCCTTCCTTCCTTCCTTCCATCCATCTTTCCTTCCTTGCTTGCTTCCTCTTTCCTTCTTCCTTCCTTCCTTCCATCCATCTTTCCTTCCTTGCTTGCTTCTTCCTTCCTTCCTTCCATCCATCTTTCCTTCCTTCCTTCCTTCCATCCATCTTTCCTTCCTTGCTTGCTTCCTCTTTCCTTCCTTCCTTCCTTCCTTCCATCCATCTTTCCTTCCTTGCTTGCTTCTTCCTTCCTTCCATCCATCTTTCCTTCCTTCCATCCATCCATCCATCTTTCCTTCCTTCCTTCCATCCTTCTTTCCTTCCTTCCTTCCTTCCTTCCTTCCTTCCTTCCTTCCTTCCTTCCTTCCTTCCTTCCTTCCTCCGCCTCTAGAAAGTGGCTGCATTGAAGTTGTGATGTGAGCTGATGTGAGCTGCCTCTGGCGGGTGGGAAGGCACATTAGGTAGAGGAGGAAGAAGAGGAAGAGGAGGAGGAGGAAGAGAAACCCAACCTTCCATTCTTCCTTCCCTTCTCCTCCTCTCCCTACTCTAAAAAGCGGCTGCACTGAAGTTGTCAAGAGCTGCACCATGGATGTGAGCTGCCTCTGGCAGGTGAGACGGTGCTCCAGTAAGAGAAGGAGGAAGAAGAGGAAGAGGAAGGGAAACACATCCCTTTGTTCCTCTTCCTTCTCTTCCTCTGAAAAGTAGCTGCACTGAAGTTGTCAAGAGAAGCGCCACTGATGTACACTGCCTCTGGCAGGTGAAAAGGAGCTCCAGGTAGAGGAGGAAGAAGAGGAGGAGGAGGAAGAGAAAGAGGATCCCATCCTTCCATCCCTCCTTCCCGTCTCCTTTTCCTCCTCTTCCTCTGAAAAGTGACTGAACTGAAGCTGTCAAGAGACGCCCCATGGATGTGAGCTGCCTCTGGCAGGAGAGAAGACGCTCCAGGTAGAGGAGGAAGAAGAGGAGGAGGAGGAGGAAGAGAAAGAGGAACCCATCCTTCCCTTCTCCTTTTCCTCCTTCTCTTCCTCTGACAAGTGGGTGCAAGACTTGTCAAGAGACGCCCCATAAATGTGAGCTGCCTCTGGCAGGTGAGGAGATGCTCGAGGTAGAGGAGGAAGAAGAGGAGTAGGAAAAGAAACCCATCTTTCCATCCCTGCTTCCTTTTCCTTCCTCTTCTTCCTCTTCAGAGGAAGAAGAGGAGCACTGAAGTTGTCAAGAGAAGCACCACTGAAGTGGCTGGTGAGGAGTCGCTCCAGAGAAAGGGAGGAGGAGAAAGCCACCCCTCTGTCCTTCCTTCTTCCTTCTCCTTCTCCTCCTTCTCCTCCTTCAGGCTGGGAGGTTGGCTTGCTCTCCCTCCTCCTCCTGGGGAGGCTGGGCATGCCTGTCACGTCCTCCCTGTGTGTTGTGTGGTGGGAAAGGGGGTGTGCAAGAGGAAGGAGGGAGGAAGGGAGGAAGGAAGGAGGGGGCCCCAGAGGTTCTCTTCTTCCTCAGCAGCCTCTGGATGGCAATCATGACTCTGCCGGCGGCGGCAGAAGCGGCAGCGCCTGGCAGGAGAGAATCCCCCCAACGCCGCCACCAGAGCAGCAGAAGGGTTCCTGCAGCCACCCAGCTCCAAGGAGAATGAGGCAAGATGGCTGCTTGCTAGCACTAAATCCACCGCTGGGAAGAGGAGGAGGAGGAGGAAAAGGAAGAGGAAGGGGCTGAGAGGCAATCGAGGAGGAGGAAAAGGAGAAGGAGAAAGGAGAAAGGAAGGGGTGCCTTTGGGGGGTTCTTCTTTGCGAGGCACATAGTGGGCCAAGATGCGGACGAAAGCCTCGGCCAGGTAAACACAAACCTTGCTTGCACACAAATAGATTTAAGGCCCCCCCCCCCCCAAGCCCTATTTTCCTCTTGTCGCCGACTTTCTTTGAAAGGCAAAGCTAGTCTAAGTGACATGGGATTGGTGGTGGGGAGAGGTTTGAGACCCCCGTTCGAGGCCCTCGGAAAGGCCTCGATCACTGTCCTCTTTTGTTTCCGAGTGCTTTTCGGAAAAGGGAAAACCCGATCTTTCCGACACTTTCCTCCTTCATCGCCTCTTCTTCTTGTTCTTGCTCTGCAGGTGGAAATAAGCGGTGGCCGAGGCCAGGATCCCACCCGCGGACAGGGGCAGGTGCTGGCGGCCCAGGCGGAGAAGAAGGCGAAAGAGAAGAAAGAGGTACAGTACCTTTCCTTCTTCTTTTTTCTTCTCGTCCAGTTTTTTGGGAGACAAAAGCCACCGAAAGGGATTTGGAGAACTCCAAAAGGGTGAAAGGCTTGGAAAGGGATTTGGAGAACTCCAAAGGCTTGGAAAGGCTTTTGGAAGCGAGGAGCAGAACGGACAGGCAAGAGAACCGGTTTAGGGTTGGTTCTGCGTGCCCGTTTCTGGGGATTGTTGTGTTTCCTGCCGTTGCGTGATCGTTGGACGGACGTTCTTCACCTTGGATCGCTCGGAAAGGTTGCCGTTCCTTCCTTGGGACTCTTTAAGGCTTTTTATTATTTCGCTGGGCAAGTAAAGATAGTTTTGCTGTTGCTTTCGGTGTCTTCCAAACCCTGCCTGTTTGTTCGTTTGTCGGTTGTGCCGTTGTGCGGACGTTGTGCCGTTGCGCGGACCTTGTGCGGCTTCCCCTGCTGCGCTTCTTTGGGTTCGAATGTCGGACGGAGGTTCGTCACTTTGGAACGCTCGGAAAGGCGGCCGTCTCTCTCTCGAGACTCTAAAGCAGGCCTGGGCAAACTTCGGCCCTCCGGGTGTTTTGGACTCCAACTCCCACAATTCCTAACAGCCTACCAGCTGTTAGGAATTGTGGGAGTTGGAGTCCAAAACACCCGGAGGGCCAAAGTTTGCCCAGGCCTGCTCTAAAGGCTTTTTATTTATTTTTTGCTGGGCTGCCTCCTCTTAATGTCTTCCATGTGTCAGTTTCAAGGGCTTTTGTGCCCTTGTGCGGACGTTCTTGGGCTTCCCCCTGCTGCGCATGGTTGCGTCCGAAGACTAGAAAAAGGTGGGCTTTTCCTCGCTTTCCCTCCCGTTGAGTCTATTGCCGGGAAGTCCCCCTCCTCCTCCTCTTCCATTCCCCATCACAATCCTTTTACGGCAAAGAGACGGGGCCGTGACATCATCGTCATTCTGACATAACCATGGCGACTGCCTTACCTGATGACAGCGATGATGCGCGGATGTGCGGCTCGGCGGTCTCTACGTGGCGCATGGTTTCTCCAAATGCGGGGGAGACATTGCATGGCAAGGTTTAAAGGAGGGGTGGCAAGGCTTGCTCCGAGGCCTGCGAAGGGCTTTGGCGCCTGCGCAAAGGCTTCCGGGACGGGTCTCGTGGGCCGCGCGGCATCCAAGGCATGGCCTCCTCCTCTATGGGAAACCCCCTCCAAAGAGGCAGCAATGAGGAAGCACATCAAGCCGCATGGCAGCAGCCTCTGGTTGGGTCTATGCATGTAGGTGCGCTCTGTGGTTGCGCTGGAAGCGTCATGGGCGGCAAGAGAAAGCAGAAGCCGGGTTGCTTCTTCCTCTCTCCACTCATAGAATCATAATAGGTTGCTGTGAGTTTCCCGGGCTGTCTGGCCATGTTCCAGAAGCATTCTCCTCTGACGTTTCGCCCACATCTATGGCAGGCAACCTCAGAGATTGTGAGGTCTGTTGGAAACTAGGAAAATTGGGTTTATTTTATTTATTTATTTATACCCCACCACCATCTTCCCAAGGGGACTCGGGGTGGCTTACATGAGCCCAATGACACATAATAACAACATAACAGCAAATAATAACAACACTACAATCAATATACTTATACACAAGCAATAACAGACATGCCTGTGGAATTATGTCCGGAGTGGGAGAAAGAACTCTTTGTCTGAAGCAAGTGTGAATGTTGCCATTGGCCAGCTTGATTAGCATTCAGTAGCCTTGCAGCTCCAAGGCCTGGCTGCTTCCTGTCTGGAGCAATCCTTTGTTGGGAGGTGTCAGCTGGCCCTGATTGTTTCCTGTCTGGAATCCCCTGAATGTTGTTCTTTATTTATTGTTTTGATTTTTAGAGTTTAAAATATATATATATATACTGGCAGCTAGATTTTGTTCGTTTTCATGGTTTCCTCCTTTCTGTTGAAATTGTCCACATGCCTCTTGTGCAGGGGTGGGAAATTATTTTTTCCAAGGGGCCACACGAGAGCCAAAAAATATTATGGAGGGCCGCACCTAAAGGCTGAACTACATTCTAATCTACATTATTTATTTATTTATTTATTTACTATATTTACTATATTTACTATATATTACACATCATTAATATTAACATATTAATATATCAAGAAATATTCATATATTATTAGTATTAATATCATAATTATTATATTATAGTATATATAGAGAGACATTATAATATATTGAAATTATAATATAACATTATATTATTTTATTTGTTATATTATTATAGAATTATTATAAAATTATTATAAAATAATAATAAAAAACACTAAAATAAAATGAAATTCAAGAAGACAAGGTGCGAACCAAGATAGAGGCTGACATCCTCAAGGGAGGAAGGATCCCAAGATGGAATGGCCCAATGGACCCAGCCCAGAGGATGGCAAAGCGGACCCAGCCGCCGCAGCAGAGCAGAGCAGCAGGCCATCAGAGGCTGCAGGCCCCCGCCCACTCTTGCCCCCAGCCCTTCCCCAGCTGATCGCCCTGCGGGGCCAAGAGGAAGGGGTGCTGCTGCCGCCGTCCGATCGCGGGCTCTGTGGGGCCTGTGTTGGCAGACAGGCTGAAGTAGCGGCGCCTTTGGAGTGCCCGCCATCCCTGGAGGTGATCCTGGTCTGCAGGGGGAGCACTTGGCAATCTTAGGCGGCTCATCACTGTGGCAACCCAGAAGACGATCAAGTCTTCCGGGTCGCCACGCCGATCAGCCCCCGCAGGTCACGGAGTGCTCCCGCTGCAGGCGCAGATCACCTCCAGTGATGGCGGGCACTCCAAAGGCGCCGCTACTCCGCCTGTCTGCCAACAGAGGCCCCACAGAGCCCGCAATTGGATGGCGGTAGTGGCACCCCTTCCTATTGGCCCGCCCCCGAAGCCCTTTTCCCGGGCCGCACAGAACCGGCTGCCGGGCCGCATCCGGGCCATGGGGCGTAGGTTGCCCATCCCTGCTCTTGTGGATTTCCATGGCTTTTCTGTGGAGAAGGAGAAAACTCATTATTCAGGAAGTTGAATAAAATCTGGCTCCCAGTATTTAAAAAAACAACACCCGAAACTCAAAACAGTAAATAAAGAACAACTCTCAAAAAAAATCCAGGGGAATTCCAGACAAGAAACAATCAGGGCCAGCTAATGCCTCCAAACAAAGGATTACCCCAGGCAGTAAGCAGTCAGGCCTTGAAGCTGCAAGACCATTAACTGCTAATCAAAGTGGCCAATTGCAACATTGACACCTGCCTCAAGCAGACGAGAGTTCTTTCTCCCACCCTGGACATCATTCCACAGATACAGGAGAGTCTCGCTTATCCAACGTTCTATATTATCCGACGCAGTCTGCCTCCTGCCCGGATCCACAGCTGTTTCAATACATTGTGATGTTTGGGTGCTAAATTCGTAAATACAGTAGTTACTACATAACGTTATTGTGTCTTGAACTGCTTTTTCAGTTGATTTGTTGCAAAACATGATGTTTTGGTGCTTAATTTGTAAAATCATGGCATAATTTGACTTTTAATAGGCTTTTCCTGAATCCCTCCCTATGAAACCAACATTTTCGCTTATCCAATGTTCTGATGGCCCGTTTATGTTGTGTGTGTGTGTGTGTGTGTGGTACATATTTGCGTCTGCATGCACATATATTATGGGTGGAAATAAGCTGCGGGGCAAGAGTTGACAGTGTGAACGTGCTCTGTGTCCAGAGGGGTGTTTGTGGACGCAGAATCCATGTCCTTTTGCCCCATCCCCAAACAAACAGGGAGAGCCAGAAAACACACCTTTGCTCAAGGCGGGATGTTTGTTTGGAGCATGGAAAAACAAGAGTTGACCTTGTTTGCAAATGATTGTCTTCTATAACAGTGTTTTTCAACCTTTTTTGAGCCGCGGCACATTTTTTACATTTTCAAAATCCTGGGGCACACCACCAACCAAAATGACACAAAACGACACTCTAACACAGTAATGCATATAGTTAATATGTTTTTTAATGTATTTATACACTCAGCGTGAAACCTGGGCCTGTTTCGATGAACACAACACAGATATCCTGGCAGGAATGGCAGAAAGACACAAACTTCCCACACAGAACTCCCATAACCAAGAGAAAATGCTATAAGAGTTTGGTGGGCATTGACCTTGGGTTTTGGAGTTGTACTTCACCTATATCCAGAGAGCACTGTGGACTCAAACAATGTTGGATCAGGACCAAACTTGGCATGAATACTCAATATGACCAAATGTGAACACAGGTGGAGTTTGGGGAAAATAGACCTTGACATTTGGGAGTTACAGTTTCTGGGATTTAAAGTCAACACACAATCAAAGAGCATCCCGAACTCTTGCAACAATGGAATTGAACCAAACTTGGCACATTGAACTCTCATTACCAACAGAAAGTACTGAAAGGGCTTGCTTGGGAATTGACCTTGAGTTTGGAAGTTGTAGTTCACCTACACCCAGAGAGCACTGTGGACCCAAACAATGTTATGTTATGTTGTTTGTTTTCTATCCAGAATCACAATGTTGGGTGGAGGCTCAGCACTTTAAGGTCCCTAAAACAGACATGGGAAAACTTCGGCACCCTGGGTGCTTTGGACTCCATCTCCCACCATTCCTAACAGCCTGAGGCCCTTTCCTGCTTAAGTGGCTGAGGGGGGGAAAAGGGCCCGAGGCTGCTAGGAATGGTGGGAGTTGGAGTCCAAAACACCTGGAAGGTCCAAGTTTGCCCATGCCAGCTTTCGACAGAGACCTCTTCCTCCCCCTTCCCCTTCGCGCCCTTTCTTCCCCCTCCTGCCGAACACTTGCTTTTTCTTCTCCACTTGGGCTCCCTTCTTCCCAGGGGAGGGGGGAGGGAGGAAGGCGTGACCCGTGCGGGCGCTATTGCGCAGACTCGTCCCAGCGCAAAGCGAGGCAAAGTGAGCAGCGCGAGGCTGGGAAGAAGGGAGCCCGAGTGGAGAAGAAAAAGTGTTTGGCAGGAGGGGGAAGAAAGGGGATTGGAGGTTCCAATTTCCCACGGCACACCTGATGATCGCTCACGGCACACTCGTCTGCCACGGCACACTGGTTGGGAAACATTGCATTACTGTTCTATAAGATACTTGTAAGTGAGACAAAGGCTTGCAGACCCAATGTTGCACCCGATTACATGTTTTGTGTCTGATTCAGATAAAGGAAGAGGCAACACATACTTGTTTATGTAAAGTTGCCACAAACCTAGAGATATTGGTTCGAAATCTTCCGGCGACAAACGCCACGGGAGGTTTTGAGTGCAATTTGCAGGGAAAGGGGCTTCTGAAGGATGAACGAGAGTTGACCAAGTTCCTGCCCTGAATTTTGATACGATCGTCAAATCATCCCACCAAGATTATTAGATGATCTGATCGAAAGAAGGTGGCAAAGGCGAAGGGGCTTTTTGAATGCTGATCTGTTGCAAAAAGTGGAACCAAACCTGTCCAAGCTACACTGGGCTTAAGAAAATAAAATAACAAACATTGAAACGTATTTGGAAATATTGCGTAAACAATGGTTACAAAAAAGAGAACTTTAGCTGTTGACGATACTCGTATTTTCATTTCTTCTTTTCGTTGAAGAGCGGACACTCTTTCCGATTTGTCGTTTCCTTAGGCTTTTACAAGAACAGAGAGGCCAAAGTCCTTATAAGATGGCAAGCCCCCTGATTCCATAGCATTGAGGCATCACAATTAACAATTGGGCCTAACTGCATTTATTCTGCAGTGTAGATGCACCCAGGGACTGTGAAGCTTTACTTGATGTGTACTTTCCAGTATGCATTCCCAATGTGTGTATAAACCAGCATTGGTTCTTATTGCCCAGAGACTCTGAAACCATTTCAAAGCTCCCTGCTTGGGCGGTGATGGCACAATCGTCAGCATAGATGAAACTCTCTGTCCCTTCTGGCAGTGGCTGGTCATTTGTGTAAATGTTAAACACTGATGGAGCAAGCTGGTTTCCCCTGTAATGGGCAGTAAGAGCACCTAAAGCTTCAGAGAGCTTCTGTCCAACCATCTCAAAGCTCCCTGCTTGGGCGGTGATGGCAGATTGTCAGCATAGATCAGGGCTGCTCAGGAAGTCGATCATGATCAACTCGTCGATCGCGAGACCATTTAAGGTCGATCTTCTCCTCCCTCCGCCATGCACACGCTCCCGCCGCCGTGCGCGTTCTCCCGGCGCCACCTTCCTCCGCCCACATGGCTTTGGAGAGCGCTTCGAGTGTTGACGCATGCGCGCTGGGCGGAAACAGAGGCGAGAGACCTTCAGCTTGGCCAAGGAAGAGAGGCGGACGGGTTGAGCCCTTGAGGTGCGGGCTGGGAAGGGCAGGGCGGCGACGGAGGAGGAGGCCGAAGTGGCCCGAGGGGGAAGAAGCAGGAGTTTGGGAGTCAGCCTCGATGGGGGAAAAGAGCCAGGCCTGGTCTGGCCTGGCCTCTGAGGGCTCGGCCTCATGAGGGGTGTCGTGATTGACAGCCGGCCAAGACGGAAGAAGCCGCGCTGGCGGAGGAAGGTGGTGGCGGGAAAGCGTGCGGGGCCTCCGCCCTGCTTCTTGTCCAGAAGCTGCGGTGAGAGAGGCAGGGCCTCCGGAAGCCCCACGCGCTCTCCTGCCGCCACCTTCCTCTGCCCGGGCCTGGCTCTTTTCCCCCGTTGAGGCTGACTCCCAAACAGCTACTTCTTCCCCCTCGGGCCACTTCGGCCTCCTCCTCCTCCGTCGCCGCCCTGCCCTTCCCAGCCTGCACCTTCAAGGGCTCCGCGCTCTGCCTCCATCCGCCTCTCTTTCTTGGCCAAGCTGAAGGTCTCTCGCCCCCGTTTCCACCCAGCGCGCATGTGCCAACGCTTGAAGCGCTCTCCAAAGCTGTGCGGGCGGAGGAAGGCGGCGCCGGGAGCGTGCGGCGGCGGCAGGTAGATCGTTGTGACTTGATTTTCTTAAAAGTAGCTCGCAGGCTGAAAAAGTGTGGGCACCCCTGGCATAGATGAAACTCTCTGTTTCTTCTGGCAGTGGCTGGTCATTTGTGTAAATATTAAACACTGATGGCACAAGCACGCTCCCCTGAGTCAGGCCATTCTTCTGTTTCCGCCACCTGCTTCTCTGGCTCTGGAACTCAACAGAAAAGCTCCTGTTTTGTAGCAGATTTCCTATGAAGCGAGTGAGGCGGTCGTCCTTTGCGGTATTGTAAGTTATTCTCAGGAGAACGTGATGGTTTCCAGTGTCATAGGCTGCTGACTGGTCTATGAAGACAGCTCATGTGATCTGCTGCCTTTCAAAACTATCTTCTATGTGCTGAGTCAGGTTCAGCTCTTGCGATGTGCAGCTTTTGCCTTCCCTGAAGCCAGCTTGCTGTGGAATCCGACATGGGTCTATTTTTTCCATAATTCTATGCAAAATAAGTCTCTCCAGAACTTTGTAAAGATGGCACAACAAAGAGATTGGTCTATAGCTTTTTGGATCATTACGGTCTTTGCCTGGTTTCAAGATGGCCATGACTCTTGCTTTCCTCCAGATTTTGGGGAGGAAATGATCCTTATGTTATTCAACATATACATGAAGCCGTTGGGCTCAGTATGATCCCCTATGTTATTCAACATATACATGAAGCCGTTTGGGAGATCATCCAGAGTTTCGGGGTGCGGTGTCACCTGTACGCAGATGATGTCCAACTCTGTCACTCCTTCCCACCTGCTACTAAGGAGGCTGTTCAGGTCCTGAACTGGTGCTTGGCC
The DNA here is from genome assembly GCA_030556195.1 of Anolis apletophallus. Taxonomy (NCBI): domain Eukaryota; kingdom Metazoa; phylum Chordata; class Lepidosauria; order Squamata; family Anolidae; genus Anolis; species Anolis apletophallus. Next base: position 3,836,072 of record JARBWK010000013.1, on the reverse strand, counting down.
GCTGTAACGGACTGGATGAGGGCTAACAGATTGAAACTAAATCCGGACAAGACAGAGGTCCTCCTGAGGCTGAACAGGTCATAGGGTTACAGCCTGTGTTGGATGGGGTTACACTCCCCCTGAAGGCGCAGGTTCGCAGTCTGAGAGTGATCCTGGACTCATCGCTGAGCCTGGAGCCCAAGGTCTCAGCAGTGGCCGGGAGAGCTTTTGCACAATTAAAGCTTGTGTGCCAGCTGCGCCCATACCTTGGGAAGTCGGACTTGGCCACGGTGGTCCACGCTCTGGTTACATCCTGAATAGACTACTGCAATGCACTCTACGTGGGGTTGCCCCTGAAGACTGCTCAGAAGCTGCAATTCGTCCAACGCTCGGCAGCCAGGTTACTAACAGGAGCAGGGCACAGGGAGCATACAACTCCCTTGCTGTGCCAGCTCCACTGCACATTTCAAAGTGCTGGTGTTAACCTACAAAACCCTATACGGTTCCGGTCCAGTTTACCTGTCCGAACGTATTCTCCCCTATGAACCATCAAGGCTGTTAAGATCTTCTGGAGGGGCCCTGCTCTTGGTCCCACCACATTCGCAATCACGTTTGGTGGGAACGAGAGACGGGGCCTTTTCTGTGGTGGCCCCTCAGCTATGGAACTCTCTCCCGATCGAGATCAGATCTGCCCCCTCGCTCCCGACTTTCAGGAAGTTAGTGAAATCCTGGCTGTGGAACAAAGCATTCCCAGAATAATGGCTGAGACTAGCAATGGACTAAAGGTATTGATCACATATGCGGACTGAACTGGACATGGTGACTTGGCTTATATGTACTTTAATCTTGTTGTATTATGTTTTTAGACTGTTTTATATCGCATTGAATCTTTGCTGTTAGCCGGTCTGAGTCCCTCTATGGAGGTAGAGAAGATCGGGATACACAAGTTGTAAATAAATAATAATAAATAATGCTGTGGATGTAGTCAGGCCAGTGGATTTCAGTCAGGCCATTGACAGGGTCCCCCATGACCTTCTGGTAAGGAAAATAGTCCAATGTGGGCTAGGCAAAACTATGGTTTGGTGGATCTGTAATTAGATGAAGAGTTAGAAGGCATTAACATCAAGACTAAAACGATGAAGCGTCTGGAGAACAAGCCCTATGAGGAGTGGCTTCAAGAGCTGGACATGTTTAGCCTTCAGAAGAGAAGGAGGAGAGGAGACATAATGAGGGCCATGGATGTGAGATCTGGAGATCAGGATGCAATGAAGCAATGGCTTCAAAATATAGGAAAGGAAGGAGATTCCGCCTGAACATGAGGAAGAACTTCCTGACTGGGAGAGCTGTTCAGCAGTGGAACTCTCTGCCCTAGAATGTGGTGGAGGCTCCTTCTATGGAGGCTTTTAAGCAGAGGCTGGATGGCCATCTGTCGGGGATGCTTGGAATGCGAATTTCCTGCTTCTTGGCAGAAAGGGGTTAGACTGGATGACCCAGGAGGTCTCTTCCATCTCTAGAATTCTATCTATATATATAGAATCCTTCATGTCGTCCTGACAGGCTTATAGACAGCAAAACCACACAAGGCAGACACAGCAAATCAGCCCACATACACACAAAACCCCACGAGGTATGTTTACCACCACCCCCAAAAATAAAAAATTAAACAACACGACCAAAATTAAAAAAAACCCATTGGACTACAACTCCCATGATCCCCACGCCACCACCCTCTGGCAGGTTAGAGTGTCGGAATGTTGTTGGTGCTGGCCAATTAGAGGCATTATGCAAATACTCCCTCAGTTAGAATGTAGAGGCTGGGAGCCACCCCCCTCTGGCAGTTTAGAGTGTCGGAATGTTGGTGGTAGGAAGGGAGGGAGAAGAGGCAGGAGGTCAGAGAGAAGAGAAAGGCTGAGGGATGAGAGGGAAGAAAGGAAGTATAAAAGGCTGGAAGGGATGTTACTGTTGGTCTTCGCCACATGCACACACATACATAAAGACATGCACACATACACACATATACACATGCACTGAAATATACACATGCACACATACATACACACATCTGTACTTACTCATATCTACACATATACACGCATACACATATACACATATACATAAATACACACACATATACACACATAGACACAAATACATATATATATATATATATACATACATACATACACACACAAAACACATATATTCCATACCACCACACAACCCCCCAACACTCATTTCTCTGTCAGGGACCCTCCCCCCCTCCCGCTGCCTCTCCTTCCTGCCTGGAAACCCCCATTGGCCCACAGTCCAATGAAAAAGGGGAAGAAAAGGGGGGGGGAATAGGTAGATACCTCTCTTCCATAATACTCCAGATATCTACCTCTACTTTGAAAATTCTTACTATAGACCATAGCAGTCTACTAGGATTGGGGGAAGTTGTAGTACTAAACACCTGGAGGGCAAGAGGGAGGGCCCCAGTTGACCCAGGCCTGGGAATACAGTGGGACAGGACTACAATACAACGAAAGGAAGATACAAATCCCAACTCATCCTGAGCGAACTACTAAAGGTCTCTTAATGTTATCAGCCAAAGGCAAAATGGCCACCTGGCAAGAGTCCTTTGATTGTGCTTTCCCACCATGTGGGCAGAAGGGGTTAGCCACAGACTATGGCACAGCAACGCGTGCACGGGTCAGCTAGTGATTCTATGAATCTGAAAGCATCTCTGAAAGATCAAGAGTGTGTTATGTTCAGACTTTGGACTCCATCTCCAGGTTGCTTCACTTTGCAAAGTGTGCTGAAGGCTCCTTCTCTGGAGGCTTTGAAACAGAGGCTGGGTGGCCATCTGTCGGGAGTGCTTTGAATATGATTTTCCTGCTTCTTGGCAGAATGGGGTTGGGCTGGATGGCCCACCAGGTCTCTTCCAACTCTATGATTCTATGAATTCTGGAGTTGGAAGGGACCCCAAGGAACATAAGGAAGCACTTCCTGACTGTGAGCGAGAGCTGTTCAGCAGTGGAACTCTCTGCCCCTGAGTGTGGTGAAGGCTCCTCCCTTGGAGGCTGGATGGCCATGTGTCGGGGGGTGCTTTGAAGGCCATTTTCCTTCTTCTTGGCAGAATGGGGTTGGGCTGGATGTCCCACCAGGGCTCTTCCAACTCTAGGATTCTAGGACTCCAAGCTGCGCCAGCCTTCCTTGCTTGCTTCTTTCCGTGGCCTTCACCTGCTAGATTACCGTGGTAGGAGAGCCCCCCCCCCTGTTCCCTCTGTTCACTCACTCAAGTCACTTCCATCAGAGCTATTTTTAGCCCCTCCGTCTCCAGGCATGAATGGCGAAGGAGGAGAAGGAGGAGTGGAGTGGCGGAGGAGAGTAATGACGGCATCCCTCCGTCCGTTGCGCCTCGTACGTGAGAAGGAGAGTTCCCTCGCAGAGCAGCTCCGTCCTTCCTTCCTTCCTTTGGTCGTGTTTTGTGCTCGAACTACACATTAAAGCCACCCTCTGCCGATTGGGTTGTATCTTACTTGTATCTTGGAATTAGGGTTGCCACTTTTTGATATAAGAAATAAAAATACGGGATTTTTATTTACCTAAAAATATGGGATTTTTATTTGCCTAAAAATATGGGATTTTAGGGGATTTTTATTTGCCTAAAAATATGGGATTTTTATTTACCTAAAAATATGGGATTTTTATTTACCTAAAAATATGGGATTTTTCTTTACCTAAAAATACGGGATTTTTATTTACCTAAAAATACGGGATTTTTATTTACCTAAAAATATGGGATTTTTATTTACCTAAAAATATGGGATTTTTATTTACCTAAAAATATGGGATTTTTATTTACCTAAAAATATGGGATTTTTCACAAAAATAAGGGACACTTCATTAAAAACTTGGAAATCGAATGTTACGTATAAATATTTGTATTAACAGAATAAGATAATGATTGAAATTCATAAAGGAAACTGACTTACACCCTCTTAACAGTACGTAGTATGTTTCTACATGTTTTGTCATACCTAATGCATTGTGTATACCTAATACTATGACTACTACTACTATGACTACTACGACTACTACTACTAATTGCTTTATAGTAATGTCAGGTAATTAAATGGTAGGCTTCCCATTTTTTCCTGAAATGGTTGGGGTTGCAGGGAAAAATGTGCAAATTCCTAAATCACCCCCCAAAAGGCAGCAAGCCTCACTGACCTGCTCCCTGGAATCTTCTCTCGGCTCTGGGCCTGGCTCCTTCTCTCTCTCTCTCTCTCTCCCTCTCGCTCAGGTCCGGATTAACACTTTTTTGCACCCTATGCCACAGTTTGGAATTATGCCCCTTTTAAACCAACCTCCCGCCACCTCCAAGGGGGAGGGGGCGGAGCCAGGCCGCGTCATGCCCTGCCCCCTCCCGGCTTCAGCTGTCCCACAGCTCCTCCAGCCTCTTGAAGGAGCACTGCCAAGCCAGCATTGTGCTTGCTATGCCACTGTTGGCTTGGCAGTGCTTCCTCAAGGCTGCAGAAGCTGTGGGACAGCTGAAGCCGCGGGGAGGGGGTGGAGCCAGGCCGCACCATGCCCCGCCCCCTCCTCCTGGCTTCAGCTGTCCCACATCTTCTCCAGCCTCTTGAGGGAGCACTGCCAAGCCAGCATTGTGCTTGCTATGCCACCGCAGGTTCGGCATTCCTCCCTCAAGGCTGCAGAAGCTGTGGGACAGCTGAAGCCACGGGGAGGGGGTGGAGCCATGCCGCGCCATGCCCCGCTCCCTCCTCCCGGCTTCAGCTGTCCCACATCTTCTCCAGCCTCTTGAAGGAGCACTGCCAAGCCAGCATTGTGCTTGCTATGCCACCTCTGGCTTGGCAGTGCTCCCTAAAGGCTGCAGAAGCTGTGGGACAGCTGAAGCCACGGGGCGGAGGTGGAGCCATGCCGCGCCATGCCCCGCTCCCTCCTCCCGGCTTCAGCTGTCCCACATCTTCTCCAGCCTCTTGAAGGAGCACTGCCAAGCCAGCATTGTGCTTGCTATGCCACCTCTGGCTTGGCAGTGCTCCCTAAAGGCTGCAGAAGCTGTGGGACAGCTGAAGCCACGGGGAGGGGGTGGAGCCATGCCGCGCCATGCCCCGCTCCCTCCTCCCGGCTTCAGCTGTCCCACATCTTCTCCAGCCTCTTGAGGGAGCACTGCCAAGCCAGCATTGTGCTTGCTATGCCACCTCTGGCTTGGCAGTGCTCCCTAAAGGCTGCAGAAGCTGTGGGACAGCTGAAGCCACGGGGGGGGTGGAGCCATGCGCGCCATGCCCCGCCCCCCTCCTCCCGGCTTCAGCTATCCCACATCTTCTCCAGCCTCTTGAAGGAGCACTGCCAAGCCAGCATTGTGCTTGCTATGCCACCTCTGGCTTGGCAGTGCTCCCTAAAGGCTGCAGAAGCTGTGGGACAGCTGAAGCCACGGGGAGGGGGTGGAGCCATGCCGCGCCATGCCCCGCTCCCTCCTCCCGGCCTCAGCTTTCCCACATCTTCTCTTGAGGGAGCACTGCCAAGCCAGCATTGTGCTTGCTATGCCACCGCTGGCTCGGCAGTGCACCCTCAAGGCTACAGAAGCTGTGGGACAGCTGAAGCCACGGGGAGGGGGCAGAGCCAGGTTGCGCCATGCCCCGCCCCCTCCTCCCGGCTTCAGTTGTCCCACAGCTTCTCCAGCCTTGAGGAGGAGTGAGTGCAGCAGAGCAAAGGGGGGGGGGGCGGACGTGGATGGTGCTCCGCGCGCAGGCGCAGAAGCGACCAAAGATTGACTTAAAAAAAAAACCTTTTTGGGGGGTGGGTCCGAATCTGGCGGTCCTTCTCGGCTGCGCCCCTAGGCTGTGGCCTAGTGTGGCCTTATGGATAATCCGGGCCTGCTCTCTCTCGGTGTCGTCTTGCTCTCAGCTCAGCCTTGTGGTGTCTCTCCTGCTCTCGCCTCTCCCGTGCGCACGCTCCGTGGTGGCCTGCCCTCATTGGCTAACCTAAGCGGAGCCCGCCATAGGGCAGGGGGCAGGCCAGGAAGAAGGTGGATGCTGGCCTGGGGAGTGGATGCTGTGGCCAGGCAAGCACGCCACTACTGGGGCTGCTCTGCTGCCTGCCGTGCCTGCGAGTGAGTGCAAGGTGAGCGGGGGCACGCAAGCGCCACGGAGAAGCTGCTGGCGGTGTGGTGGCGCTCACTGCTGGCCCGGCCTCGCCTCCTGCTGCCACCTGTCCTGTCAATAAGAGACAAGAGCTGAAAATACGGGAAATGAAATCCAGAGCAAAAATACGGGACGTCCCCTATAACACTGTTTCCCAACCGCTGTGACTCGGCACACTAGTGTGCCAAGACGGACCTCCTGCTGTGCCGCGGGAAAAGCTCTATGCCCCCCTTCCTTCCCCCCTCCTCCTGCCGAACTCCTGCTGCTTGGGGGAGGAGGAAGGGAAAGGCGGCAGCGAAGAAAAAGAAGAAGGGGCCGGGGCGCCGCCTCTTTCAGCTGTTTCCCCAGCCAGCCTCCAATCCGTCATGACTCCCGCCCCTCACTTGCTGAAGCCGCGCAGAGGAGGAGCCCCGCCCACTGAAGCCCATCCACTGCTCATGCTCCTCCTCCTCCATGGGGCTTAAGTGAGCAAGGGGCGGAGAGTGGCGCCGGGGACGAGGGCCATGACTCCCGCCCCTTGCTCACACTGCCCCCTCAAGGCTGGAGAAGCTGTGGGAAAGCTGAAGCCGTGCGGAGGGGGCGGGGCATGGCACAGCCTGGCTCCGCCCCCTCCCCCCAGCTTCAGCTCTCCCACAGCTTCTCCAGCCATGGGGGGACAGTGCCAAGCCAGCATTGTGCTGGCTCTGCCACCGCTGCCTTGGCATTGCTCCCTCAAGGCTGGAGAAGCTGTGGGAAAGCTGAAGCCGTGCGGAGGGGGCGGGGCATGGCACAGCCTGGCTCCGCCCCCTCCCCCCAGCTTCAGCTCTCCCACAGCTTCTCCAGCCATGGGGGGGGAAGTGCCAAGCCAGCATTGTGCTGGCTCTGCCACCGCTGCCTTGGCACTGCTCACTCAAGGCTGGAGAAGCTGTGGGAGAGCTGAAGCAGGGGGAGGGGGCGGGGCATGGTGCGGCTTGGCTCCTCCCCCTCCCCCCAGCTTCGGCACTCCCAGCAGCTGCTCCCAGCAGGCCACCATCCCCCAGCCGTTCTTTCCTGTGTTAGAGTGTCATTTTGTGTCATTTTGGTTGGTGGTGTGCCCCCGGATTTTTTTAATGTTAAAAGTGTGCCGCGGCTCAAAAAAGGTTGGGAAACACTGGCCTATAATACGGGACAGGGGGCAACCCTACTTGGAATAGAAGAGAGAGCAAGCTTGTTTTCTGCTGCCCTTGCGACTGGGACACAACGGCAAGGATGGGCAGGAGATTCCCTCCTGGACACTAAGAAGAACTTCTTGACCATCAAGAGTTGCTGTTCAACAGGGAAACTTGCTGCCTTGGAGTCTGGTGGAGGCTCCAGATGGCTGCATGGCCATCTGTCGGGGGTGCTTTGATTGTGCCTTTCCTGCCTGGCAGAAAAAAAGGGGACTGGACCGAATGGCCCTTGGAGGCCTCTTTGAACTCTTGGAGACTTCTTTCTCCATGAACCCGCTAATGCTGTGTTTCTCAACCTTCCTAATGCCGCGACCCCTTAACACAGTCCCTCTTGTTGTGGTGACCCCCCAACCATAACATGGTTTTCATTGCTACTTCATAACTGTAATTTTGCTACTGTTATGAATCGTGATGTCAGTATCAGATATGCAGGATGTATTTTCATTCAGTGGACTAAATTTGGCACAAATACCCCATACACCCAATTGGAATACTGGTGGGGTTGGTGGGGGGATTGATTTTGTCATTTGGGAGTTGTGGTTGCTAGGATTTATAGTTCAACTACAATCAAAGATCATTCTAAACTTCACCAGCAATGGAACTGAACCAAACTTGGCATACAGAACTCACATGACCAACAGAAAATACTGGAAGGGTTTGGTGGGCATTGACCTTGAGTTTGGGAATTGTAGTTCGCCTACATCCAGAGAGCACTGTGGACTCAAACAATGATGGATCTGGACCACACTTGGCATGAATACTCCATATGACCAAATGGGGACACTGGTGGAGTTTGGAGAAAATAGACCTTGGCATTTGGGAGTTGTAGTTGCTGGGGTTTGCAGTTCACCTACAATCAAAGAGCATTCTGAACCCCACCAGCAATAGAATTGGGCCAAACTTTCCACACAGAACCCCCATGCCTTGAAGGGACCTCCCTCCAGCCTCGCGCGCACTCCCTTGCTCGCATATACGTACCATGCTACCATGCTCCGAGCACGCCTGCTCTTCCCTCCTCGCTTCGAGTCTCAGAAACAGCCCTCCCCTTGGCTGAGAGGCGGGCCAATCACAGCGGAGGAGGGCCTTTGGTGAGAGGATTCTTCGTCTATTTCCAAAAAGGAAGAGAAGGACAGGCGGAGAGATCTTCAGCCTTCAATGCAGGGAAAAAAAACATGCAGGAAAATGGTTACATGGAAGGGGAGGGTTTCAGGGAAATACCACTACCAATATCTCATAATTATTTCATATGCAAGGAGTAGAAAGAAAGTCCATATGATCTTGAAAAGCATCAAATCCATATGCTTTGGGGAAAGTCCATAATAGAAGAGTCCATATAAAAGAAAGTCCATCAGTGTCCTTGGAAAACTTATAAGAAAGAGTCATTTTTGCTAATAGCTTGAGGAGAGTCCAAACACACAGAAGTCCTTGGAAAACTATGTTTCCCAACATCCTCGGGGTGGCCCTATTCAGGCCCATTGTGCACAAAGGGCTCATGGCAAAGAGGTAGAAATGGCTGGAGGTCTTTTGATGCCAAATCCCAGCCTTTGGTGCTTGAGATGCCAGACCACATGTGCAGGAACGTTGGAACTCCCTGCTGCAGGTCAAACCAATTAGGATGCAGATGGGCTCTTTCTGGGGCTCGCCTTCACACATACAGTGTTCCCTCGCTACTTTAGCGGTTTGCTTATTGCGGACTCGCTGTTTCACGGATTTTAAAACATATTAATTTAAAATATATATCATGGTATTTTCGCTGTTTTGTGGGGGGTTTGCCGCCGTTGCCACTCTCCAAGGCGCTTTCCCTCCTCAGTCCTCCTTCCCTCCTTGAAGGGCCTTTCCTTCCTTTCCTTCACTTTATTTTAAGTTTATAAAGACTTAAAATAGTGTATTACTAACTACTAAAGTAATGTATAAATATTAAAATTAATAGAGTATCCCTACATCGCGGTTTTTCACTTATTGCGGGAGGTCCTGAAACATAACCCCAGCAATAAGTGAGGGAACACTGTATACACACAAAACACATACAGTATACACAGACTGGGCCACAGCAACGCGTGGCAGGGGACAGCTAGTTATATATGCAAATATGCAAACATGCAAGCGATAGGGTTCAAAGGTCAACATATCGCAGCAATAGACCGCAACCCAAGGCGCACGATTCAAAGATGCGGGAAGAAATACCCTGCTTATCTTCCAAGGCCTTTCGGGGCCTTTGCTAGGCCTGGCGTGGATCAAAGATTCCTTCGGTGTTTTAATGCGCCTGCAGATAGATAGTCAGGAAGTCTTTGGCAAAAATGTGACTTTGAGCAGACGTTGCAATCTTATCTGATGCTGCCGGAGCCAAGGGTCTGCTTCCTGGCCTCGTTTGGTAAGGAGCCACTCTTCTCATTCAGGGAATTATTTATTAAATGCATTAGCATCTTTGCATGCCACCCTCTTATCCACAAAGACCACCAGAAAATATCTTTGGGAGATGGTGGTGGGGTATACATAAATATTATTATTATTATTATTATTATTATTATTATTACTTATGGAACCATCTAGGACAGTGTTTCCCAACCGCTGTTCCGCGGCACACTGCCAAGTTTGGTTCAATTCCATTGTTGCAAGAGTTCAGGATGCCCTTTGTGTGTTAACTATAAATCCCAGAAACTGTAACTCGCAAATGTCAAGGTCTATTTTCCCCAAACTCCATCTGTGTTCACATTTGGTCATATTGAGTATTCATGCCAGGTTTGGTCCAGATCCATCATTGTTTGAGTCCACAGTGCTCTCTGGGTGTAGGTGAACTACAACTTCCAATCTCAAGGTCAATTCCCAAGCAAACCCTTTCAGTACTTTCTGTTGGTAATGAGAGTTCAATATGCCAAGTTTGGTTCAATTCCATTGTTGCAAGAGTTCAGGATGCTCTTTGATTGTGTGTTAACTATAAATCCCAAAAACTGTAACTCCCAAATGACAAGGTCTATTTTCCCCAAACTCCATCTGTGTTCACATTTGGGCATATTGAGTATTCATGCCAAGTTTGGTCCTGATCCAACATTGTTTGAGTCCACAGTGCTCTCTGGGTGTAGGTGAACTACAACTCCAAAACTCAAGGTCAATGCCCACCAAACTCTTATAGCATTTTCTCTTGGTTATGGGAGTTCTGTGTGGGAAGTTTGTGTCTTTCTGCCATTCCTACACACAGTGAGGGTATTTGTTGGCTGTTGTTGCTTGGAGGCATCCTCTCTTTGGGAGGTGTTAACTGGCTCTTGTTTGTTTGCTGCCTGGAGTTCCCGGTTTCTTTATTTACTCTCTTGGTTCTGGTGTGTTTTCTGGTGACCAGATTGTGTTCGTTTTCATGGTTTCTTCCTTTCCAGGGGGGTTTCTCTCTTTTTAAGGGATCTCAAATATTTTGCGGTTGCTGCCGTCACCGGTCAGAGAACCCAGCGCCTCTCCGGTCGTTCTGGACTACCCCTCTCCAGTTCCGACCTTGGCTCCCACGATGGCACCCCCTTGGGCCGCAGCTCTGGGTGCAGGGTTAAGTCAATTTCTAGCCTTTTGGGAGGTTGGGGATCACCACCAACCAGTTCCTCAAGTTGGGGATCTAACTCCGAACCTCCAAGTAGCTCTGACAGGTCGCATTTGCATGGTCAGCCGAGCCCGGTCGGAGGCTGCTCCACGACCGGTGCCATCTTTCCTCCTTATTATGGGGTTTTGATATGTAACTGTTTTTAATCTGCTTTGCTGTATTTTTGGATATGTTGTTGTTCTGTTCTTGTATGCGGCATTAAATTGTCGCCTTTTGTGAGCCGCCCTGAGTCCCCCTTCGGGGGTAGAGAAGGAGATGAAATGAAATAAATACATATCCCTATCTTGCCTCCTCTTCCTTTTGCACCTTTTCCCAACTTTCCCAGTTTGGGGCTTGAGGGAGTGCCATATCTGAACTGGCTGGTTCAGTCCCAGCCCAGGACAGGGTTGAAGAAGTTCCCTTTGTTTTCTTTTGGGGAGTTGGCAGGAAGGCTCTTTAAAGGCCCAGAACCTGCCGGGACAGCTGCAACGGCGCACACAAACACACGCGTAGCTCCATGCCCCACTATTTGCATTTCCCTGTTTTAGAAAAAGCCATAATAAGTCAGCTATTAAGAGGCTGGGCCGCCGCTCCAAGGCTGCAAACTTTCGCTTTCTGGCCCAAGACTAGGGTTGCCAGAAGACTCAGGCTGGGATTGGGATGAACAACAACAACCACAACAAACAACGTATTGATGGATGGATCTTTGCATATCCCTCTCTTGTGTTGAATGTTGTTGCTTCTTGCTAGCAAGTCAGCTCTCAAACATAACATTGTTTGAGTCCACAGTGCTCTCTGGGTATAGGTGAACTACAACTTCCAAACTCAAGGCCAATTCCCAAGCAAACCCTTTCAGTACTTTCTGTTGGTAATGAGAGTTCAATAGGCCAAGTTTGGTTCAGTTCCATTGTTGCAAGAGTTCAGGGTGCTCTTTGATTGTGTGTTAACGATAAATCCCAGAAACTGTAACTCCCAAATGTCAAGGTCTATTTTCCCCAAACTCCATCTGGGCATATTGAATATTCATGCCAAATTTGGTCCTGATCCAACATTGTTTGAGTCCACAGTGCTCTCTGGGTGTAGGTGAACTACAACTTCCAAACTCAAGGCCAATTCCCAAGCAAACCCTTTCAGTACTTTCTGTTGGTAATAAGAGTTCAATATGCCAAGTTTGGTTCAGTTCCATTGTTGCAAGAGTTCAGGGTGCTCTTTGATTGTGTGTTAACTATAAATCCCAGAAACTGTAACTCCCAAATGTCAAGGTCTATTTTCCCCAAACTCCCATTTGTGTTCACATTTGGCATATTGAGTATTCATGCCAAGTTTGGTCCTGATCCAACATTGTTTGAGTCCACAGTGCTCTCTGGGTGTAGGTGAACTACAACTCCAAAACTCAAGGTCAATGCCCACCAAACTCTTATAGCATTTTCTCTTGGTTATGGGAGTTCTGTGTGGGAAGTTTGCGTCTTTCTGCCATTCCTGCCAGGATATCTATGTTGTGTTCATCGAAGCAGGCCCAGGTTTCACACTGAGTGTATAAATACATTTAAAAACATATTAACTATATGTATTACTGTGTTAGAGTGTCATTTTGTGTCATTTTGGTTGGTGGTGTGCCCCAGGATTTTGTAAATGCAAAAAATGTGCTGCGGCTCAAAAAAGGTTGAAAAACACTGCTCTATGAATGGGAGACGTCCAAAACGGCAACTGCTCAGGTCAACGAAGCCATGGCTTCATGATTTGCGCGCACAACACGATCCTCTTTGGCGTTGCGCCTCTTCATCTTCAAACCTTCCTAATGCCGCCATCCTCGAATACAGTTCCTCATGTTGTGGTGACCCCAACCATAAAATTATTTTAGTTGCCACTTCGTAACGGTTGTTTTGTTCCTGTTATGAATCTTAATGTAAATATTGATTTGCGATTTTCCTGCTTCTTGGTGGCGGGGGGTTGGACTAGATCAGTGTTTTTCAACCTTTTTTGGAGCCGCGGCACACTTTTTACATTTACAAAATCCTGGGGCACACCACCAACCAAAATGACACAAAATGACACTCTAACACAGTAATACAACAATACATTGATTTTGTCATTTGGGAGTTGTAGTTGCTGGGATTTATAGTTCACCTACAATCAAAGAGCATTCTGAACTCCACCAGTGATGGAATTCAACCAAACTTGGCACACAGAACTCCCATGACCGACTGAAAATACTGGAAGGGTTTGGTGGCCATTGGCCTTTAGTTTGGGAGTTGTAGTTCACCTACATCCAGAAAGCACTGTGGACTCAAACACGATAGATCTGGACCAAACTTGGCACAAATATGCCCAAATGTGCACACTGGTGGAGTTTGGCGAAAATAGACCTTGACATTTGGGAGTTGTAGTTGCTGGGATCTATAGTTCCCCTACAATCAAAGAAACATTCAGAACCCCACAAACGACAGATTTGGGCCAAACTTCCTACACAGAATCCCCATGCTTTTAAGAGACTTGCAGATGTGACTTTCCCTCCAGCCTTGCACACGCTCTCTCGCCCGCACATGCGCACTACACTGCCATCCCCCTCCCCCCCTTGGAGTGTCAGAAACAGCCCTCCCCTTGGCTGAGAGGCTTCTTTGGAGGGTTAAACAGAGTCTGGATGGCCATCCGTCTGGAGGGCTTTGTGCTTTTCCTGCATAGAAGAAGCGGGTTGGACTAGATGGCCTTTAGGGTCCCTTCCAAACTCTATAGAGTTCTATGATAGGGAAGGAACCAAAATGTTGCATCCTTTCCAAAGTTGTGGAAATTGGGCAAAACATTTTTTTGTTGTTGCAGGAGACTTGCAGAAAACTCCCTGGGACCGATGTGTCCCATTTTCCCTCCTGTTTTTCCTTGCCTGTGAATGAAACCGGTTGCTCCGGCTTGTGATGCCTCAGGAACTGGTTTGCCCAGATCTAGTTTTGGGACACGAAAGGGTTGTAGGCGGAGAGGCCCCATTTTCCCACACTCCCTTTGCGGTTTCCCTTTGGAATCATTCGCTTTGGAATCATTCACTCTGTTGCCAGTGAATTAGGCTTGACTTGCAAAAGCCGTGCAATGTTTGCTGTCGCTTCTCATATTCCTAGACATCAAGGCAGCGGAGTTAATATTAACAGGACGGCCTTTAAACTGGGAAAGGAATGAGGTGGACCTGCCCTTTTCAGTTTTTCAAAATGCATACGGTTGTGGGTGAACTACAACTCCCACCATGCCAGGTTAACCCCCTGAAACTCCCATCAGTAGTGAAAAGTATGTCATGTTGGGCAGGTTTGCTCTAAACATCACAATGTATTGAATCAGCTGTGGATCCGGGTGGGACGCAGACTGCATTGGATAATAGAGAACGTTGGATGAGCGAAGGTTGGATAAGAGAGACTCTACTGTCTCTCTTATCCAGGATCGGTACTGCTGGTGTTGCTTGACCTCACCGTAGCTTTCGATACAGTAGACCAGTGTTTCCCAACCAGTGTGCCAGGGCACACTAGTGTGCCGTGAGCAATCATCAGGTGTGCCGTGGGAAATTGGAACCTCCAAAGGGGGGGGGGGGAGTCCAGTGTGTTGAAGTATAAAAACCCTAAGAAACCTACCTCGATAAAGGCACAAAATTACAACCACCCCCCTCCCCACCCGTTGTCTACTTGGTCTCTCCCTCCATGCATTGGGAAGGCCCGCCTCCCTTTCCCCAAGTAGAGACCTCCTCTTGCCTCGGGGGGGGGGGGGTGTCTGTGTGGGAAGTTTGGCCCAGTTCTATCATTGGTTGGGTTCAGAATGCTCTTTGATTGTAGGGGAACTATAAATCCCAGAAAGTACAACTCCCAAATGTCAAGGTCTATTTTCCCTGAACTCCATCTGCATTCATATTTGGGCATATTGAGTATTCATGCCAAGTTTGGCCCTGATCCAACATTGTTTGAGTCCACAGTGCTCTCTGGATATAGGTGAACTACAACTCCAAAACTCAAGGTCAATGCCCACCAAACTCTTATAGCATTTTCTCTTGGTTATGGGAGTTCTGTGTGGGAAGTTTGTGTCTTTCTGCCATTCCTGCCAGGATATCTGTGTTGAGTTCATCGAAACAGGCCCAGGTTTCACACTGAGTGTATAAATACATTTAAAAACATATTAACCATATGTATGACTGTGTTAGAGTGTCATTTTGTGTCATTTTGGTTGGTGGTGTGCCCCAGGATTTTGCAAATGTAAAAAGTGTCCCGCGGCTCAAAAAAGGTTGGGAAACACTGCAGTAGACCAGTGTTTCCCAACCAGTGTGCCGTGAGCGATCATCAGGTGTGCTGTGGGAAATTGGCACTCTCCCCCCTCCTAGCAGCCCCCTCACAGGTTTCCAAGAAACAAATTGAGCCTCTCCACTTGGATTTTTTTTTTAGTATTTTACTGGATTTTTTGAGTCCCCCAGGAACTGTTTATAACAGCTTCATGACATCCATAATTAACTGGAAGCAAGTTTCACTCAGGGTGAAATTTCACAAAGATCTGGAGAACAAGCTCTATGAGGAGCGGCTTGAAGAGCTGGCCATGTTTAGCCTGAAGAAGAGAAGGCTGAGAGAAGACATGATAGCCATGATATGTGAGAGGAAGTCATATTTATTTATTTATTTATTTATTATTTTGTCTTATAATCCGCTCCTCCCTGCAGGCTCGGGGCGGGTTACAACATGTGGCAGCCATGTAGCCTTACAGTAAAACAAATTAAAATATTAAAATTTTACATGTCACATCACGAGGCATTGGAAAGACAGATACAGACATTTCCTCAGACCAGGCACAGGTATATTAGGCAGCTATATTAATAGTCACCGCGGCCAGTGTGCCTAGTCGAAGGCTAGTCTGAACGGTACGGTCTTGACAACCCTCAGGAAGCCCTTGACAGCCCTATCTATGTTGTGTTCATTGAAACAGGCCCAGGTTTCACACTGAGTGTATAAATACATTTAAAAGCATATTAACTATATGTATTACTGTGTTAGAGTGTCATTTTGGTTGGTGGTGTGCCCCAGGATTTTGTCAATGTAAAAAATGTGCCGTGGCTCAAAAAAGTTTGAAAAACACTGCAGTAGAGTAGACCACGATCTACTGATCCAACGATTAGCTGCTATTGGAATTCAAGGACCAGCAATAACGTGGTTCAACTCATTCTTGCGAGGGCGTAGCCAACGAGTGGAGTGGCTGGGCCAAGTATCTGAGAAATCCCCTCTCGACTGTGGAGTACCCCAAGGCGCTATTCTATCGCCAATGCTGTTTAACATCTATGTTCGACCTCTCGCCAAGCTAGTCCGGAGATTTGGATTAGAATGTTTCCAATACGCTGATGACACCCACCTTCTCCTAAAACTAGAACCTGGAACAACTTCAGTACCGGATAACTTCACCTGGTGTCTTGGAGCGGTGACAAGATGGCTACGTGCCCATAAATTGAAAGTAATTCCAGCAAAAACTGAAGTCTCGTGGCCTGGCCGCCCGTCGGAATGGGTTGGTCCATTACCATCTTCTGAAGGGGAACCCTTAGCCCCATCCCCCACTGTGAAGAGTCTCGGTGTGATCCTGGATTCCCAAATGACGATGGAAGCCCAGGTTGCCTCCACGAGTCAAAAGGCCTTCTTTCATCTACGCCAAGCGAGGCAGTTGGCGCCTTACTTACCAACAGAGGCGCTGGCTACGGTAATCCATGCCACGGTTACGTCGAGGCTGGATTACTGCAATGCTTTGTATGTGGGCTTACCTCGAGCAGCAATTCGCAAAATCCAAATTGTCCAAAATGCAGCTGCTAGACTCCTCACAAGAACATCAATGAGTTGCCATATAACGCCGTCCCTGCAGTGCTTGCATTGGCTGCCGGCTGAACACAGAGTCCTCTACAAGACCCTGGTCCTAGCATTCAAGGCCTTTCGAGGTCAGGGTCCTTCATATCTAAGAGACCGTTGAATGCCACTCCACCACCAGAGACTGCCACGGTCAGCTCATGAGAATCTCCTCTATGTCCCTGGCCCTAGAGAGGTCCGTTTGGAGCCCACAAGACAGAGATCCTTCTCCATTGTAGCCCCAATCTTGTGGAACTCCCTCCCGCCAGACCAAAGAGCCACTCCTGATCTACATACATTTTTAGGGGCACTTAAGACATGGCTTTTCAGAAGAGCCTATGATTGTTAGTAACAAGCGGTGACTATGTAACCTGTTTATTTAATTCTGTAAGTCGCCCAGAGCACCTTTTGTGGAGGGCCACTCATAAGAAATAAAGTTAGTAAGTTAGTACTATTATTATTATTCGTAGAGCCTCCAGTGGTGCAATTGGTTAAACCCTTGTGCCGGCAGGAGTGCTGACCAACAGGTCAGTGGTTTCAATCCGGGGAGAGCGGGTTGAGCTCCATCTGTCAGCTCCAGCTCCTCATGCGGGGACATGAGAGAAGCCTCCCACAAGGATGGTAAAAACATCAAACATCTGGGTGTCCCCCTTTTTTTCCATGTCAGGAGCAACTTGTGACAGAATTGGCCATCTCCAAGGATGTTTTGATGTTTTTACCATCCTTGTGGGAGGCTTCTCTCATGTCCCCGCATGACGAGCTGGAGCTGACAGAGGGAGCTCATCTGCACTCTCCCCGAATTGGAACCTCTGACCTGTCAGTCTCCAATCCTGCCGGCACAAGCGCTTAACCCATTGTGTCACCAGGGGCTCCGGGGTGTCCCCTGGGCAGGTCTTTGCAAGCGGCCAATTCTCTCACATCAGAAGCGACTTTGCAGTTTCTCAAGTCCCTCCTGACATGGAAAAAAAGAGAAAACGGTGCCATTTCTCCCTGCGGCATAATTCTTCCCAATGGCTCTTCCGGGGGAAATGTTTTTCCGACCTGGAAACTAAATATTGCAAATAAGTATCCCTTCCGTCCCACCCGGCAACAATGTGCTCATCGCAGAAGTGGCGACTAGGTTACAAAGTGTAAGTAGCGGCCAAGTAGGGTTTCATTACATTGGAAATGTAGGACAGCCGTTATCCGGCCAGTAGTGACATTTCACACTTTGTTGGCCAGTGGGTCACATTGTTATTTCCTCTTTCGGGATCGTGGATGGGTTGCAGTTGCCACCAATGGTGCTTTGCATAGCTTCCTTCCACTGGGGAGAGGGGAAGGTTGGGGAGCTACTTTTGGAGATTGTTGCCAAAAGAAGGAGGTACCTCTTCCTTCTTCTCCTCCTTCTCTGTCTCCGTCTCTGTCCTCTTCTGACATGGTTTGCATCTCGGAAGCCAATGTTCTGCCCTGGAGCGTCCACAGGTTTGGGGGCAAGAGTGACCTCCCACTTGGGATTGAGGAGGGGAGTCTTCCTGGCCCGGTACCTTGCTTCCGTGTGGCCAAAATGGCCAGTGAGAGAAGACCTTTGAGTGCCTCCCAGCCTTTGGGTGGAAAATGATGAGAAGGGAGACTCTATGACTCTATGCCTGTGGGATGGGAGTGATGGGGTACGCTGTCTTGCACATGCATTTAGAAACTGGTCATTGCTGCCGTAAGGGCCATTGCTTGGTCCTGGTCTTTAGGTGGGAAACAATGTGACTCTTCGCTGCACGGAAGTGTTTGGACCATGGAGAAATGCAGCTTCCATCACCTTTTCTGTGGATGTGCCTTCCTGGCCGCGGTGCAGACGTATTTCAGCTCTTGCTGCCGGCCACTTCAGCGGCTGACGGACTGCGAGGGTTTCCCGGTTGCAGGGGAAGAACGGGGCACCAGAGCATTTCAATTTCCATGCCGTTTGGCCCAGTTCGGCCTGGCTCTGTTTCGCCAAGAAGGGCACTTTGTTCTGGTGATGTCCAAATGCCAAAAAATTGTAGCCTAGAGAGGGAGAGACAGGAGGCGCACAGGAGAGGAAGGCGGGGGACACAGTCGCTGCTGCCATGCTTCCATGTGGCTCTTTCGCGCGGAGCGCCACCACTTCTGCATGGGGTCATCTGAGGCAGTGGGGAACATGCCTACTGCAGCGATGGGTTTGGAGCAGAATCCTGCAAAATGTAGGCACTTTTGGGGGTGGGGTGGGATGCTTGTGCCCATACTTTCAAGAATGCATGCATCTGTATTTAGAACATGTCAATGTCTTTGCTTCAGTGAATGCATTCATGCACCAATTTCCAAAACAATGCATGCATCTGTATTTAAAACATGTACATGTCTATGTTCTAAAGAAGGCATGCACCAAATTAAGGAATGCATGCACCAAATTGCAAAAGAATGTGCATATCCATATTTAAAACATGTACATGTCTATGTTCTAAAGAATGCATGCACCAAATTGCAAAAGAATGCACATATCCGTATTTAAAACATGTACATGTCTATGTTCTAAAACATGCATGCACCAATTTGCAAAAGAATGCGCATATCCATATTTAAAGCATGTACATTTCTATGTACTAAAACATGCATGCACCCATTTGCAAAAGAATGCACATACCCATATTTAAAACATCTACATGCCTATGTTCTAAAACATGCATGCAGCCATTTGCAAAACAATGCACATATCGGTATTTAAACATGTACTGTACATGTCTATGTTCTAAACCATGCATGCTCCTGGGGTCTTCTCCTCCTGCCCCATTTGCAGGGGGCATCTCTGTTCTGCTGGGGCCTGGTGTGCATGATGCATGCCTCCTTGGCTGCCTCCAATGCTCTGCCCTCGCTTTCTGTGCTTGCTGCTGCTACGTGCCGAATGCAAGAGGGATAATGGCCCCCGCAGCTGTTGGCCGAGGGGAGGGGGAGCTCTTTGGTGGGTCTTCTTCATCCATCAGAGGGGGAACGGGGCCGCAGCCCTGCCCTGCCTTCCTCCATGGGGCCCGGCCTTCCCCTTCCCCTTGGGGGGCCCTCATGTGGCCTTCCCATGCGCAAAAGAGGCGGCGGCGGAGGAGGAGGACTCTGCACACGTAAGTCCTGCCTGCTTCTATCTGCCAGCTTTGCTCCCTCCCTCCTTCTGTCTCTCTCTTTGCCCTGCAGTTTCCCAAGATGTCTGTGTCTGTCTGCCTATCTGTCTCCTTCTTTGTGTCAGTGCAGAAGTGGTTAAGCAGAATCCCCCCCCCCTTCCAAAATCCTTCTTATTATTAATGCCATGCAATGAACCAAATCTAGGCTTTCCTTGCTGTGTGCATAATGTTTTTGTCCCCTCCTCGCCGAATTTGTGCATGAGATTTATGTGGGGCAGATGCCATCTTGGACAGAACCGTGGAAGAGACAACATGCCCCAGTTGTCTCTTCCACACACAGGTCCAAAATCTCATCTTTGGGCAATGAATGCAAGCCCTTTGTCCATATTTTGCCACATATACATACATACATACATATTATATATTTGTTTTGCAAGCAGTTTCTTGGTCACGGCACTAATCTCTAAGCCACCCCTTTAATCCTAAGGGGTGGAATTGTGCCCCCAAAAAGGGAGGTGGAAAGGGAAAGGCAAGCTTTGGGCTGTGTCTCAGGATGATGGTGGTGGTGGTGGTGGTGGTGATTCCCCCCCTTTCGAGCCTTGCAGCTGTGCGCAGAGTTTCCCCGTCATTCCACGAAACCACAACGGGCTGTCGCTAACTTTGTGCAACTTTGGCCAAAATCCTTGGAGGGATTTTCCTTCTGAAGTTGGCCAAAAAAAATATAAATACAACAGGAATGTTTGGTTTTTGCAGCAGAAGAGAAAGGCTGTCATTCTTCCCTTCCCTGGGATTGTGACTCTTTCTTTCTTTCTGTACAGTTTTAGGAGAGAGGCTTTGAGTCCGCCCTTCCCTTGCATTGTTTTTCTCTCTGGGGAGATGTGAGAAATCATCTGAAATCAGAAGGATATGTATATATGAATGTATGTACGTGTGTCAGTTCTTCCAAGATCGATCAGCCTCAAAGAAAGTGTTTGCAGATTAGCAGATTCCTAATCGGAGGCCTTGATGTCAGAGGAGGATCTTTGTCTCCAAAAGACGAAGGAAAACCAGAGGGTTTTGTGCTGATGGTGGGGTTTGTTTTTTGTTGCAAGGATTTAAGTGGGTGGGTTTGGGATGAGAGAAGGGAGGCAGGCGAAGGAACGCACAAAAGGTTTTCGTCGCTGGGAAGAAACAAAGGAGCGGATGGGGAGGAGAGACCGTGAGCAGAGTCCGAAGCCAAGGCACAGATTCGACACACTTTCTGTGCAAAGCACATAAAATGTGTCCCATGTATGAGAGCTAGATTGGGTTGGATTGCAATCCTGGGCTTGTGAGAGGACAGGCTGCTTTCTTGCTGGGACTTTTGCTCAGGTTCCAATTTGGCTGAATTCTTTCATCATTGTTGTTGTTGTTATAACAATAACAACAATACAGTAGAGCAGTGCTTTTCAACCTTTTTTGAGCCGTGGCACATTTTTTACATTTGCAAAATCCTGGGGCACACCACCAACCAAAATGACACAAAATGACACTCTAACATAGTAATACATATAGTTAATATGTTTTTAAATGTATTTATAAACTCAGTGTGAAACCTGGGCTTGTTTGGATGAACACAACATATATATGACTTCCTCTCACATATTTATACATGGCTATCATGTCTTCTCTCAGCCTTCTCTTCTTCAGGCTAAACATGTCCAGCTTTTCAAGCCGCTCCTCATAGAGCTTGTTCTCCAGACCTTTGTGAAATAGCAATCCTGTGCTTCAAAGAGTACAGCGTATTTTCTTGCCGGCACTGGTGTCCAATTTCCAATTTGGCTGAATACTTTCATCATTGTTGTTGTTATATACGGTAATAATAATAATAACAACAATAGCAGCATTGGTTTGTATTGAAATCCTGGGCTTGTGAGAGGACAGCCTACTTTCTTGCTTGCACTGGTGCCCAGTTTCCAACTTGTCTGAATACTTTCGTTGTTGTTGTTATATAATAATAATAATAATAATAATAATAATAATAATAACAGCATCGGTGTGTCTTTAAATCCTGGGTTTGTGAGAGAACAGACTACTTTCTTGCTGGGACTGGTGTCCAGTTTGTAATTTGTCTGAATACTTTCATTGTTGTTGTTTTTGTGGTGGTGGTGGTGGTGGTGGTTTGCACTGGATAGCAATCCTGTGCTTCTAAGAGTACAGCATATTTTCTTGCGGGGACTTGTGTTTGTAATCTGGTGGAATACTTTCATCATCGTGATTGTTTTATAATAATAATAATAACAACAGTAGTAATAATAATAGCAGCATTGGATTGGATTGTCATCCTAGGCTTTGTGAGACGACAGCGTACTTTCTTACTGGGACTGATGCCCCGTTTGCAATTTGGCTAATATGTTGTTGTTGTTGTTGTTGTTGTTGTTGTTGTTGTGGCTGTGGCTTACATTGGATTGCAATCCTGTGCTTGTAAGAGAATAGCCTATTTTCTTGCTGGGGCTGGTCTCAAGTTTGCAATTTAGCTGGATACTGTTATTGTTGTTGTTTGCATTGGATTGCAATCCTGTGCTTGTAAGAGTACAGCGTACTTTCTTGCTGGGACTGATGCCCAGTTTGCAATTTGGCAGAATGCTTTAATCGTTGTTGTTGTTGCTTGCATTGGATTGCAATCCTGGGCTTGTGAGAGTACAGCCTACTGTGTTGCTGGTACTGGTGCCCAGTTTGCAGTTTGGCTGAATGCTCTCACCCTCATCATTGTTGTCATCTTGCGTGGCACCCCTCCTCCCATTTCAGCTGAGGCTTTTGAAGGAGAATTCAGACTTTCCTGCTGCCAAACCTTGTACCGTGGATCTCTAGAGCATGATTCCAAAGTTGTGTTTTGGGGTCACGGAGGAAGAGCGTGGCCTTGTGTTTGGGGGAAGGCGGTTGCGATACGTGTTTCCCTCTGGAACGCCCCAGACAGCGTGGAGGCCCACGTGCCGCGGAGCCACGTCTTCCGGCAACATCTAGCTTTTGAAAGGAAGCTCCTCCTAACCAATTGGGGAAGACTTCCAGATAGATCGAACGGAGTCGCGTCCAAAAGAGTGCCTGTGTTTCAAGGAACAGATCGCTGACACTTACACTGCATCTCTTTTGCTGGGAAATACAGTCTTTCTCCTTGGCGCATTGGGTTTCTCAAGCCCTGGGTCATTTGGTTTCCTTCTACAGGTCATCCCAAGCGATGCCTTCCTCGAAAGGCTCTCCAAAGGGAAGCGGTGCACCTGCTTTCCAGGCAAGATGGGTCCTTGCAATGGGAAGGAGACACAGTTGGTGATGTTTCAGGAAGCTGCTTGTCCAGAGTGGGTTTGGTTGTAGGTGCAGAGGCCTCATTTTCCCACACTCCTTTTCCCACATGTCTGTTGCCATTGAAATAGGTTTGACTTGCCAAAACAAGGTGGTGTTTGTAGCCGCTTCTCGTATTCCTAGAAATCAGGGCAGCAGCCGAGTTAATATTAATCTAGCAGCCTTTAAACCGGGAAAAAGAACGAGGTAGACCTGCCTCTTCTATCCTTTCGGAGCATTTGCGTTTCATTGTACTTGAAATTATATCCTCCTCCTCTTCTTCCTCATTTACTTCCTCTTCCACTTCTTCCCCCTCTTCTTCTTCCTCTTCCCCCCTCTTCCTCTTATTCCTCCACACCCTCCTCATCTTCTCCTGCTCTTCTGCCTCTACTTCTTCCCTTTCTTCTTTCTTTCTCTTTTCTTCTTCCTCTTCCTCCACTTCTTTCTTCCTCTCTTCTTCTTCTTCTTCCTCCTCCGCTTCTTCTTTCTTCTTTTCTACTTCCTCCTCTTCTTCTTCCCCTCTTTCTCTTATTCCTTTACATCCCCCTCTTCTTCTTCTGCTCTTGTTCCTCTTACTTCCTCCTCTTCTTCTTCCTCTTCTTCTCCTGCTCTTCTTGCTCCTCCTCTTTTTCCTCCTCTTCTTCCTTCCTCTCTACTTCTTCTTCTTCTTCCTCCTCCTCCTCTTCACCCTCTTCCCCTTATTCCTTTTCTTCTCATGCTCTTCCTCTTCCTCTCCCTTCCCCCTACTTTTTCCTTCTCCTCTTCTTCCCCCTCTTCCTTCCACTCTACTTTTTCCTCCTCCTCTGCTTCCATCTCTTCCTATTATTCCTCCTCCTCCTCCTCTTCCTTCCCCTTTATTTCTTCCTCCTCCTCTTCATCTCCCTCTTTCTCTTATACCTCCTTCTCCCCTCTCCCCTTTTTCCTCTTCTTCTACTTCTTTCCCCTCTTCCTCCTCTTCCTTCCCCTTTACTTCTCCCTCCTCCTCTTCCTACTCCTCCTCTTCCTTCTTTACTTCTTCCTCTTCTTCCTCCT
Source organism: Anolis apletophallus (assembly GCA_030556195.1). NCBI lineage: Eukaryota > Metazoa > Chordata > Lepidosauria > Squamata > Anolidae > Anolis > Anolis apletophallus. The sequence continues at coordinate 3,811,943 of JARBWK010000013.1, read as the reverse complement.
CCTCTTACTTCCCCTATACTTCCTCCTCCTCCTCTTAATAAGAACATAAGAACATAAGAAGAGCCATGCTGAATCGGGCCTCAGCCCATCTAGTCCAGCATTCTGTGTCACACAGTGGCCCACTAGTTGTACACGGGGATCTCTAGCAGAAAGGAGGGCAAAACCCTCACCTGCTCCCGACCCCCCACAACCAGTACCCGGGGAAAATCCTGCCTGCCTCCATCAACACAGAGGTGGCACTTGGATGTCCATTTCAGTAACTACCGATACACTTGGATACAGCTGTCACAACCTCCTCTGGAAGTGAGTTCCATAACCCAATGACCCTCTGGGTGAAGAAATATTTCCCTTTATTAGTCCTAACTTTCCTACCTTGGAGCTTCAGGGAGTGCCCTCTAGTCCTAGTGTTGTGTGACAGAGAAAATATTTTTTCTCTATTCACCCTTTCTATCCCATGCATGATTTTATACACTTCGATCAAGTCACCTCTTAGACGCCGTCTTTCAAGGCTGAAAAGACCAAGGCGTTGCAACCTGGTTTCATAAGGGAGCTGCTCCATCCCTTGGATCATTCTTGTTGCCCTTTTCTGTACCTTTTCCAGTTCCGTTATGTCCTTCTTGAGGTGCGGTGACCAGAATTGTACACAGTACTCCAGATGTGGCCTCACCATAGATTTGTAGAGAGGCAATACAACATTTGCCGACCTATTTTCGATTCCCTTCCTGATCATGCCAAGCATAGAATTTGCTTTTTTCACTGCTGTAGCGCACTGGGTTGACATCTTCATTGAGCTGTCCACCAAGACCCCAAGATCCCTTTCCTGGTTTGTCTCAGAAAGCTTTGATCCCATCAGTTGGTAGGTGTAGTTGGGGTTCTTTGCCCCGATGTGCATGACTTTACACTTGTTTAGGTTAAAATGCCACTTTGTTGCCCATTCACTCAATTTCGAGAGATCTTTCTGGAGCTCTTTACAGTCAGTTTCATTTTTAACTACCCTGAACAGTTTAGTGTCGTCTGCAAACTTTGCTACCTCACAATTTACTTCTACATCCAGATCATTTATGAATAAATTAAAAAGTAACGGACCCAAAACTGAACCTTGGGGTACGCCACTTCTCGCCTCTTTCCACCCAGAGAAGTGTCCGTTTATTACCACCCTTTGTTTCCTACAGTTTAGCCAGGTTCCAATCCAGGACAAGACCTGTCCCCTGATTCCGTGGCTGAAGAGCTTGTTTAGGAGCCTTTGGTGAGGGACTTTGTCAAAAGCCTTTTGAAAGTCAAGGTAAACAATATCGACTGGGTCCCCTTTATCTATGTGTTTATTTACACCCTCAAAGAATTCTATCAAGTTAGTAAGACATGATTTGCCTTTGCAGAAACCATGTTGATTTTCCTTCAGCAATGCCCGTTCTTCTATGTGCTTAGTAATTTTTTCTTTAATAATGGTTTCCATCACTTTGCCTGGAACTGAGGTTAGACTAACCTCCCTCATCTTATTCCTCCTCCTCCTTTTCTTCCTGTTCTTCTTCCTCTTCGTCTTCTTCATAACCAAAGCACTCTCAAAATAGCTAAACAAAACAACGTAACAGTGTGTGAATTAAAATCTAACACATATAAATATTAAAATAGAATTAAAAATTGAAATAATTAAAAACAGGGATAAAACCAATAAAACCATTAAACAAATGTACTGTATGAATCTGTATAAATCACGGCTCTCCTCTGAAAGAGGGAAAACTTAAAGGCTGGCAATGTTTGAAAAAGCAAAACATTCCCTTTCATAGGAGAACACAATTTTCCCCAAAAGTGTATCATAACATAAACAAGAGAGAAGAGTGAGAGAACCGTCCTTGACACCTAACACTCAGCTGGGTCTCCTCGTCTTTGGCTTCTCCCTTCCAAGCAGTTTTAGGATCACGAAGGTGAGGCCTTAAGGAGCATAGAAAGAAACCTCTTGGGCCTTGGGCTCCGCTTTTTGGGGCTGCTTTGGGCCTGACTTTCCCGGAAGGGCTTCCAGCCATTTCATCCCCTGAGACTGTGGTGAGCAAAGGACAGATTTGTGCGGTGACTCTGCTCAAGGTTTTAGGCTGGACGTTAAAGGGCTTTCCCCACGGTGACGCCCAATCCCTACGCACTGATTTCAGCACATTGGATAGTTCTTATAGGTCAAATTGCAGCATGGATTCGCCGCTGCGCCAAATTCTATCCGCTGCTACTCCTTCCTTCGTTTCAAATCCGCATTGTTGGGCTAGTGTCTCTTCAAAAGGGCTGCTTAACTCTGTTTTTATAGAATCACAGAATCCTATAGTTGGAAGAGACCTCCTGGGCCACCCAGTCCAACCCCATTCTGCCAAGAAGCAGGAAAATCACATTCAAAGCCCCCCACCCCAACAGATGGCCATCCAGCCTCTGCTTCAAAGCCTCCAAAGAAGGAGCCTCCACCACACTCTGGGACAGAGAGTTCCACTGCTGAACAGCTCTCTCTCATAATCAGGAAGTTCTTCCTCATGTTCAGATGGAATCTCCTTACTTTCCTGTAGTTTGAGGTCATTGTTCCATTGCGTCCCAGTCTCCAGGGCAGCAGAACACAAGCCTGCTCCCTCTTCCCTATGGTTTCCCCTCACATCTTTATACATGGCCCTCATCCTGTCTCCTCTCAGCCTTCTCTTCTGCAGGCGAACATGTCTAGCTCTTTCAGCCACTCCTCATAGGGCTTGTTATTCAGAGACTTGATCATTTGAGTTGCCCTCCTCTGGACACATTCCAGTCAACGTCTCCCTTCCATGGTGGTGCCCAAAATGGGACACAGTGTGCTTCCAGGTAATGTGGTCTGACCAAGGCAAAAAAGAGAAAAGATCTCTGACTGGATGAGCATCTGTCAGGAGGCATTAGATGGTGCCCTCCTGCCTGGCAGAAGGGGGTTGGACTGGGTGGTCCCTCCCAACACTAGGATTCCTTGATCTATCCATGGATAATCATCATCTCATATCTATCTATCTCATATATCTTCTCTCTGTCAGTTATATTTACCAATGACTGGGTGGCCATCTGTCAGAAGGGCAGAAGGGTTGGACAGGATGGCCCTTGGCGTTCCCTCCCAACTCTAGGATTCCTTGATCTATTCATTTGCATATCTATCTTTCTATCTCTACCTACCTACCATATCTATCTGTCTTCTCTCTGTCAGTTAGATATGGTAGTTGTATATACCAGTGACTGGGTGGCCATCTGTGAGAAGGACAGAAGGGTTGGACTGGATGGCCCTTGGTGTTCCCTCCCAACTCTAGGATTCCTTGATCTAGTCATCTACCTACCTACCTACCATATCTATATGTCTTCTCTCTGTCAGTTAGATATGGTAGTTGTATTTACCAGTGACTGGGTGGCCATCTGTGAGAAGGACAGAAGGGTTGGACTGGATGGCCCTTGGCGTTCCCTCCCAACTCTAGAATTCCTTGATCTAGTCATCTATCTATATGTCTATATACCTATCTACCTACCACCATCTATCTGTCTTCTCTCTGTCAGTTAGATATGGTAGTTGTATTTACCAGTGACTGGGTGGCCATCTGTGAGAAGGACAGAAGGATTGGACTGGATGGCCCTTGGACTGGATTCCCTCTCCCAACTCTAGAATTCCTTGATCTAGTCATCTATCTATATGTCTATCTATCTACCTACCTACCATATCTATCTGTCTTCTCTCTGTCAGTTAGATATGGTAGTTGTATTTACCAGTGACTGGGTGGCCATCTGTGAGAAGGACAGAAGGGTTGGACTGGATGGCCCTTGGCGTTCCCTCCCAACTCTAGGATTCCTTGATCTAGTCATCTATCTATCTGTCTATCTATCTACCTACCTACCATATCTATCTGTCTTCTCTCTGTCAGTTAGATATGGTAGTTGTATTTACCAGTGACTGGGTGGCCATCTGTGAGAAGGACAGAAGGGTTGGACTGGATGGCCCTTGGTGTTCCCTCCCAACTCTAGGATTCCTTGATCTAGTCATCTATCTGTCTACCTACCTACCTACCTACCATATCTATCTGTCTTCTCTCTGTCAGTTAGATATGGTAGTTGTATTTACCAGTGACTGGGTGGCCATCTGTGAGAAGGACAGAAGGGTTGGACTGGATGGCCCTTGGCGTTCCCTCCCAACTCTAGAATTCCTTGATCTAGTCATCTATCTATATGTCTATCTATCTACCTACCTACCATATCTATCTGTCTTCTCTCTGTCAGTTAGATATGGTAGTTGTATTTACCAGTGACTGGGTGGCCATGGGGCAGAAGGGTTGGACTGGATGTCCCTTGGCATTCCCTCCCAACTCTAGGATTCTAAACATGTTCTAGGTGAGGCTGGTCTGTGTTGAAGGGAAGGGCAGAGGAGGCCAGTCCGGCCGCTGCTTGAGCTTCTTCCAAGTCGGTCAAGGATCAGTTGGCGGCGTCCGCTTGGCCCTCCTCCATAGGCCTGCTTAGCCTTCTTGTCTGCGTTTCTCGTCCTGGTCACTTGTGTAGCTCCTCTGCAGGCAGAAACATGGCTGTGGGTCAGAAGGCTGGTGTCTCGCCTCCTATGTTCCTTTCCCGATATCTTTATTAGCAGAGAAATCACTATTCACCGTGACTCCTTCCTGGGCCAGAAATGTGTTCCGCCTGAAATGGGAAACTTTCAAGAAGGGTGGTGGAGTCTTCTTCTTGGGGCTCTTTAAGCAGAGACTGGATGGCTCTCTGTCAGGAAGGCTTTGATTGTGCTTTGATTGTGCAAGCATCCATAGAGGTTCTGAGGTCTGTTGGAAACTAGGCAAGTGGGGTTTATATATCTGTGAAATAATTTCCAAGGAGGGAGAAAGAACTCTTGTCTGCTTGAGGTAACTGTGAATGTTGCCATTGGCCACCTTGATTAGCACTGAGGGGCCTTGCAGCTTCAAAGCCTGGCTGCCTGTGGGAATCCTTTGTTTGGAGGTGTTCACTTGCCCTGATAATTCTTGTCTGGAATTCCCCTGTTTTTGAGTGTTGTTTTTTCTTTACTCCTCTGATTTTAGAGGTTTTTTTTTTTTGTAATACTGGTGACCATATTTTGTCCATTTTCATGGTTTCCTCCTTTCTGTCGAAATTGTCCACATGCTTATGGATTTCAATGGCTTCTCTGTGTCGTCTGACATGGTGGTTGTGAGAGTGGTCCAGCATTGCTGTGTTCTCAGATAGTATTCTGTGTCCAGGTTGGTTCATCAGGTGCTCTGCTATGGCTGACCTTGGGTTGAATGAGTCTGCAGTGCCTTTCACGTCCCTTGATTCATGTTACATCCAGGATAGACTACTGCAATGCTCTCTATGTGGGGTTGCCTTTGAAGACTGCTCGGAAGCTTCAAATAGTCCAACGAGAGGCAGCCAGGTTAACAACTGGGGTGGCATTCAGAGAGCATACAACTCCCATGTTACGCCAGCTCCATTGGGCATAATTCAAAGTGCTGGCTTTGGCCTATGAAGCCCTAAATGGCCCTGGCCCAATTTACCTGTCCAAATGCATCTCCCCCCAATGAACCATTGTGGAGATTAAGATCCTACGAGGAGGCCCTGCTTTCCATCCCGCCATTGTCACAGGTGCGATTGGTGGGAGTAAGAGAGAGAGAGGGCCTTCTCGGTGATTGCCCCCAGCTATGGAACTCCCTTCCTGGTGAGATCAGATTGGCCCCCTCCCTCCTGTCCTTCAGAAGAATGGCTGTGGGACCAAGCTTTTGGGATAGTGCAATAGAGCACTGATAAAAAAAACCTTACCAGGCCAATTAGATGATCAAGATGGTTTTGAACAGTGTATATCATCATCATCATCATCACCATCATTATTATTAGATACACAACAAGATGAGTCCACAGCAAACAAGGTCACTCTGCTGGCTGTTGTAGTGGCTCACAAGTCGGACACATCCCAAGTGTTTAGGACTGTGTGATGTGTTGGCAAATAATGCGTGCAGATCCCAGTAAGATGGCCTTCTGCAGCTGGTAGATGGACATTTTGTCAGTGCTGATTGTGTTTTAAGTGCAGGGCTGCAGGCCAAGGTCTTGAAGCACTGCACCCAGTGTGCCGATCACCACTGGGACCACCTTGACTGGCTTGTGCCAGAGTCTTTGCAGTCCAATTTTTAAATCCTCGTATCCTGGCAGCTTTTTCAGTTGTTTTTCTTCAATCCTGCCAGGCCCAGATTAACACCTTTTTGCGCCCTAGGCCACATTTTGGAATTACGCCCCTTTAAGCCAACCTCTACCGCACCTCCCCCCCCATCCTTTCATTCGCTTGTCCCCCTTAGGGCCCCGCATCCAGCTCTCCCAGTATGGCCCCACTAGGTCCGCCACAGGAGTTTCCCTCTTGGCAGACACTATGGATGCAGGCATGGGGGGAGGAGCCTCCTCCCCGATGCCGGGGCTTGAGGCACTTGGCTCCTACCTGGTATCGGGGATTGCGCATGCGTTGTAGTCAGCAGCTGTACCGATGCCGCGCTTCTCCCCGATACCGGGGCTTGCCGCGTTGGGCTTCTCTCCTGTACTGGGGTTTGTGCATGTGCCGTAGCCGGCAATTGCGCTTCTCTCTCCAGTAAGGAGGAGTCTCCTCCTTGTGTTGGAGGAGGAATACCAGCTTTAATGGTGTTAGGGAATGCGCAGACTGCGCAATGGAGTTTACTGTACTTGCACTGAAGGAGCCAGCAAGTGGATGCTGTCGGCATTGAGGGAGTTAATTGTTCCTCCTGTTGACGTCGATGCCAGTGTCGAGAGCCCCTGTGCATACGCTGTTTCCGCAACAATAGCAGAGGCATGAGCTGGTATTCAGGAAGGGGCAGGGGCGGCGCCGAAAAGGAGGACCTCCGGTGCCATTCCTTCCTCATCTCCATGCGCGTTGCGTTTTTATTTGTTTCAACATTTTTTTGTGGGTCCGTGATCTGCACACCCCCCCCCCTTTTGGCGTGCACCCCTAGGCCATGTCCTAGGTTGGCATTATGGGTAATCCTGGTCTGAATCCTGTTGTCACCTGGGATTGCGCCATCGATGATCCATACTTTGTTTTTTAACACAATTGTGAGGTCAGGAGTCTTTTGCTCCAAAACTCTGTCTGTATTCGGAAGTCTCAGAGGAGTTTGGCGTGTTCATTCTCTGTAACTTTTTCTGGCTTGTGATCCCACCAGATCTGGCTACGGTCGTCCACGCTCTGGTCACATCCCGAATAGATTACTGCTACGCACTCTACGTGGGGCTGCCTTTGAAGACAGTTCGGAAGCTACAACTAGTCCAACGGGCGGCAGCCAGATTACTAACCGGAGCTACATACAGGGAGCATACCACCCCCCTGTTGTGTCAGCTCCATTGGCTGCCTGTCCAATTCCGCACTCAATTCAAAGTGCTGGTTTTGACCTTTAAAGCTCTATGCGGTTCTGGCCCAGCTTACTTGTCCGAACGCATCGGCCTCTATGTCCCTCCTCGTAATTTAAGATCATCCCGGGGGGGGGGGGCTGCTCTCGCTCCCGCCAACCTCTCAAATGCGGTTGGCGGGGACGAGAGGGAGGGCCTTCTCGGTGGTGGCCCCCTGTCTGTGGAACGCACTCCCTATTGATATTCGATCAGCTTCATCCCTCCTAACATTCAGAAAAAGAGTTAAATCCTGGCTTTGGGACCAAGCGTTTGCACCCTAGCACGACACGGCACTTTAGACTGGTCAGTTGGCAAATTGGTGGTTAAGATCTAAGACTTTGGATGGAACATTGTTTTAATGGTGATGAATGTATATGATGTTTTTAATATTAACTGTAGTTTAATGTATTGAATTCTAGGTGTATTTTAATGTATTTTAATTTTAACTGTTGTTTACTATGTATTGTGTGGCGTCAAATTGTTGCCGTCTGTTAGGCCGCACTGAGTCCCCCCTCAGGGGTTGAGAAGTAGTGGGGTATAAACACTGGAAATAAATAAATAAATAAATTTGTCACAGGCAGATGGTGTTTGTGGCACAAGTTCCAATGGATCACCTGAGCAACATTGTTCTGCCTCTGCTTGTAGTCTGTCTGCACAATCTTCTTGCGGCAGCGGAGGGTGTGTCCTATTGTTTCACCTGCTTCCTTGCAGAGTCGACACTTGGGAGCTGTTGTTGACTTTTCAGTTCTGGTCTGGATGGCCTTGGTTCTAATGGCTTCTTCTTGGGCTGCCAGAATCAGTTCCATTTGTGAGCCACAGCCATGTTTTTCTTTGTCAATTTGGCTCTTAATTTTTGCCAGAAACTGTCCATGGAGAGCCTTCTTTTGCCAGTTTTTTCTTCTGCTCTGGATTGTGTTTTTACGGTATTCACTATTTGATGATGATGATGATTAGAATTATAGAGTAACTTTATAGTCGTTGTGCATGGTAAACTTTCCTCGGCACAGTTATGTTATTATTGAGACAAATGTTTGTAATGTTAATGTATGCAAATAATGAATTCATGTCCCGGCATTGAATGTTTGCCGTATATGGTGTGCTCCGCCCTTAGTCCCCTTCGGGGTGAGAAGGGCGGGATATACATGTTTTAAATAAATAACTAAATGTCTGGGTAATACTGCTGCGTTTGGAGGTCCCTTTGTAGCCTTCTTGTCCACAGATCCACGGCATATGATAGGCTGCTGCAGAGGTGAGAGGATCAGGCCCAGATTACCCATAAGGCCAACCTAGGCCATGGCCTAGGGGTGCAAGCCGAGGGGGGCACAGATCACGGACCTAAAAAAATGTTGAAACAAATAAAAATGCAACGCGCATGGAGATGAGGAAATGGGCCTTGGAGACCAAGGGGGCGGGGGGGGGGGAGTCCTGGGCCCTCTCCTGCTTCCGGAACCGTCCTCGAGGTGGAAGAGACTCCGCGGGCCCTGCTGCTGCCGCCACCACCGCCACTTTCCTGCAGGAAAGGCCCACCCACCTCCTTGGCCTTGGCGAGGAGTATTGTGACCCCGCATCCGGGGAGGGGGGGAGGCCTGCCTAGAGCCCCCGCCCCCTCCTTCCCGTCCGGCTTCAGCCCTATCCCCCCCCCCACCGAAGACCTGTGTTCCGTGCCCACAATAATAAATGCAGCAGAATAATTTGACCCGCAGGTTGAAACATGGGTGTTCTCCTCCCCGCCTCTCTCCCTGCCCCATTTGCTGTGACAACTGGGGTTTGCAAGGCACTTTGGGACGACCCCTGCTTGTGGGGGAGGGGCGGGCCATCACCGGCCAGCAAGCCAGAGGTCACCCGCGGCTGCCAAATTCCCTGCGCTGTGGCGACCTTTGCTCTCCTTGGTCGTGTCCTTCCTTCCTGGTGCAAAACCCCATTCGCGGCAAGAAGGGTGCTTCCTTTTTCTAGGGAGGGGGGGGAGGGGACTCTTCCCTTTTGATGGCCGAAGCACATCAGCAGCACTCCTGGCTTGGTTTGCCCATTCCATTGGAGAGGGAGTCTCCTTCCAGCCCTCCAATGGCTTGGATTTGGGCTCCTCTCGCAGAGGCCTGTCGGGAGCTTGGGCGCAGGTTCCCCTTGCGTTTTATAAGATAAGGTTATATTTTTAGTGGGTCTGAGTGATGTGTGTGTGTGTGTGGGGGGGGGGTGCGGTAGAACTTGGCTTAAAGGGGGCATAATTCCAAAGTGTGGCCTAGGGCGCAAAAAGGTGTTAATCCGGGCCTGGAGAGGATCCCTCTTGTCCTTTGCTGAACAGAGCATTGGTTGGATTTTCTTGGTGGGTCTGTAGATTGTAGGTTGTGTTTCTTCGTCAGCTTCCCTCTGCGGTCAGTGGTTCCCTTGATGTATGGCAAGAACGCTTTTCCTCTGGGTGGATCTTTGTTTTGACTCTCATGGCTTGTTCTCGGTCTTGCAGCTCATCTGATGTCTGTGGTGGAGTCTCCCTTGGCCTGGAGAACCCAGTTTAGGTGGTTCATCTTGGAAGAGGTGGGCTCTGCAGATTCCTTTTGCACGCTCTGCCAGGCCTTTAATTGTGCTGCTTTTTTTGACTTGGATGATGGTTGGAGTTCTTCTGTAGGTATCTGGGTGTAGGTTTTCTGCAAACGGTGTGGTCCAATTGTTGATTGGATTTGCGGATGACTAGGACATCTTTTCCATGGTGGATTGGATGTTTGGGTGGATGCTGACTTCTCTGGTTGAGTTAGTCGGCAGTGCCTTTTGTGTCCTTCATTCATGTTTGGACAATGTGCGTTTGATGCTCAGCTTGTTGTAATAGTCATAACATTGATTCTATTGCCACCATGGTTTGTGCTTCTTCTCGACATCCAAACGCTTAGGACACAAAGGGTGACAAGGTGTGGCTCTGTCTTTACTCATGGAAGATACTTCAGTCCTTCTGGCACTCAAACTTTGTGTCTTTCTCTCCCTCCTTTTTGTCTTCCAGACTGGTTTGGACAGCAGTTCGGTTGATGGACCCCCAACAGGCCAGATGGAAGAGGGGCCCTTTCACCAGGCTGAAGAAAGGAGGCTGAGCAAAGGCCTGACCAATGGCGGCGGAGGGGAGCGGATGGACGGACGAGGAGGAGGAGGAGGAGGAGGCAGCGCTATGCTGGCTGACGGAGGCTCCTGGCTGGGTGGCGTGTGTGCCAACCAGGTGACCAGCTGGGAGAGCCATGGAGGACCCCCTGCCTCCTCCTCTTCCTCCTCTTCCTCCTGCAACGCCAACCTGGAGGATGCCCAGAACCTGGTGGCCTTCTCAGCAGCAGTTGAAGCGGCCATGTCCTCGCAAGGGCTGCCCCCTCTGTCCTCTCCTTCCCTGCTGAGCGTCCGGCTCTACGAGAAGTTCAATGCTGAAATGAAGGCCGGGGAGAGCCCCTCGGGGCCCTCTGCCGCGCTCGACGGACCGGAGGACCTGAACGCCCTTCAGGCAGCCCTGGCGCTGGCTAGGCATGGCGTCAAGCCCCCCAACTGCAACTGCGATGGGCCTGAGTGCCCGGACTACCTGGAGTGGCTGGAGAGGAAAATCCGGTCAGCCAGCGGGAGGCAGATGCCGTCTCAGCCGCAGCCGTTGTGCCCGGCCCCTCTGCCGACCCCGACCCCCTTCAACAACGGTGCTACTAACCTGGAGGCGGTGCCTGAGGAGAAGCCACCCCGGTGCCCTTTAGAGGCCCTGCCCCTCTCCCAGAGTGCCCTCAGCATTGCCAAGGAGAAGAACATCAGCCTCCAGACGGCCATCGCCATCGAAGCCCTGACCCAGCTCTCGGCTGTCCTCCCTGAGGCCACCCCCAAGACTACACCTTTCCCGGCTCCCCACCCCAATTCGGTGCTATCGGGGTCCACCTCGAGTGCGTATGCAGCTTTGAAGCCACACTTTGAGGGCCAGCACCTCCTCCCAGGGACCCCTTTGTCTTCGTCTCCTTCCTCCTGGACATCGGGAGCCAAGGCCACTCAGGACACGGGCCACTACCGCCTTGACCCTTGCAACGGTCATCTGGAGCCCTCGGGCCTCTTCCCCAATGTTGCTTCCACTCCGCAAAAGGCAGACTTCCCCGACATGTGGGGCGAGGAGGAGGTTATCAGGGCGAGGGGCAGCCCTTGGGGCCTGAATGCCGCTGCCTCACCTCTCAGCATTGACCCCATGGCCAACCTGGAGCAGCTCCTGGACAGTGCCAGCATGGAGGGCCTGCAAGCCGTCTTCAAGCGGCCGCCGGAGAAGAGCCGGGCAGCCACAGTGAAGGAGGAGCAGCCAGCACAGAATGACGAGAACGCCGGCTACCGCAGGCCTTCCGCTTGCAGCCCACACCTCTCTCAGCTCTTGCAGGAGCCCAACTTCCACAAGAAGACCCGGACAGCGCTGAAGCAGCACCTCCACCACAAGCGTAGCCTCTTTTCGGAGCAGAAGGCGATGATGCCAACACAAGAAACCCCAGCCCGACAAGAGCAGCTGCCCTCCTGGTGGTCCCCCAGCCCCCCGCCACGGCAGCGAACCCCCAAAGCGGAGAAGCCGGCCAAGGAGAGGAGGAGGAAGACCCCGCAGAAGAACAGCCCGGCAAAGCCGCTCCGGAAAGCGGTTCAGATCAAGCGGCCGAGGCAGAAGGACGTCCAGCCCCTCTTCTTGCCTTTGACGCAGATCAGCCTGGAGGGGTATCGCTCCGCTATGGCTGCCACTACTGCTGCGACCTCCGAGGCGACTTCCCCGGCGACCTCTGTCCCCTCCTGCACCCCCTTAACGCCGACACTGGCAGAGCGGTCCCCCTTGCAGAAGCTACTTGAAAACAGACCCAACACTCAGGAAATGCCGGATGGAGGTGGCCAAGGCTTGTGTCCAGAGAACTCGGCCTGCCCCTCCACCGCTGCCCCCACCCTCCTCGGCCCCCCAGCGCCAGACCCTTCCCCTTTCTCACAGAACCCTCTCCCGGTGGAAAACCTGGAGGATATCATTCAACAGTTCGAGGCCCAGTTTGGAGACAGCTTCGGCTTTCAGAATCCCGAGCTTTTAGGTGAAGCGCCACTGCTTCCAGCTGCCCAGCCACTGCGGTCATCTCTGTGCCGCTCCCTGGAACCTCCAGTCAATGCAGGGTCTGATGGCAAAGACCGGCAAGGGTCTCCCCAAGGGCCCAGGGACCCTAGGCTATTCCCCTTCGAGAGTTCCTTCGGGCCCCGCTCTCCCAAACAGATCAAGATCGAATCCTCTGGTGCTATCACGGTGCTCTCCACCACCTGCTTTTACTCCGACGGAAACCAAAACGGTGGAGACGTTGCAGCTTCTATGGAAAAGACCCCGACCAAGGAGGAAGTCCTTCCGCCGCTCACACCCACCCTCAGCGGGTTCCTGGAGTCACCCCTGAAGTACCTGGACACACCCACCAAGAGTCTGCTGGACACGCCGGCCAAGCGGGCCCAAGCTGAGTTCCCCACCTGCGACTGCGTGGGTGAGTCCCTAGCAATAATAATAATAATAATAATAATTTGTTGATGTTGTTGTAATAATATATAATAATTTAATTTTTGTATCCCGCCAACATTTCCCCGAAGGGACTTGGGGTGGCTTACATGGGGACCAAACCCAGTCAACATAGTCAAAAAATAGTTTCCCCTTGACATTAAGTCCAGTTGTGTCTTAATGTCAGGTTGGTGCTCATCTCCATTTGTAAGATGAAGAGCCAGCGTTGTCCATAGACACCTCCAAGGTCATGTGGCCCGCATGATTGCATGGAGCACTGTTACCTTCCTGCAGAAGCGGTACCTATTGATCTACTCACATTGGCATGTTTTCGAACTGCTAGGTTGGCAGAAGCTGGGGCTAACAGCGGGAGCTCATACCGCTCTTAGGATTTGAATTGCCAACCTTTCAGTCAGCAAATTCAGCAGCTCGGTGGTTTAACCCACTGCGCCATCAGAGGCAGATTATAGATTATGTATCTATATTCTAGATATAGATATAGATTTGAATAAGTCCTCTTCGGGGTGAGAAGGGTGGCATATAAATGTCATAAATAATAAATAAATATGTGTATATGTATGTGTATGTATATGTGTGTGTATGTGTATATAAGGGGTAGGTATAGTATCATAATTATTTATTTATTTATTTATTTATTTATTTATTTATTTGTTTGGACTTTTACGCCGCCAACTCCCTAAGGCTCGCAGCGGCTTACAAAGCCAAAACGGCAACACAGAGAATTACATTGTCAATATAACAAAGAACAATACAGACAATAAGAGGAGAGGAAGGGGGGAGGGAAGAGAGGTGGAAGCAGAGGACCGACGGGAGAGTGCCCAGCAGATCAAGCGGGCCCTACTCTCCTATCGAAGGGGGGGAGCAAAGGTGGTCTCAAAGTGATCCCACAAAACTGGTCCGAGATGGCCAGTCTCCCATTGTCTAGAGATCTGGCAGGGGGTGCCCGATCTGCGGGGTTAATGTCCTTCTTCCGTTGTGGGCCTGCAGGAGGGGGCTTCCGACGCCCAAAGCCCGGACCCCAGAAGGTTCTGGCTCGCAGCAGGTTCCAGGGCTTAGATCCGGGTGAGGCAAGCCTCCCTTCTCCCGGGCAGACAGTGGTGAGTGTCCTAGGGCCAGGGGGTCTGCTGCTCTTCGGCCTCCGACGCCGCCTTCTCCGGCGGCCGCCTGGCCTCCGTGCTGGGCACCCCCCGGGGCTTGCCGGTTCCAGAGCTGCACTATATTGACACATAATATCAAAGGCCACCCAATCCAACTCCCTTCAGCAGGGCAGGAGGACACAATCAAAGCCCTCCCGACAGAGGGCCATCCAGCCATAGATATAGATAACGATTCAGACATATATGTATATCTATATATATAAAGGAAGAGTCGTCATGGAACGACCGTCCCAAACAGAGAAACCTTACAACGCAGAGACACCAAATTTGCCAACAGAAATAGGCCTCAGACAAGGTAGGTTTGTAGCAAAGAAACTTTCCCCCCCAAAACCTAAAAGGCCCCCAAAACAACGAGTAAAAAAACCTACATTTCCCAGCATCCTCCGGGGCTGCCAACGACTCTCCCAGCCTCTGCATTCTGACAACATGATTGGCTGCCAATAAGGGCGGATTTGCATAACTCCTGTACTGGCCAGCCAACATGAACATTCCGACCCATAATAAACTGTCAGAGGAGGATAAGGCAAAGAGCTGAGGCACAAAATTTACACCCCTACAAATCACAGACAACGCCCAAAATTGACAGTAAGGCTTCATTAACTTAATTTCCCTGACTAGGCCTTACTTAATGTAATGCTGTTTACGCTCTGAGTTGACAGTAAGGCTTCATTAACTTGATTCTCCCGACTAGCCCTCAGCTCATTGGACATTGTGTATGGCCTGAATTGACAGTAAGGCTTCATTAACTTGCTGTTCCTGACTAGGCCTCAGCTCATGGGAGGCCTGAATTTACAGTAACCTACCTTGGCACACAGAGCCCCTATGACCCACGCTACATTCTACTACAGTTTGGAGGAGGGTGGACCATGGATTATGGGACTTGAAGTACCTCCATGGATAATGGGATTTGTAGTACTTCAAAACCCATCATTCCCCACAGACCACTGTGTCCAATAACCAAGACCGATAAAGACTAAACTTGGCAAACAATGCACCACATGACCCACACTCCATCCGACTGCAGATTAGAGGAGGACACACCATGGATAATGGGATTTCAAGTACCTCCACTCACTTCCAAAGTACCCCACCCACACACGCATCAATCTCTACATCAACACAGCAGACGGAAAGACAAAAAACATTGCATATCCACAAGCTATGCAGAACGCCAGCAACACCACACAACAACAACTCCACAGGACTCCCAACATCCCACCCACCAAAACAACCCACAACAACACAGCCATGACCCCAACAACACCATAACTAAGAACAACTCCAACCCTTACATACTCAGACTTCCTCGCATCTCCAAAATAGGGCACAGCAACGCGTGCCGGGTACAGCTAGTATAATATATAGATATGGTATTTTAGATTTAGTAGGGACCTGTAAAGGCCATCCAGTCCAACTGCCTCCCGCCAGGCCAGACACACAATCAAAGCATTCTTGACAGAGGGCCATCCAGCCATAGATGTAATCAATAGAGATGAATCTCTCTGTCATATATATATATATATATATATATATATATATATATATACACACACACACACACACACACACACACACACACAGAGAGAGAGAGAGAGAGAGAGAGAGAGAGAGATCCCTAAAGGCCATCTAGTCCAACTCCCTTCAGCAGGGCAGGAAGACATAATCAAAGCCCTCTTGACAAAGAGCCATTCAGCCATAGCTATAGATAGATATATATGATTCACACACACACACACACACACACACACACGTATATGACAGATACAGACAGTATCATAGATTTCAAAGAGACCCCTAAAAGCCATCTAGTCAATCCCTCCTGCCAGACAGGACATAATCAAAGCCTTCTTGAGAGAGGGCCATCCAGCCATAGATATAGATGGATATGATTCAGATAAATATATATTATATTACACATGGTAGCATTGATTTCGAAGGCACCCATAAAGGCCATCCAGTCCAACGCCTTCCTGTCAGGCAGTACACAATCAAAGCCCTCCCAACAGAGGACCATCCAGCCATCGATATAATATCTATCTATCTATCTATCTATCTATCTATCTATCTATCTATCTATCTATGAGAAATAGATATAGTATCATAGTATCAAAGGCTATTGGGTCCAACTTTCTTCAGCAGGGCTGGAAGACACAATCAAAGCCCTCCCAACAGAGGACCATCCAACCATAGATATAGATAGATGTGATTCAGATGCAGATATATTGATATACCACACACACACACACACGATATGTAGGAGAGATGGATATAGTATCATAGGCCATCCAGTCCAACTCCCTTCAGCAGTGTAGGAAGACACAACCAAAACCCTCCCAACAGAGAGACTTAAACTCTACGGCAGTGATTTTCAACCTTTTTTGAGCCGCGGCACATTTTTTACATTTATAAAATCCTGGGGCACACCACCAACCAAAATGTCACACTAAATGTCATTTTACTAACTGTCACTCTCCCCCCTCGTGACGCCGCTGCTTCTGCCCCCCCCCCGGGAGGCCCGTCACTGTCCCGCGGGGGAGGGCTGCGCTGAGTGGCCGAAGCACCCGCGGGCTTGGCTGAGCAGGACAAATAGGAATTGAGCACACGGTGGCTCCGAGCCTCGGAACAAACTGCGGTGGAGGCTCGCAGCCATCGCCACCCCCAGCTCTCCTTCCCAAAGAGGTTCAGCCCCACCCCCAGGAGTGCCTCCCTGCGCGTCCCTTCGGCTTCCCTGCTGTCGCCTTGGGGCCAGATCAGGAAGGAACCAAGCTGGGCTGTGGAGCTGTGCATCCCGGCCTCTGCTCTGCTCTGCTCTGCTCTGCAGCGAACCCGGAGCCCAGCCAGGGGAGGCCAGGAGATGAGAGGTTGCTCCCCTTCCCCTGCCTGGAGGGGCTAGAGGGCAGAAAGCCTCACCTCGAGCCTCCGGGAGCAGGGTCGGACGGGGTCAGCTCCCGCGGACTCCTCCCTCTCCTCCTTGCTGCCGGAGGGGAGGAGGGCAGAAGAGCGCCCAGGAGACAGGAAGCAGAAGGAGCCGCAGCCTGGCAAGGTAGCCCTTGGCGCGCAGAGGGAGGGAAGGAAGGAAGGGAAGGAGAGAGAGAGGAGGGAGGGAGGAAAGCTCTGGACGCCGAGGGCTCTCCCTAACTGTAGCCAGGCTGGCTGGCATTGCTGCTTCGGCCAGGAAAGCCTAATTTCCGGTGCCTGAAGTTTCCTGCTAGGCTCTCTCTCTCTCTACACTGTAATTTCCCACGGCACACCTGATGATCGCTCACAGCACACTAGTGTGCCACGCCACACCGGTTGGGAAACACTGCTCTAAGGAAAAAGATTTTACAATTAATGTTTGGAATAACCTTTTCTGTGGCTAAGAGAGTGGAATGGACTGCCTTCGAGGGCATCTCCTTCTCTGACGGACTTCACAAGCTGAGGCCAGATGGCCCTCTGTTGGGATGGCTTGGATGGTGCCTTCCTTTATGGCCGAATGGGGTCGGACAGGATGGTCTTTGGGGGTCCCCTCCAGGTCCATTAGTCTTGACTTTCCTGAGTCTTCCACTGTGTTGAATGGAGGAGACAGAAAGCGCTGTGCCCATAACAAAACCTGCTGCCGTCAAGTCTCATCCCGTATTGATTTCTGTCAGATTCCCGGAAAGTTCCCACCTTCTCTTGGCTCCAGGCCACCGAGATGTGCCTGGAATACAAAAGGAGGTCGGGAGGGGCGGGGAAAAGTGGCCGGCGCGTGTAGCAACAAGTGGAGTCCTCAACCATTTGTCTAGGATGAGTAAGAATGCCTTGGGGCGCATCCGCACTGTGCGATTAATCCAGTGTTGACATCACTGGACTGCCATGGCTGCTATAGAGTGCTAAGAGTTGTAGCCTGTCACTCTTTGACAGAGAAGCCAGAAGACCTTGGTGAATTGCAACTCCTCGGTCCTCATGGCAGTCAAAGTGGTGTAAAAGTGCAGTGTAGATGCATCCTGTGTAAGGTATTTCTTCAACCTGAAGCAGAGTTTCTCAGTGCTAACCTATAGCAGGTATGGCCAAGCTGGGGACCTACTGGCTGTTAGGAATTGTGGGAGCTGAAGTCCAAAACACCTGGAGGGCCCAAGTTTGCCCATGCCCGGTCTATAGTAACTTCAGGGTCTCAGTCACCGTAACTGTGACTAGGCACTTACAATACTTAAAAGTAAGCCAGTATTTTCTGTTCAGAATAGGTTAGTACAGAGTTTCTTAACCTGGGGGCTGGGACCCCGGGGGGGGGGGGGAGGAGGAGGTCGCGAGGGGGTGTCAGAGGGGTCACCAAACACCATCAGGAAACACATTATTTTCTCTTGGTCATGGGGAGGTTGGAACGTTTGGTGGGCTTCAGAATGCTCTTTTATTGTAAGTGAACTATAACTCCCAGAAACTACAACTCCCAAATGTCAAAGTCTGTTTTCCCCAAACTCTACCAGTGTTCACATTTGGGTACATTGAGTATTTGTGCCACGTTTGGTCCAGATCCATCATTGGTTGAGTCTATCTCTGGATGTCGGTGAACTACAACTCCAAAACTCAAGGTCAATGCCCACCAAACCCTTCTAGTATTTTCTGTTGGTCATGGGAATTCTGTGTGCCAAGTATTGTTCAATTCCATAATTGGTGGAGTTCAGAATGCTCTTTGGTTGTAGGTGAACTATAAATCCCAGCAACTACAACTCCCAGGTGTCAGGGTCTATTTTCCCCAAACTCCACATTTAGGCACATTAAGGGGTCACGGCCTTAGGAAGGTTGAGAACCACTGGATTAGTATATTTTAAAACTCCAACACATCCTTGCAAGTGACCAGCCCTAAAGGCAGAGGTGTTTGTCCTTTTTCCAGGCCGCACATGCTCTCTGCAGGAATGCCTAATGATCCAGGGCAGCAGATGCCTTTTGGGGTTTGTTTACCAATGTTGTCCCGAGGAGCCCCTCGACTTCTTGATCCTTCTCCTCCTTCACTGGGCACCATCTGTCCAGTTGTAATGTGTGCCAGGTCTTTTCTTTTTACAACCGGCCAAGATTTAAGGTGGCCGTTTGGAGGATTTCGGTGCTTTGTGGGGCCTTTTCTCATTCAAATGACCTGGCACCGGAGCCTGGACGGAACCAGTGCCCAGAAGAAAAGAGCAGCTGCCTTTGCATCCCAGGCAGAGAAAGACCAAAGAGGAGATCCCGTTAGCAATGTGGGGGAAATAGAATAAATGCCGCATTTGGGCTCATCTTTTTTGGGGAGAAGCCTCAGGATGCGCTGCGTCTCACGATTGCCATGAAGGCCTGCACATTGCAACGTGGCAAGGGAATCCCAGTATCCCCGAGAGGTACAAAAAAGGAGGCAGCCAATCAATCAATCAATCAATCAAATGGTCAATCATTCTGTGGCTTTTTTTGCTAGGTGGGTTCTTCAGCAGGGACCCCTGTAAGGGAAGCAGAGACCTCCAAAATGCCAAAATGTTCATCTTCTAGAGCAGCTGGGAGTTCTTTGGATTTCTGATGCATGCTTTGGGTATTTCAACTATAATAGTAGTAGTAGTTGTTGTTATTGTTGTTATTGTTAGATGAGTGGTCTTATTAACAAAATAACCTCCTCATAAATGTACAGCAGAATATCTTATTAGCAGGAGCATGATCCAGCACCAGTAGCCAAAAGTGATCCAAAGTATTAGTTGCCCACCAGTAGCCAAAAGTGATACAAACTAACTAACTTTCTTTATTTTTTATGAGTCGCCCTCCACGAAAGGTGCTCTGGGTGACTTACACAATTAAAATAAACAGGTTACATAGTCACTGCTTGTTACTCAATCATAGGCTCTTCTGAAGAGCCATGCCTTGAGTGCCCCTAAAAATGTATGTAGATCGGGAGTGGCTCTTTGGTCTGGCGGGAGGGAGGGAGTCCCACAAGATTGGGGCTACAATGGAGAAGGATCTCTGTCTTGTGGACTCCAAGCGGACCTCTCTAGGGCCAGGGACATAGAGGAGATTCTCATGAGCTGACCATGGCAGTCTCTGGTGGTGGAGTGGCGTTAAACGGTCTCTTAGATATGAAGGATCCTGACCTCGAAAGGCCTTGAATACTAGGACCAGGGTCTTATAGAGCAGTCTTTTTCAACCAGTGTGCCTAGGCACACTCCTGTGCCTTTGCAGAGCTCCAGGTGTGCCTCTAGAAAAACTTTTTGCCCCCCTTTCTTCCCCCCTCCTTTTGCCACCGCTATTATTTTGTCCTCCTCCATGGGAGAAAAAAATCTTCCCTTACCACGTTGGTATTAGGCTCTGTCCGCAGACGCCCCCTGCTGCGAGGGAAAAGCATTACGCAGCATGCAAAGGAGCAGAGGAGCCCAATGGGCGGCTCCAAAATGATGCCGTGTCATTTTGGAGCCGCCCACTTGCGCTCCTCTCCTGCTTCACATGCTGCCCTCTGTTTGTGGATAACTCCTATATATTGAACTTCTATATATTGCAGATTATCCCGTACAGAGCCTAATCCAACGCAGTAAGGGAAGATTTCTCCTTTTTCTCCCCTGGAGGTGCCAACATCATGTGGGTGCCAAACTGTACTCCGTTTTTCAAATTCACTATATTGATACATTAACTTTATAAAACTTTTGTAATTGTGCATATTGCTAGTTTCACTATATTATTATTATTTTGCCTACTCTTTATCCCCTGCATATGCAGCCTGTTGTGTAAAAGAGGTGCCGAAACGCCATAAAACATTTTGTGTCATTTTGGTTGGTGGTGTGCCCCAGGATTTTGTAAATGTAAAAAATGTGCCTCGGCTCAAAAAAGGTTGGGAAACACTGTGTGTTCAACTGGCAGCCAATGTAAGCGCTGCAGACACGGCGTTATATGGCACCTCATTGATGTTTTTGTGAAGAGTCTAGCGGCTGCATTTTGCACAATTTGGATCTTGCGAATTGCTGCTCGAGGTACAGTAAGTCCACATACAAAGCATTGCAGTAATCCAGCCTCGACGTAACCGTGGCATGGATTACCGTAGCCAGCGTCTCTGTTGGTAAATAAGGTGCCAACTGCCTCGCTTGGCGTACATGAAAGAAGGTCCTTTTACTGGTGCAGGCAACCTGGGCTTCCATCGTCATTTGGGAATCCAGGATAACACCGAGACCCTTCACAGTGGGGGGATGGGGCTAACGGTTCCCCTTCAAAAGATGGTAATAGACCAACCAATTCTTTTTTTTATAAGATATATTTTATTAACAATTTTCATATTTCAAGACATACATGATCACAATGGGGGGAAAGGGGGTAGAGGGGAAGGGAAAAATAAAGCTGGGGAGGGGGTATGTTGACTTCCATTCTCGTTCCACACTATTTACATAAGTTATTCAGATTTTCAATATATAACTTGAGGCATCCCCGATGCTCTTAATCTTCCTAATCTGTAACTGACAGTGTTCCTTTCTTATTATACATTCTTCAAATATTCATCAATCAGGGTCCAATCTGTCTTTATAGACCAACCAATTCTGATGGGCAGCCAGGCCACAAGATTTCAGTTTTTGCTGGATTTACTTTCAATTTATGGGCACGCAGCCATCTTGTCACCGCTCCAAGACACCGGGTGAAGTTATCCGGTACTGAAGTTGTTCCAGGTTCTAGTTTTAGGAGAAGCCGGGTGTCATCCGCGTATTGGAAACATTCTAATCCAAATCTCCGGACTAGCTTGGCGAGAGGTCGAACATAGATGTTAAACAGCATTGGCGATAGAATAGCGCCTTGGATTACTCCACAGTCGAGAGGGGATTTCTCAGATACTTGGCCCAGCCAAGTATTAGTTGCCCACCAGTAGCCAAAAGTGATACAAAGTATTAGTTGCCCTCAGTATGAAGAGGCTTCAGTCTGAGAGAGGCCTCAGAGTGAGGTAAGCCTCAGTGTTAGTAGGCACGCAGACCAATGTTATCTCTTCCTTAGGAATTTTCTCTTTATATCAAAATAATATGGTTGGACTATTTACAAGAACAAGGTTTTCATAACACAAATAAAGTCCCATATACTTCCATCTTTGCTTCCACGCTGGGCTTCTTTCTCATGCAGATAAAAAGCTTTGCTCTCACAGAGCCTCTTCTCACACTAAACTTACTCAGGAGCTGCACACAGTACCCTTTTACACACAACAGCCTTCACACTGGAGCTTTACACACAAGGCCTTCAACATGGGGCTATTCTCACTGAAGCCTTCTCACACCAGGCCTCTCACACCCTCTGAGGCCTACCTCACACTGAGGCTGACTAACACTGAGGCTTATCTGAGTCCCCTTCCATACAGCTGAATAAAAT
This sequence comes from Anolis apletophallus, assembly GCA_030556195.1. Classification (NCBI taxonomy): domain Eukaryota; kingdom Metazoa; phylum Chordata; class Lepidosauria; order Squamata; family Anolidae; genus Anolis; species Anolis apletophallus. The sequence continues at coordinate 3,789,581 of JARBWK010000013.1, read as the reverse complement.
CCCACATTATCTGCTTTGAACTGGGATATATGGTGGTGTGGACTCAGATAACCCAGTTCAACACATGTATTGTGGGATTTTCTGCCTTGATATTCATTCTGGGTTATATGCCTGCGTGGAAGAGTCCACATTAGTCATGTGCCTGGTAACAGTTTCATCCATTTTATTTGTGTTTTCGTACCATTTGTTTCAATTGGAAGGCATGAAACAGTATGATAATTGCAGCAAAACAAAAGAAAAGTGAGAATGGTCACAATTTGGTCACCTGCTTTTTGGCCCTTTGAGCACTTATATCCAGCCCTCCTATTTCCCTCATCTTCTGGACATAAGGATGTGGCAGCCCGCCGCATCCTTAAGCCGAAAGAACAGGGGAGGAAGGCACACAGCGGATGGGGTCCGTCCGTCCGGAGCTCTCTTCCTCACTGCGTGCCTTCCACGGGCCCTCCCAGCATAACAACGGCCTGAGAAAGGCAGCAGCAACTGGAGCGGTAGTAAAGGCTCCGTCCGTCCCCTGGCCAAGAGAATGGTCAGAGGAAGGGAGCAGTATTGGGAGTGGTCGTAAAGCCACCTGTGTTGCTGCTCCTGTCCTTTCCTTTCTCTCGGCCAGAAGATGGGTAAGGCTCCATCCTCTGGCCGAGAGAATGGTCCGAGGAAGGGAGCAGCAACAGGAGTGATGCTAAAGCCCCCCTTTCCCTTCTCTTGGCCAGAGGACGGTCAAATAATAACAATCATAATAAACTTTATTTATACCCTGCCACCGTCTACCCAACGGGGAATCGGGGCGGCTCCCTTCTCGGACCTTTCAGCCAGAGGACTGAGAGAATGGAAGGCCACCCATGGTAGCCAATGGTCCAATTTTTTTTGTTCTTTTGGACCCTGAACAAAAAAGCTCATTTGAAAACGCCTGTTTTTGAGAGAGGTGCTTATGAATGAAACATACCGAAACAGATAGCAATTCTATACAAATGTACAAGACAAGTCCACACTGCCATATATCCCAGTTCAAAGCAGATAATGTGGGATTTTATTCAGCTGTGCGGATGGTGCCTTCCTTTATGGGTGAAGGGAGTTGGACTAGATGGCCCTTGGGGCCCCATTTCCAACTCCTGGATGCTGTGACCTCCCCTTTGCTTGTAAAATGTTTCTGTGGATGCTATACAACTTCCTGATGCCGTTTTGAGAAGGACCGCAGAGGGAAAACGGGGGGTATTACATCATCATGATGTTTATTTATACTCCGCTTTTCTCTCCACAAGGAGACTCAAAGCGGCTTAGACTAAATCAGTGTTTCTCAGCCTTCCCAATGCCATGACCCCTTAATGCCGTTCCCTATGTTGTGGTGACCCCCAACCATAACATTATTTTCCTTGCTACTTAGTAACTGTTTTTTCTTTTGCTACTGTTATGAATCAACATGTAAATATTTGCTATGCAGGATGTATTTTTATTCACTTGACCAAATTTGGCACAAATATCCAATATACCAAAATTTGAATACTGTTAGGGTTGGAGGAGATTGATTTTGTCATTTGGGAGTTGTAGTTGGTGGGATTTATAGTTCACCTACAATCAAAGAGCATTCAGAACGCCACCAACGATGGAACTGAACCAAACTTGGCACACAGAACTCCCATGACAAACAGAAAATGCTGGAAGGATTTGGTGGGCATTGACCTTGGCTTTTGGAGTTGTAGTTCACCTACATCCAGAGAGCACTGTGGATTCAAACAATGTTAGATCTGGACCAAACCTGGCCCGAATACTTAATATGCCCAAATGTGAACATTGGTGGAGTTTCAGGAAAATAGATCTTGACATTTGGGAGTTGCCGTTGCTGGGATTTATAGTTCACCTTCAATCAAAGAGCATTCTGGACTTCACCAATGATTAGAATTGGACCAAAGTTCCCACACGGATCCCCAATGCCTTGAAGGGACTAACTAGCATGAGTCTCCCTGCTGCCCTGCATGCTCTCCCTCTCACACACATGCGTGCCACGCTGCCATGCTCCAAGCCCGCCTGCTCTCCCCTCCACTCTTGGAGTCTCAGAAAGAGCACTCCCCTTGAGTGAGAGGCCAGCCAATCACAGCAGAGGAGGGTTTTTGGTGGGAGGATTCACCCTCAGTTTCCAAAAAAGGAAGAGAAGGACAGGCGGAGAGATCTTCAGCCTTCTCTGCCAAAGGGGTTCCTCAGACCACTAGGAATATATCTTTTCTGATGGTCTTTGGAGACCCCTCTGAAACACACCCTCAATACCCCCAGGGGTCCCGACCCCCAGGTTGAGAAACGCTGCATTAAATGCATTTCTGCTTCTTCCACAGGGCAGGTGCCACCCGTAAGGTGTTTGCACCCTATTTGCTCACTACCTTTCCTTTCAAGGCTGTGAACCTTCATAGGGATGAAGCTATGTCCTGATTTGTCCTTCTTCTCTCTCCCACCCAAACAGAGCAAATTGTGGAGAAGGACGAGGGGCCCTATTACACGCACCTGGGATCCGGACCAACTGTGGCATCCATCAGGGAACTCATGGAAGAGCGGTAAGTCATGCCATAAATGGAGAAACACAAGGCTGGTGGAGGCAAGGGATTCCTGCAGACGTGGCAGAACTAGCCCCATAGTTATTGGGTCAAGGGGTGCATCAACACTGCAGGATTAATGCGATTATGGACCCTGGGAGTTGTAGCTTGCACCCTTTTGGCAGAAAGGGCTCACGGCCGTGCAAAGCTACAGCTCCATAGCATGAAGCCAATGCAGTTCAGGCAGGGTCAAGTTGCCTTTGCGCTACAGCAGGCATGAGCAAACTTGGGCCCTCCAGTAGTTTTGGACTTCAACTCCCACAATTTGGACAGTATAGGCAATGCCACACTCCCATTGCACCTTACAAGAGCCCCAAAACAAACAAACAAACAAACAAACAAACAAAAATCCCAAAACTGGCCAGCCTTGACTTTCAGGTCAATTTCCTCCTGACTCCCAATAGACTGGCGCTACTCAATGCTATAGAATTATGGGAGTTGTAGTTTGGAGAAGGGCCAGGTCTCTTTGTCAGAGAAAGCTCAAGACCTTGTGAAGCTACAACTTCCAAGATTCTGTCAAGAGTGGCTCAATTGGAGATGTGTCAGAAGTGCATTAAAAAGTGCATCTACTATGTTGTAGTGAATGCTACCGTGCTATATAGCGTGTCCTAGCCTTCTGCATCTGCGCATGGTTTTGAAACTGCACCGTGGCAGACAGGAAGGTGCTCCAAAGGGTCACCTGCACAGGGAATCATTGCTTGCCCTCTTTGGAAGAACTCTATAATAATTCCCGCTGCCTTAAGAAAGCTCAGAGCATTCTTGGACATCCATGTCACCCAACATATTTTTGGAAAAAACTATTGCCATCTGGCAGACGCTGCAGTGTGACAAAGACAAGGACAAACAGACTGAAGGACAGCTTTTATCCTAGGGCTGTGGCTCCGTTGAACTCCATGGCTTTGCACTGATGTGGCATTGGGGGCTGCGTGGTGGTTGTGGGAGTGTGGCTGAAGGGGTGTGTTGTTTTTGTGACGTGTGCTGAGGAAGATATGCAATTTTATCGTGCAATAGCACCACGACAAATTAAGGTATTCTACTGTTATCTGTTCTGTTCTATTCTTTTCTATGTATTTGTGTATATACCTGGTGTTGTTTGAGTGTCGTTGGGACCACTGCCTGCAATTTCATTGTGCAATAGCACTGTGACAAATAAAGCTATTGTATGATCTTCCTAATGCTTGGGGGGAATCCCCTTCTCTGTCATTTGAACCCATGGCTCCATTGAGTCCTAGTCTTTGGGCAGCAGAAAGGAAGCCTGAGAGAGAGGGGGCGTTTGTTCTCACTGCTGTTGGTACATGGGAGGGTGGGCGAGTGGCACACGTTCCCGCCGGCCATGGCTTCCTCCTCCTTCTCTTCTGCCGTTGACTCACCGGCGTCTGACTCATCATCCCCACGAAGGCAAACAGGACCACTGAGTCACCAGCCTGGCAGTAGACAGGAGCGATGTGATGATGACGGAGGAGGAAGAGGAGGAGGGAACATCATGGCATGGCTTTGAGGCTGAGACTGCATGGCAGTCCCCATTCCCTCATAAGAGCCAGGCCCTAGACCACGGGTAGGGAACCTATGGCTCAGGAGCCAGATGTGGCTCTTTTCATGATTGCATCTGGCTCTCCAGAGCATTCCGGGCCTCGGTTTCCCAGCATGCAGTGAGGAGGAGTGACGCAAATGCGCCGTGACTGCTGCTTCCTTGGCCCCGCACCCTCCTCCCTCCCTCCCTCCCTTCCTTCCTTCCTTCCTTCCTTCCTTCCTTCCTTCCTCTCTTCCTCTCTTCCTTCCTCTCTTCCTTTCTTTTCCCTCTCTTTTTCTTTCAATCTTCTCCCTCCCTCTCTCCCTTTTCCTTCCTCTTCCTTCCTTTCTCCCCCTTTTGCCCTTTCCTTCTCTCCTTCCTTTTCCCTCCCTCTCTCCCCTTCCTTCTTTCCTCCATTCTCCCTCTTCCTTCCTTCGTTTCTCCCCTTCCCTTCCTTCTCTCCTTCCTTCTTTCCTCCATTCTCCCTTCCTCCCTCTTTCTTCCTCTTCTATTCTTTCCCCCCAATTCTTCCTTTTCTTCTCCTTCCTTTCTTTTCACTTCCCTCTCCCCTTTTATTTTCTTCTTTCCCCTTCATTATTTTACTTTTTCCTCACTCCCTTTCCTTTCTTTTCCCCACTCTTTCCTTTCCTCCCCATTCCCTCCTTTCTTTTCCCCTCCTTGTCTCTCTCCTGCTTTTTTCTTCCTTTTCCATAGTTTTATCTTCTTTTCTTTCTTCCTCTCCCCATCCCTCCTTTATTTCCTCTGTCTGTCTGTCTGTCTGTCTGTCTTTCTTTCCCCCTTCCTTCCTTCCTTCCTTCCTTCCTTCCTTCCTTCCTTCCTTCCTTCCTTCCTTCCTTCCTTCCATCTCCTCTTCCTTCCCAGAGTCCTGAGCGTGCCTTTTGCAGAGCCAGGTCTGAAGTGTCCGGTCATTCTGCCGGGGGAATCCTTTTCTCATTGTATCTACGTATATACTCACATTTAGTTGAATTCAGTCTTAAAATATATTTTATATATATTACATGGCTCTCACTGAAATACATTTCCAAATATTTTGCTTTCATGGCTCTCTGAGTCAAAAAGGTTCCCTACCCGTGCCCTAGACCTTCCACCTTCATGGCCACAAAGGGGCCGTCCTTTGAGCCTGCAGGGAAGCCCCTTCCCGGGGAGTCCAAAGCTATTTACTCCGTTGTTTGAATGGTTTCTGCGCCAGGACTGTGGCGCAGCTGGCTGGGAGTCAGCTGCATTAAGATCACCACTGACCGGAAGGTCATGAGTTCGAAGCCTGGCCAGGTCGGGGTGAGCTCTCGACCAAATTGTGTATCTTGTTGTCGACCTTTGCAACCCGAAAGACAGTTGCATCTGTCAAGTAGGAAATTTAGGTACTACTTTGTGGGGGAGGCTAATTTAACTGATTTATGTTAAATAACCTCTGAGTGTCTGTCTATATATGTTGTGTGTCCATGGCATTGAATGTTTTCCTGTATATGTACATTGTAATCTGCCCTGAGTCCCCTGCGGGGTGAGAAGGGTGGAATATAAGTACTGTAAATAAATTTATTTATTTATTTATTTATGTGCATCATTTATATTCCGCCCTTCTCACATACAGGCAAACATTCAATGCCATAGACATACAACATATATAGACAGACAACGGAGCTACACAATTGGTCAAGCGCTCCCCCCGACCCGGACAGGCCTCGAACTCATGACCTTCTGCTCAGTAGAGATCTTATGCAGCTGACTCCCAGCCAGCTGTGCCACATTCCCCAAATAAGAAAAGACCACTACACCAGTACAGGAACCCTATTTACAAACGACTCCTAGTTAAGAACAGGGCTGAAACAACAGGTAGTGGGAGGAATCTGGTATTATTATTATTGTATTGAAGGCAAAGTTTTTCCCCTGACATTAAGTCCAGCCGTGTCTGACTCTGGGGGTTGGTGGTCATCTCAATTTCTATGCCAAAGAGCCGGTGTTGTCCGTAGACACCTCCAAGGTCATGTGGCCAGCATGACGACATAGAGCCCTGTTGGAGTTTGGAGAAAATAGAGCTTGACATTTGGGAGTTGTAGTTGCTGGGATTTATAGTTCACCTACACCGGTATATACACAAATACATAGAAAAGAATAGAGCAGAATAGAATAGAACAGAATACACTAGAATAGCTTAATGTGTCATGGTGCTATTGCACAACAAAACGGCATGCCTTCAACAGCACATGTCACAAAAACAACACACTCATCCCGCCACACTCCCACAACCACCACACAGCCCCCATTCGGTCAACGTGGCCAGTCCAGCGGAGTGACTCCTGGAAGAGCACCTTGGTTTTCTCGATGTTCAGTGAGAGGCCGAGCTTCTCGTATGCTTCTGCGAGGGTGTTTAGAGTGGCTTGTAGGTCTTCTTCTGAATGCGCACAGACGACGTTGTCATCAGCATACTGGAGTTCTATAACAGATGTTAATGTAACCTTGGTTTTGGCTTTCAGTCTGCTGAGGTTAAATCGCTTGCCATCTGTCCAATATTTGATTTCCACTCCGGTGGGAAGCTTCCCATCACAGCTCATTATCCTTGTGCTGATTCACCCATTGGTTTCCTTTCCTGCGCCTAGGTACGGCGAGAAGGGGGACGCCATCCGCATCGAGAAGGTGATCTACACGGGGAAGGAGGGGAAGAGCTCCCGCGGCTGCCCCATTGCAAAGTGGGTGAGTGGCCCCCTCCAACCATTCATTGCCCTTGGGTGCATCCCTGCTGCAGAATGAACCCACTTCTTCAGTGGCCTTGGTTCAATGTTATGGAATCATGGCTGATGTAGTTTTACAAGGCTTCGAGCCTTCTCTGCTGAAGGAGGCTGATTCCTAAACAAACTACAAATCCCAGCTTTGTATAGCATTGACTAAGAAGCAGCTTGTCCTTTGGCTTGAGCTCAGCACTGAGATGATCACCATATGATGTGAATCTAATGCGCCCCCTAATGTAGCCCCAAAAGGTGAGCATTATATTCGAGTGAATTGGCTGAAAACAAATAATTCTGAATTATAGAGACCTGTATTTTGATATGTATTTTACTCTGCACAATTTTTGTCTTATATGATATTTTTGACTGATTTTTTAAAATTGTCTGTTAAATGTCTATTACATCTTGTACTGGCATTGGGTTAAAAATTAAGTACCGTATATCAGTGTTTTTCAACCTTTTTTGAGCCGCGGCACATTTTTTACATTTACCAAATCCTGGGGCACACCACCAACCAAAATGACACAAAATGACACTCTAACACAGTAATACATATAGTTAATATGTTTTTAAATGTATTTATATACTCAGTGTGAAACCTGGGACTGTTTCGATGAACACAACATAGATATCCTGGCAGGAATGGCAGAAAGACACAAACTTCCCACACAGAACTCCCATAACCAAGAGAAAATGCTATAAGAGTTTGGTGGGCATTGACCTTGGGTTTTGGAGTTGTAGTTCACCTATATCCAGAGAGCAGTGTGGACTGAAACAATGTTAGATCAGGACCAAACTTGACATGAATACTCGATATGCCCAAATGTGAACACAGATGGAGTTTGGGGAAAATAGACATTTGGGAGTTACAGTTTCTGGGATTTATAGTTAACACACAATCAAAGAGCATCCTGAACTCTTGCAACAATGGAACTGAACCAAACTTGGCATATTGAACTCTCATTACCAAGAGAAAGTACTGAATGGGTTTGCTTGGGAATTGACCTTGCGTTTGGAAGTTGTAGTTCACCTACACCCAGAGAGCACTGTGGACTCAAGCAATGTTATGTTATGTTGTTGTTTGTTTTCTATCCAGAATCACAATGTTGGAAGGAGGCTCACCACTTTAAGGTCCCTAAAACAGGCGTGGGAAAACCTCGGCCATCTGGGTGCTTTGGACTCCAACTCCCACCATTCCTAACAGCCTGAGGCCCTTTCCTGCTTAAGTGGCTGAGGGGGGAAAGGAAAAGGGCCTGAGGCTGCTAGGAATGGTGGGAGTTGGAGTCCAAAACACCTGGAAGGTCCAAGTTTGCCCATGCCAGCTTTCGACAGAGACCTCTTCCTCCCCCTTAGCGCCCTTTCTTCCCCCTCCTGCCAAACACTTACTTTTTCTTCTACACTGCCGCCTTTGCCGCCATTTTGATCCGAGGGGGCAGCGTGAGCGTGTTCAGGAGGGGAGGGGGGAGGGAGGAAGACGTGACCTGTGCGGGCGCTACTGCGCAGACTTGCCCCAGAGCAAAGCGAAGGGAGCTCAAGTGGAGAAGAAAAAGTGTTTGGCAGGAGGGGGAAGAAAGGGTTTTGGAGGTCCCAATTTCCCATGCCACACCTGATGATCGCTCACGGCATACTGGCTGGGAAACACTGCTGTATATACTCGACTATAAGATGAGTTTTTCAGCCCTTTTTTGGGCTGAAAAGCCCCCCCCCCAGCTTATACTCGAGTCAAAGTTATTTATTATTTTACTCTGTTATTATTATTATTTTATTACATTTATTATTTTACTCTATTTATCATTGACATTACATTAATTATTTTACGCTATTTATTATTATTACATTTACATTATTTTACTCTATTCTTATTACTTTTCCGTTATTTTGTTTTATTGTCATTATTCCTTTTCCATTATTTTACTCTATTATTATTTTTATTACTTTTATTATTGTACTCTTTATTATTACTAGAAGGATACATAAGCACTTTTACATTGAAGACGGTTAGAATAATGGTTTAATCAGAGTTGGATGGTTTTATGTAAATATTCAAAAACATTTAACCTACAAATGCCTCAATTAATGTATTTTTATTGGTATCTGTGTTTATTTTGAAATTTATTATTATTGTTTTATTACATTTATTCTTTTACTTTATTATTACATTTACATTACTTTACTCTATTATTATTACATTTATTATTTTACTCTATTATTATGATTACATTTATGCTATTTTACTCTATTATTATTTTATTACATTTATTATTTTACTCTTATTTATTATTATGATTACATTTATTATTATACTCAGTTTTTATTGTTATTGTTATATTTACATTTTACTCTTATTATTTTATTACATTTATTTTACTCTATTATTCTTGTTATTACATTTATTATTTTATTCTATGTATTACTTTTTACATTTATTATTTTACTTTATTATTATTACAGTTACATTATTTTACTCTATTATTATTGTTATTACATATATTACTTTATTCTATTTATTACTTTTTACATTTATTATTTTACTCTATTATTACACTTACGTTATTTTATTCTATTATTTATTATATTTATTATTTTACTCTTATTATTATTGTTATTAGATGTATTATTTTATTCTGTTACTTTTTTACATTTATTATTTCACTTTATTATTACAGTTACATTATTTTACTCTATTATTACATTTATTATTTTACTCTATTATTATTTGAAGGCTACATAAGCACATTATTTATTACTTTTTACATTTATTATTTTACTCTATTATTATTACAGTTACATTATTTTACTCTATTATTGTTATTACATTTATTATTTTATTCTATTTATTACCTTTTACATTTATTATTTTATTCTATTTTTTACATTTATTATTTCACTTTATTATTATTACAGTTACATTATTTTACTCTATTATTATTACATTTATTAATTTACTCTATTATTATTGGAAGGCTACATAAGCACATTTACATTGAAGAAGGTTAGAACAGTGGTTGAATCATCTTAAATTAAGCTTTATGTAATAAAAAAAAATGAACCTACTGATGCCTCAATGAATGTGATTTTATTGGTATCTATTCTTATTTGGAAATTGACCAGTAGTGGCTGCACTTCCCACCCTCATCTTGTACTCGAGTCAGTACAATTTCACAGTTCTTTGTGGTAAAATTAGGTACCTCGACTTATATTCAGGTCGACTTATACTCGAGTATATATGGTATTATTATTATTATTATTAATAATAATATAGTGCATTGCTGGGAAAATTAGTACATATATAAATGGTGCCAAAAAGGTACAGTTGCACCTACTTGTCTGGCCAAGTGCTGTTTCTGGGTGCCGTTGTGTCCTTTTGGAAGCCGATTTCCATGTGGCGTGAATGCATCTCCCGCTTGCCTTGCAGGTCATCCGGAGGCACAACGTGGACGAGAAGCTGCTCTGCCTGGTGCGGCACCGGGCCGGCCACCACTGCCAGGACGCCGTCATCATCATCCTGATCCTGGCCTGGGAGGGCATCCCTCGCACCCTGGGCGACACGCTTTACCAGGAGCTGAGCGACATACTCACCAAATTTGGGAACCCCACCACGCGGCGCTGCGGCCTGAATGACGAGTGAGTGACAGGCATTGCGGGGAGCCCTCCGTGGCTAGAAGGGAACCCAAGGGCCATCAAAGTCCCTCAACAGATTGCCATTCCAACTTCTGAGTTGGAAGAGACCCCCAAGGTCATCCAGACCATGCTGGAAAGGGACCACCAAAGCACCCCTGACAGATGGCCATTCAACTTCTGAATAATGGAATCCTAGGTTGGAATGAACCTTCATTGGCCATCTATTCTAACCTCCTTCTTCCAGGCAGGAAAAGCACCATCAAAGCACTCCCAACAGTTGGCCATCCAACATCTGAATCATAGAATCCTAGAGTTGGGAGGGCCATCCAGTCCAGGGCCATCCAGTTCCCCAAGGGTCATCCAGTCCAGCCCTGTTCTGGCAGGCAGGAAAAGCACCATCAAAGCATTCTTGACAGATGGCCACCCAACCTTTCAATCATGGAATCCTAGAGCTTCAAGGGACCCCCAAAGGCCATCTAGTCCAGCCCCCTTCTGTCTGCCAGGCAGGGAAAGCACCATCAAAACATTCCCAACAGATGGCCATCCGACCTCTTAATTATAGAATCCCTAGAGTTGGAAAGGATCCCCAAGGGCCATCCAGTTCAACCCCCTTCTCCTAGCACCATCAAAGCACTCCCAGAGCTTCAAGGGACCCCCAAAGGCCATCTAGTCCAGCCCCCTTCTGTCTGCCAGGCAGGAAAAGTACCATCAAAACATTCCCGATAGATGGCCATTCGACCTCTGAATTATAGAATCAAAGAGTTGGAAAGGACCCCCAAGGGCCATCCAGTTCAACCCCCTTCTCCTAGCACCATCAAAGCACTCCCAGAGCTTCAAGGGACCCCCAAAGGCCATCTAGTCCAGCCCCCTTCTGTCTGCCAGGCAGGAAAAGCACCATCAAAACATTCCCGATAGACGGCCATTCGACCTCTGAATTATAGAATCAAAGAGTTGGAAAGGACCCCAAGGGCCATCCAGTTCCACCCCTTCTCCTAGCACCATCAAAGCACTCCCAGAGCTTCAAGGGACCCCCAAAGGCCATCTAGTCCAGCCCCTTCTGTCTGCCAGGCTGGAAAAGCACCATCAAAACATTCCCGATAGACGGCCATTCGACCTCTGAATTATAGAATCAAAAAGTTGGAAAGGACCCCAAGGGCCATCCAGTTCCACCCCCTTCTCCTAGCACCATCAAAGCACTCCCAGAGCTTCAGATGGGATCCAAAGGCCATCTAGTCCAGCCCCCTTCTGTCTGCCAGGCAGGTAAAGTACCATCAAAACATTCCCGATAGATGGCCATTCGACCTCTGAATTATAGAATCAAAGAGTTGGAAAGGACCCCCAAGGGCCATCCAGTTCAACCCCCTTCTCCTAGCACCATCAAAGCACTCCCAGAGCTTCAAGGGACCCCCAAAGGCCATCTAGTCCAGCCCCCTTCTGTCTGCCAGGCAGGAAAAGTACCATCAAAACATTCCCAACAGATGGCCATCCAACCTCTGAATTATAGAATCAAAGAGATGGAAAGACCCCCAAGGGCCATCCAGTTCAACCCCCTTCTCCTAGCACCATCAAAGCACTCCCAGAGTTTCAAGGGACCCACAAAGGCCATTTAGTCCAGGCCCCTTCTGTCTGCCAGGCAGGAAAAGCACCATCAAAACATTCCCGACAGATGGCCATCCGACCTCTGAATTATAGAATCAAAGAGTTGGAAAGGACCCCCAAGGGCCATCCAGTTCAACCCCCTTCTCCTAGCACCATCAAAGCACTCCCAGAGCTTCAAGGGACCCCAAAGGCCATCTAGTCCAGCCCCTTCTGTCTGCCAGGCAGGAAAAGCCACCATCAAAACATTCCCGATAGATGGCCATTCGACCTCTGAATTATAGAATCAAAGAGTTGGAAAGGACCCCCAAGGGCCATCCAGTTCAACCCCCTTCTCCTAGCACCATCAAAGCACTCCCAGAGCTTCAAGGGACCCCCAAAGGCCATCTAGTCCAGCCCCTTCTGTCTGCCAGGCAGGCCATCCAAAAGTACCATCAAAACATTCCCGATAGATGGCCATTCGACCTCTGAATTATAGAATCAAAGAGTTGGAAAGGACCACCAAGGGCCATCCAATTCAACCCCCTTCTCCTAGCACCATCAAAGCACTCCCAGAGCTTCAAGGGACCCCCAAAGGCCATCTAGTCCAGCCCCCTTCTGTCTGCCAGGCAGGAAAAGCACCATCAAAACATTCCCGACAGATGGCCATCCGACCTCTTAATTATAGAATCCCTAGAGTTGGAAAGGACCCCCAAGGGCCATCCAGTTCAACCCCCTTCTCCTAGCACCATCAAAGCACTCCCAAGAGATGGCCATCCAACATCTGAATCATAGAATCCTAGAGTTGGAAGGGCGCCCCAAGGGCCATCTAGTCCAACCTCCTTCTTTCAGGCAGGAAAAGCATCATCAAGGTACCATCATAGCCTATCAGCTGCTAGGAATTATGGGAGTTGAAGTCCAAAACACATGGAGGGCTGAAGTTTGCCCATGCCTGGTTTAGGTCCACTGATGCAGTTTCGTGGTTGAAAACATAGCTTAGAATTGTCTGGAGGACCGAGGGTGGGTGGGTGGGTGGGGCTTGCTTCCACTCTATTCTCTATCTATTATGAAAGTCTGGTTAGAGATAACTCAGAAAGTAGTTCAACACAGTATTCAAATCATACGTTCATTTATCAAGCATAAATCATTAGAAAAGTATCATATATACATAAAGCATTATTATGCAACCGTCTTTGTACCGTGTCCGGCGAGTGGCTGGAATATCAAGTCCATCTGATATAATCAATATAAGATTAGTCCCAAGTCACTCGGGGAGTATCCCCTATTGGCTCAATAAGAGCAAAGGACACGGTAACCAGGATGCGGTGGGTGAAATCCAGGCACCATAGACCGTGATGAACCAGAGCCGAACAATCCGGGCTCTCGGAGATGAAAATAAAGCAAGCCTGACGGAGGAGTATTCCTTGCAATCTGGGCCGCTGGGTTCCGTTTCGGAATCTTTATCAAAGGCATATGTCCATTATGCAGGTTCAGGTCCTGGAGGATTACATATTTATATACAATAACACATATAAAGCATGGTGAACAAACATAACCATTTATAATATACATTTAAGCGCAATCGCTATACATACCAAGAATAGGGAGAGAAGCCACACGCAACACATCCAGTGCGGTGGACCAATTAAGGTGATATTACACCACAGAGTATACACTTAAGTACATTATCCTAAATTAGGAGGGAATGCAAATTAACCGACTCATTAAGGCCAAAAGGTAATTCAGAATTTAATTTAATTGTCCAGGATACTTCAAGCTTACGGAGCACCTGGGATAGGTTTCCGTGTGGGGGAACAAGAGGCTTTTCCAATACCATTACTCTTAAAGACGCAGGGGAATGTTCTTTGTCAATGCAATGTTGGTAGAAGGGGATTTCTGTGCTTTTATTATTTATTTTACTTCTGTGTTCAATAAATCTCTGTTTTAATTTTCTACTGGTCATCCCCACGTAAATTTTTGGACACCCGCAAAAAATCGCGTACACGACCCCGGAAGAGGCGCATGTTGCGAAGGATTTTACAGGAAATTCTATATTTTTTTGGAGACTGTGGATGGTCTTATTAGTGCATATATTAGAACAAATGGAACAATTTCCACAAGGTCTACTGCCTGGCGTAAAATTCGATTTAGGTGGTCTAATATGGTTGGCATGGGTAAGGATTTGGCTCAAGTTCCTAGTCCGCTTGTGTGCTATAATTGGAGGGCATTCCAGGCCTTTAATATTGGAAATGAGCGGCCAGTATTTTTTTATAATGGAAGTGTAAGCTCTGTTTTGAGGGGTAAGGGTAAGTGGCCAGATTACTCTATTGGGAGGCTGTCTAGTTCTTGTGTGCAAGAGAGAACTTCGGTCTTTGTTGTCCGCTTTAGATCTAGCATTTTTTACTATATGTTCGGGGTATCCTCTTTGGATGAAATCAGTCATCATTAGGTTTGCCTGCGCATTGTAATCAGATAAGGAGGAACAATTCCGTTTAATTCTGAGGAACTGGGTGAAAGGCAGATTATATTTGAGTTTGAAAGAATGGTGGCTTTTAAAGTGTAAGTAGGAATTGGTACTTACAGGTTTTTTATAATTTTTACATTTAAGGACGTTGTTAGCTTTAGAGACCGTGAGGTCTAGGAAATTGACACTGAGTTTGCTGGACACAAAGGTGAAAGAAATGTTCTGGTGCCAGCTGTTCATCCAGTGTATAAAATCTTGCTGGGGAATGTCCTTATTTGCTACTAGGAAGATGTCGCTACTAGGCTTGCTTCCACCCCATACATACTCTGCCTACTTGCCCCTGTCTTCTCCTATGATGCTGACTCAACCCTTTTGCAGCCGGACGTGCGCCTGCCAAGGCAAAGACCCCAACTCCTGCGGCGCCTCCTTCTCCTTCGGCTGCTCCTGGAGCATGTACTTCAATGGCTGCAAATACGCCCGGAGCAAGATGCCCAGGAAGTTCCGGCTCCAGGGCTACAACCCCAACGAGGTGAGCACCCCATGGGCCATTATCCCAAGGCTATGGGATGGACCACAACCCTTAGGTGGTTGGCCCTTTGGAAGTTAGCCGGCAAGACCTTTGACCATCTCTTTCTCTTTCACTCCAGGAAGACGTGCTCCGGAAGAACTTCCAGGACCTGGCGACCGAAGTGGCCCCTCTCTACCAGCGCCTGGCCCCCCAGGCCTACCAGAACCAGGTTAGGAGCCGTTGCATCCCAGAGTTAGGAGGGAGGGACCCTAAGGGCCATCCAGTCCCACCTGATCCTTCCAAGCAGGAAGGCAGCGTCCAAGCCCTCCTGAGAGATGGCCATCCTGCTTATGCTTATAATAATAACAATAGTGATGATAATGATGATAATAATAATAGTAATTAGAACAATTGAATCTCATAGTTGTGGGGGGGGGACACACTGCAAGGGCCACCCAGTCCCGTCTGATTAGGCCAGGCAGGAAGGCACCATCCGAGCCCTCTCGACAGATAGCCATCCGCCTCTGCTTAAAATAATGATGACAATAATGATTATGGTAATAATAATAATAGCAATAATAATTAGAACCATATAATGCCAGACATTGAGAGAGACCCCCAAGGCCATCCAGCCCCATCTCATATTTGGCCAGACAGGAAGGCACCATCCGAGCCCTCCCGACAGATGACCATCTGCTTAAAATAATGACAATAGTGGTGATGATAGGTGTCCCCTGGTGGCGCAGCAGGTTAAACTGCTGAGCTGCTGAACTTGCTGACTGAAATGTTGGTGGTTTTAATCTAGGGAACGGGGTGAGCTCCCGCTGTTAGCCCCAGCTTCTGCCAAGCTAGTGGTTCAAAAAGTGTTATTATCAGGGGAAAGGGGTCTCCACTGAAGCTTTATCTCCAATCCTTGTTTCAAATTTCCAATTCTCCTCCTTCCTCAGGTGAACAACGAGGATGTGGCCATCGACTGTCGCCTAGGCCTCAAGGAGGGGAGGCCCTTTTCGGGAGTCACGGCCTGCATGGACTTCTGTGCGCATGCCCACAAGGACCAGCACAACCTCTATAACGGCTGCACCGTGGTAAGCCTCCGCTCCCTCCCTCCACCTTGCACTGGAAAGACTCAGCGTGGGGAGGGATCCGCACTGCACACTTGCCCAGCAGCTTGATCCCATTTCCCCCCATTGGCTACACAAGAGACACCCCCCCCCCCGCGCGCGCGCTTTTGCAAGGAGTGGAGGAAAGAGCTTACTCTAACATGCTTCGGCCTACTCACTCTCCTCAGGAGGATGCTCGCTTTGGCTCACTTTAACAGGCTTCGGCCTACTCAGCCTCCTCATGATGACACTAGCTTTGGCCCACTGACGCTAACAGGCTTCGGCCTACTCACTCTCCTCAGGACGATGCTCACTTTGGCTCACTTTAACAGGCTTCGGCCTACTCACTCTCCTCAGGACAATGCTCACTTTGGCTCACTTTAACAGGCTTCAGCCTACTCACTCTCCTCAGGAGGATGCTCGCTTTGGCTCACTTTAACAGGCTTCGGCCTACTCAGCCTCCTCATGATGACACTAGCTTTGGCCCACTGACGCTAACAGGCTTCGGCCTACTCACTCTCCTCAGAACAACACTGCTTAGGCCCACTTGGCTCATTCATTAACAGGCAATACTAGCTTTGGCCCACTGATTCAGTCACCCTCCTCAGGACAACACTAGCTTAGGCCCACTGACTAACAGGCTTCGGCCTATTCACTCTCCTCAAGACGATACTAGCTTTGGCCCACTGACTCTAACAGGCTTCGGCCTACTCACCCTCCTCAGAACGACACTAGCTTTGGCCCACTGACTCTAACAGGCTTCGGCCTACTCACCCTCCTCAGAACAACACTAGCTTAGGCCCACTGACTAACAGGCTTCGGCCTATTCATTCTCCTCAAGACGATACTAGCTTTGGCCCACTGACTCTAACAGGCTTCGGCCTACTCACCCTCCTCAGAACAACACTAGCTTAGGCCCACTGACTAACAGGCTTCGGCCTATTCACCCTCCTCAGGACAACACTAGCTTAGGCCCACTGACTCTAACAGGCTTCGGCCTATTCATTCTCCTCAAGATGATACTAGCTTTGGCCCACTGACTCTAACAGGCTTTGGCCTACTCACTCTCCTCAGAACGATGCTCGCTTTGGCTCACTTTAACAGGCTTCGGCCTACTCACCCTCCTCAGGACGACACTAGCTTTGGCCCACTGATTCTAACAGGCTTCAGCCTATTCACTCTCCTCAAGACGATACTAGCTTTGACCCACTGATTGCTAGACTTCTACCTACTCACTCTCCTCAGGACTCACCCTCCTCAGAACAACACTAGCTTTGGCCCACTGACTCTAACAGGCTTCAGCCTATTCACTCTCCTCAGGACAACACTAGCTTTGGCCCACTGACTCTAACAGGCTTCGGCCTACTCACTCTCCTCAGAACGATGCTCGCTTTGGCTCACTTTAACAGGCTTCGGCCTACTCACCCTCCTCAGGACGACACTAGCTTTGGCCCACTGATTCTAACAGGCTTCAGCCTATTCACTCTCCTCAAGACGATACTAGCTTTGACCCACTGATTGCTAACAGGCTTTGGCCTACTCACCCTCCTCAGGACGACACTAGCTTTGGCCCACTGACTCTAACAGGCTTCAGCCTATTCACTCTCCTCAGGACAACACTAGCTTTGGCCCACTGACTCTAACAGGCTTCGGCCTACTCACTCTCCTCAGAACGATGCTCGCTTTGGCTCACTTTAACAGGCTTTAGCCTATTCACTCTCCTCAGGACAACACTAGCTTTGGCCCACTGACTCTAACAGGCTTCAGCCTATTCACTCTCCTCAAGACGATACTAGCTTTGACCCACTGATTGCTAGACTTCTACCTACTCACCCTCCTCAGGACGACACTAGCTTTGGCCCACTGACTCTAACAGGCTTCAGCCTATTCACTCTCCTCAGGACAACACTAGCTTTGGCCCACTGACTCTAACAGGCTTCGGCCTACTCACTCTCCTCAGAACGATGCTCGCTTTGGCTCACTTTAACAGGCTTCGGCCTACTCACCCTCCTCAGGACGACACTAGCTTTGGCCCACTGACTCTAACAGGCTTTGGCCTACTCACTCTTTCAGTGCTCGATTCACACATTTGTATTCAAAAATACCTAGTTAATATGTAATATTTCTGACAACACTTGCTATCTGGGGTGCAGGGGTTTGGGGAGGTCGTGATTGGGAAACTATACATCATTTCACAAACCCATCCTGCAACATATTCTCCTCTTTTTCCCCTCCAGGTGTGTACCTTGACCAAGGAGGACAACCGCACCACGGGGCAGGTGCCGGAGGATGAGCAGCTCCACGTCCTCCCTCTGTACAAGATGTCCCCCACGGATGAGTTTGGCAGTGAGGAGGGACAAGCGGCCAAAATGGGCAGCGGGGCCATCCAGGTGCTGACCTCCTTCCCGCGTGAAGTCCGGAAGCTCCCTGAACCGGCCAAGTCCTGCCGCCAGAGGCAGCTGGAGGCCCGGAAGGCGGCCGCCGAGAAGAAGCGCCTCCAGAAGGAGAAGCTCATGACCCCGGATAAGGCCAAGCAGGAGGCCCTCCAGGCCCCGGGCCTCGACCAGGACCCAGCCATCGCCGAGGGTGAGCACCCAACCGGATGCGCCAGAGAGGGCCACCAATTGGTTTGGCCATCAATTGGTCAGAGACAACCTGGAGGCCCCCAATGGCAAAGGAGGCCCTGGGTGCTTGTGGGGAGCTGCAAGTTGCTTCTGGTGTGAGAGCATTGACCATCTTCAAGGACGTTGCCCTGGGGATGCCCAGATGTTTTGATGTTTCACCATCCTTGTGGGAGGCTTCTCCCGTGTCCCCGCATGGGGAGCTGGAGCTGACAGAGGGAGCTCAACCCACCCTGTCGGTCATCAGTCCTGCCGGCACAAGAGTTTAACCCATTGCACCAGCGGAGGCTTCTATGATGATGATGATGTTGTTGATGATGATGATATTACTATTATTATTGCTGATCCCAATATAACATTATTATTATTATCAACAACAACAACATAATAGTGGGGTTCATTGGTCCCAGTCCACTTTGCCTACCACCTTCCCAGATCCAAGGCTCTGCAGACTAAACACTGTTTTTGCAAAGAGAGGAAAAGTGTCATATAAATATAATACTAATCTCTCGGCATTACTTAGCAAACGAAGATTCTTAGGAAGGACTCATCCCACGCTTTTTACAAGCACGTTGATGACTAAAAAGGTCAATCTGAGATAGGCAAGTTCGGTTGCAGAAAGCACAGCAGAAAGTCTCCTTGGGTGATGTTGTTTCCAAGTTGTGGTTCTTTCTGCGTTTTCGTTTCTCTTTGAGACCCGTTTTGGCGTGTCTTCTCAAAGGAGGCTGCAGCATTGTGGATAGTGCGTCTCCATGCCTCCAGATGTGAGGCCAGGGTGGACCATTGTTGGTGATCAATCTGGCCGAGCCTGAGATATTGTTTCAGGGAGTCCTTGTATCTCTTTTTGGAGGCGCCTTTCTTGCGCTGACCTGTGGCGAGTTCACCATAGAGTAGTATCTTTGGGAGGCAGTGGTCCTCCATCCTAGAGACGTGTCCTGCCCAGCACAACCGTGTTCTCAGTAGCATGGCCTCAATGCTGGTGATCCCTGCTTGCTCAAGGACAGCAACATTCGTCACATAGTCAGTCCAGTGTACATTTAGGATTGTGTGAAGACGATGAAAGCGTTCGAGGAGTCGTAGGTGTTGGCGATAGGTGACCCATGTTTCAGACCCATATAGGAGAATAGACAGTACAATAGCTCTGTATACACTGATTTTGGTGCTTTGCCTCAGGTGCTTGTTGCTCCAGACTCTTTTAGTAGTGAGAAGACACGCCGAATGGGTCTCGAAGAGAAACGACAACGCAGAAAGAACCGCAACTTGGAAAAAACATCACCCAAGGAGACTTTCTGCTGCGCTTTCTGCAACCGAACTTGCCTATCTCAGATTGGCCTTTTTAGTCATCAACGCGCTTGTAAAAAGCGTGGGATGAGTCCTTCCTGAATCTTCGTTCGCGAAGTAATGCCGAGAGAGAGAGAATAATAATGGATGTAAGAGTCCCAGTCTACTTTGTCCAATGCTGCCCTATATCCAAGGCACTGCAGGGCCATGGAGACTGTGTCTGCAGACTAAACACTGCATTTTTAAAGGAAGGAAAATGTAAAATAAATATAATACCAATAGTAGTGGTAGCAGTAGTGGTTGTCAGAAATATTAAAAATTATCTAGGTGTTTTTTTATTACAAAAATGTGAGTCAATCACCGAAAGGGTTAAATGGATACAATGACTCAGCAAAAGCTGTAGTACAATATAAGCAGGTGTGCCTGTAGCTTAGTAGCTTTCGGTCTGTGAGATATCTCTGTGGGAGAAGGGTCTCAGTGTGTTAGGTAGGCCTCAGTAGTTAGTTTGCCTCAGTGTGAGAGAGGCCTCAGTCTGAGAGAGCCCTCAGTGTGAGAACGTCTCAGTGGGAGAAAAGCCTCAGTGTGAGATAGGCCTCGGTGTTTGTAGGCCTCAGCAGGAGTAGGCCTGATGTGAGAAGGTTTGGTGAGAGAAACCCCAGGTTAAAGTCCATTGTATGAGAAGCTCCAGTGTAAAGGATGCTGTGAGTAAAAAGCTCCTGTGTGAAGCTCCTGTGTGACTTCAGTGTAAGAAGAGGCTCTGTGAGAGCAAAGCTGTTTATCTGCATGAGAAAGAAGCCCAACGTGGAAGAAAAGAAGGAAATATAAAGAACTTTGTTCATGTTATGGAAACCTTGTTCTTGTAAATAGTGGAACCATATTATTTTACTACAAAGAAAAGCCTCCTATGGAAGAGATACCATTGGTTGATGTGTTTTTGTCCTTTTTATCATTTTGGGTTACTGGTGCTGGGTCATGCTGCTGCTAATAAGTTACTCTGCTGTGCATTTATGAGGAGTGTCTTTTGTTAATAAGCCCACTCGCCCAACAATAGTAATAATAGTAGTAGTGATAGCTCAACCTTGGACTACTCGGTTGGCATTGAAGAGACTCTGAAAATGTTCAGCCCGTCGATTCAGGATGGAGGCTTTATCAGTAATTAGTGTTTGACCATCTGTACTGTATAAGGGGCTTTGGACCTGATAAGTAGGTCCAAACACTGCTTTGAGAGCTTCATAAAAACCTCTATGATCACCCAGATCTGCACAACGTTGTGTCTTTTCTGCTAAATCGATCCACCACTTGTTCTGAATGTCTCGGAATTTTTGTTGGAGTTTACTACGAATGTTTCTCTGGCGCACTAAAACATAGTCAATGAGGTGTCAGTGCTTGGATCGGGGATGCATCCAGGTGGTCTTCAAGCTATCTTTTTGCTAATAGTGTTTGTAATAGTCAGCTGCTGTTCTGCACAAAACTCTAGCAGGAGGCGTCCATTATCATTACAGTTTCCAACACCGTGCTTGCCTAATACACCTTTCCAGGCTTCAAAGTTTTTTTTTCTACTCTGGCATTGAAATCACCAAGGATAATGATTTTATCTTCTGCAGGGACCTTTTGTATGAGGTGGCATAGGTCTGAGTAGAATTTGTCTTTCTCCACGGGGTCAGCTTGCATAGATGGGGCAGATATACTGAAGAGAACAGCATGTGGGAGGCGTAAGGAGATAATGCGATCAGAGTGACCTGTCGGCAACGTTTCGAGTTTAGAGGCGATGGAATTTTTAATCATAAAGTAGTAGTAATAATAATAGTGTGGGGTGCATTGGTTCCATCCGCTGTCTAAGGTTCTGCAAACTTATCACTGCCTTTTGCTTCTTGTTTCCAGACGCTCCCTTGAAGAGTGGACTCCCTCAGCCACCAGTGAAGCCTTCCATCAAAGTTGAGCCTCGGGGCCATTACAACGCATTCAAGTACAATGGGAATGCCGTGGTGGAGAGCTACTCGGTGCTGGGGAACTGCCGCCCCTCGGATCCATACAGCATGAACAGCGTCTATTCCTACCACTCCTACTATGCACAGCCTAACCTGCCTTCCATCAATGGGTTGCACTCCAAGTTCCCCCTCTCGTCCTTCGGTTATTACGGATTCCCTAGCAGCCCCACCTTCCACTCCCAGCTCTACAATTACGGCAATGGGAGGGGTTCGCCTTGGGTTGACGGCAGTGGTGGCAGCTACGACACGAAGCCGGATGTCCAGGCACTCCAGGACAACCTGAGCCGCGTTTACCGGAGCCCTGACCCCTTGGATGACATCCAGCCCACTGTTCGCAGAAAGAGGCACCACCAGTGGACCTACGAGCGGGCCAACCGGGGGGCCAGCAAGACCCCGCCGGCCACATCTCCCAGGTGCCCCTCAGCGGCCCCTTCGGAAGCCCTGCCCTTTGCACAAAACATGCACTGCTTCAACAGCCGAACAATCAAACAAGAGCCCGCGGACCCAGAAGCTGTTCAGCAGCCGGCGGACCTCAGTTGCCAAAATCTCAACCCCGAAATGTCCCAAAATGGAGGCCCCATGGAGGTGCCGGCCTGGAGCCCTTACAAACCCCACCGGAATGAGTCCCCTTGTGAGAGGACTAGTCATGCGGAGAGCCCTTGGAGTGCCTTCCCGTCCGGGGACTCCTTGCTGGGGGCAAACGGGCAAAACAAACCCGGCCTGTTTGGCTCCCATTCGGCTTCCAGGCTGCTGCCGCAGAACCACTTGAGGGAGAAACCGTGGAGCCTGTTCCCCGGAGAAGGGCAGCCCATGGAGGAGAAGGCGTGGAGCCCTTGCAAAGGGGACAGTGGCAGCGGTGCCTCCTCCTCAGTCTTTGCAGCCCCCGGCTCGGACCTCCAGGAGAAGCGCTGGGGCTTTGGGCAGCTGGATATGAGCTCCATCAAGGGCAGCAGACGGACCCTGGGGGACCTCTGGGGCCCGGTCAAGGCGGACAGCCGCCAGACCCCAAACCCAGGGCTGCATGTCCGGACATGGCCTCCCTACGGCTCTTTGCCCAACATGGCCCTGAAGGAGGAGGCGGGGGGAGTGCTGGACCCTCCGTGGGGTGCTTTCGGTCTGGATGAGGTGACGCCAGAGAAGTCATTCAAGGAAGAGGAGGAGGAGTGGTCTGACAGCGAGCACAACTTCCTGGACGAAAACATTGGTGGGGTGGCGGTGGCGCCGGCGCACGGCTCCATCCTGATCGAGTGCGCCCGGCGGGAGCTGCACGCCACTACACCGCTCAAGAAGCCCAACCGCTGCCATCCGACCCGCATCTCCCTGGTCTTCTACCAGCACAAGAACCTCAACCAGCCCAACCATGGACTGGCCCTCTGGGAGGCCAAGGTCAAGCAGCTGGCAGAGAGGGCTAGGCTGCGGCAGGAGGAGGCCGAGGCGGCGGCAGCGGCAGCAGCCAGCCTGGGCCTGCGGGTGGAGGATGGCAAACCCTTTGGGAAGAAGCGCAAGTGGGGCAGTAATAGCGGGGCGGCCCCCGAAGCCCAGCCGAAGGAGCGGAAGGGTGCGGTGCCCACCCGGGAGGCCCTGACCGTCCCCACGCACTCCACTGTCACCGCCGCCTCCTACGCCTTCACCAAGGTGACTGGGCCGTACAGCCGATGGATGTGACGTGGAGGAGGAGGAACACGACCATGGCAAACCACGCAGCGTCGCAGGCGGCTATCTTACCTCACAGTCAGCAGCACTGGAACCCGGTGCTGGTTTTGTGGTGCTTTCCCCTCGCCGTCCGGAAACAAACCGACCAATGAGAAAAATCCCGGATCCGCAGCATTTCCGTCGAAAAGCAGAGGGCAACCCAAACCTACTGCGGTTCATTTTTTCTCCCCTTTCCGGTCGTTTGATTATTTATATCCATCTCTGCGTGTTTTTAACCTGTGATCGTGGCAAAAAGGGGGAACGGAAAATCATCCCATCCTGTCCTTTCGCAAGGGAGAAATCCTTTTCATTCCATTTCCGATACAAAGGTGTATTTGAAATTAGTCCAGACAAGGGATCCTTCCAGAAAGGAATGGAAAGCAGACTTCGCCCCTTTAAGGCCTGCCCTGGGCTTCCCGCCTCACATCTCTGTCCAGAAAGGTGTCTTCTCAACTCAAGGTGCTTCCGGTTTGGGGAGAAACAGGGGCATGGCCCACAGTGCAAGGGTTTCTTACAGATTGGTAGGTCTCCGCAGGGAAAGAGGTGGCGTTTTCTTAATTTTCTCACTCGTTCCAAACTTCAGGTGGTGCTCAGTGGGTTTGGATAGGATTGAAACCGTCTCCGTCGCTGTTCTGAAACCCTAGAGTTGTGATGGTTTCCGAGTAGGATGAATAGACCGAATCAGTGTGAAAATAGGGGAAAGGGTGATCTTTGCTTGGGAGGAATGCAACCGGTAAATGAAAAGAAAACAAACCTTCAACAGAGATGGAAAGGGGTCGCAGTTCCCTCTCCAGAACTGTTGAATGTCCCTGCTAATCTTGACTTCCCAAATAACTATCCCTTGCACCCCTCTGGCCTTCAGTGAGTTTCCAAAATGGTCCCAAAAGTCAAGTGGTTGTGTCGTTTGCAAAATGCGTTTAATGAAATGCAAGTCTTCCGGGTGGGGAAAAGGCCGTGTGAGATGTTGCCGATGTAGAAGGAAGGGGCTTGTGTTTTCCTTCCGTCAGCAGCACTTCCAGCCCATTCATTGGGCAAATCTAGTTAAGAGGATGCAATAGGGAGGGAAATAGGGAGGGAGAGAGAGACAAAAAAGCCATATGGATCCACCTTGGAAAGGCGCCGGGTGCAGAAAATCCCTCATTGGTGCTCTTTCCCCTCTATTTATGTGTTATGTGGACAGCAAAAGGCATGACTTTGGCTTTGGGTAGCCATTGACAAGGATGTGTTTTGCTCCTCACAACTTTTCAAAATAACGATTGCTGGCCACGATCCCTTTCCACGAGAGCCAAGCAAGGCATGGTCTCCTCTCCCTTTCCTAATTTCCAGTTTCCATAGTGATGAAAGGCAAGCAATCGATGCTGTAAATCATAATTTCAGGTTCAGCGACTGTCTCCTTAAGGAACTACCCTCCTTCTCAGACGGATCTCATTCTGTGCTTTCCGCTGGTGCATGCTGCCGACGTTCATAATGGGATGTTTTTTTATTTTTTTATTTTACGTTTTCTGGTGCTGTTTTTTGATTTTGACTTTTGAACTTGCCGGGGGAGTCGCGAAGGGTCAGGGGGCCGAACTTCGGCGATGACCGACGCATTCAAAACGTCAAAGCGGGTGCTTTTTGAAATGCTGAATTGACTTTTTTTTCTGAATGGACTCTTTCCAACAGCCAGAACTGTGTGTTTCTTGCACCAAAATAGAGAGCTTCCTGGTTCCAATCTGGTCATCGTCAACATTGTGCTATGGTGCAGTTTGAAATTGCATTATAGGGTCAGTCTAGACCAGTGGTTCCCAACCTGTGGTCCATAAGAATGACAATATGTTCTGCAGCCTCACCATTACTACACCGTTGCCTCAAAAACATGCGGCAACGAGAGCGACTGGTCTTGCAAAACCCTCTTATAGTGTCGAGGCAACGGGGATGTCGGGAGGGGAGAGGTTGACTACCCACGAAAGATTACTACTACCACATCAGCTCTAGATTACGAAATACAGTAGAGTCTCACTTATCCAACATAAATGGGCCAGCAGAACTTCGGATAAACGAACATGTCAGATAATACGAATCTTTAGCTGCTTTTACGGCTGGAGCCTGGAGTCACCTCAATACCAGACAATTTCACCTTATGCCTTGAGGCTGTATCAAGATGGCTGCGTGCCAGTAGGTTGAAGGTGAATCCTACTAAGACTGAGATTTTGTGTCCTGGCCGCCCGCCTGGAGTGGCACCCTCCCTGCCCAACTTCGATGGTGCCCCCCTTCATCCATCTTCCACTGTCAAGAGCTTGGGTGTCATCCTGGATTCACAGTTGACTATGGAGGCCCAGATCGCTAATGTTAGTAAGCAGGCCTTATTCCATCTCCGGCAGGCGAGACAGCTGGCACCTTACCTTTCAGAGGAAGACTTGGCTACAATCATCCATGCGACGGTTACATCTAGACTGGATTATTGTAAGGCCTTGTATGTTGGCCTTATCCTGTCGACTACTTGGAGGATCCGCATTATTCAGAATGCGGCTGCCAGGCTACTCGCAAAAACACCTTTGAGATGCCACATAACTCCAACTCTGTTACACTTGCACTGGCTTCCAACGGAATTCCGGGCCCCGTTTAAGTTGTTGGTTGTGACCTTTAAGGCGCTTCATGGCCAGGGGCCGGCATATCTCAGAGACCGCCTCTCCCCTCTTTGCCGCCAGTGGTCTCCACGACTCCTCCAACGAAACTTACTGTATGTTCCAGGCCCCAGGGAAGAACGTCTCGAGAGCACAAGACGTAGGGTCTTCTCCATCTCTGCCCCTGTCTTGTGGAACTCCTTGCCTCCCCACTGGAGGGCCATGCGTCACCTGCGACCCTTTGCTCAGGCACTCAAGACCTGGCTTTTTAGCAGAGCTTTTAATGTCTAATGCAGTCCATTTGGTATTGTGTATTTTTTAAAATGCTATTGTTTTATGCAAATCGCCTGGAGCATTTTAATGGAGGGCGATTACAAGTGAGAAACTGATGACGATGATGATGTTACCCGTCTCAAGTGGCACCATACACCTAGAATACTAACAACGGAGACTCGAAAGGTTTAAGGCAAGGCAATGCCTCAGTATAGAGCAGCCCAACAGGAAGTGCCCGGATGCAGAAGAGGACCGTGGAAATCACAGAGGGAAGGAGGGAAGAGGCTTCCGCTTCCGGTCCTGCCTCCTCCTCCTCCTTGTCTTGCCTTTTTCACTTACTGGAAATGGAGACAGAGTTGCAGAAATGCTGGAGGAAAAGGGAAGCGTCAGATAAGACGGAATGTTGGATAAGCGAGACTTTGCTGTAGTTTGCACACTCTTTGAAGGGCGAAACACCTTGCTAAACTGCAGCTCCCAGGATTGCATGCATGGCCTGGAGCCATGGTAGTTAAAATGGAGGTTGGATAAGCAAGAGCCATGGCAGTTTATTGAAAATTGGATAAGCAAGACTCTACTGTATGGTTTTCTGAGGGCGAGCAGATAGCGACTACTGGGCGGCATATGTTCTGTATCAGAAACTAGAGCTGATGTGGTCTGTCCAGTGCAATTTTCTGACTCCGCACCCCAAATAACCAAACTGTATCTAAAGTTGACCAAAAACCGATTCGTAACCCTTTGGGTACTAATGTTGGAGAGTGGTGCCTGGTCAAGTGTTCCCTGGTCAAAAAAAGGTTGGGAACCACTGGTGTAGACCCATACCATGCAGTGCATGTGCACTATGTGACAGTATAAATCCAGCCTAAGGCCCCATCTATTCTGTGCTGTCATAGTTTGAAATGGCATTTATATGGTCGTCATCGACTCATGATGCACTCCAGCGCAATAAAGCTGCATTGTATGAGTCTAAGCTAGGCATAGGTAACCGTCAGCCCTGCAGCTCCCACAATTCCTAACAGCCAATGGAAGTTGAAGTCCAGAACACCTGGAGGGCCGAAGTTTGCCCATGCCAGTTTACGCTGCCCATATAATGCCATTTCAAACTACATCATGGAGTCAGTGTAGATCCCGCTGGAGTTAGGTTGGAATTGACTCCACTTTGGAACCCTTTCAACACTTCCGCCACAAACAGTTTTTTGTATGGGAAAGTATGAGTTTGGGTGTATGTGTTTCTCCCCTTTCCCATAATATGTCCAGGTTCCCCCCTTTCCCCTGGGGAAATATCAAGGGTTTATTTCAGACGTTGGGGCAAAACCTATGGGAGTTTTCGAAAGCCAAGGTGGTAAATTGGAAACCTCTCCAAGCCTCGAAACGAGGATTGGCTTCAGGTGAGACCACGGAGGAGTCTTTGCATGCTTTTTTAAAGACATTTTAACAGACTACGGGTCGTATTTGTGTAGGAAACCTCTTCCCGGTCCTTTTTTGGCTTTACGAGGCCCGTAAGAAGGCCAGGGATACAACCTGTTAGCGGTCTAAACGCCTTTAGGATCCCTTCTGTTGTATTGAACAGGTGCCTTTCGAGACGTTTAAAAACACAAAAGATGGTTTGCGCATATATATTCTATATATGTATGTATGTATATCCTCCACTCTGTACATAGCCTTCTCTCACTAAGGAATCCTTGCTCAATGGCAGGAAAAAGGAAACGTTTCGCAGGAGCTTTAATTCCGGATCCTGAGCGTTTTCCAAGGCTCTGATTTTAAAACTGTAAATAAAGAAAATACATTTTTTTTTAAAAAGCAAAAGAAAGCACTTTCACCAAGTTTTAAAAGGAAGGAGGAAAGAAAGAAAAAAGAAAGAAAGAAAGACCCCGTTAACTTGGAAGAGCGGTATGTTTGAAAGCAGATTATAGCAGGAAAAGGCGATGTAAATAGAGACGAAATATTTTTTTCCATCTTAAAAAACAAAACAGAACAAAACAAAACACATTGTTCATTGTGTTGCTTTACTGTACGCCGTCGATCTCCTCCTGTTTCTCGAGGAAGGAAGGTCATGGGAAAGCGGTTTTAGTTTTGTGACGCTGAGAATATCACAGACTCCAAATCGATAGGAAAAGTTTGGAGTGGTGCAAATCATTGAATCTCTGTGTTGTCGAAGGCTTTCATGGCCGGGATCACTGGGTTGCTGTGAGTTTTCGGAGCTCTACGCATGTTCCGGAAGAATTATCCATCTTTTAGCCATATGAATCATTCCATTCTTTCTCCTAACCCTCTTTACATTGCTTCCCCCAGCCAGGAACCAAGGCAAGGAGAGAAACAGTATTTTCAAAGGTCCAAATAGCTCTTTCCTTAGTTTCTGCCAAGGACCAAATGCCCTTAGTTGTGATGCGGCTCCAAAGGGGTTTTAGCTGGAATCACTTGATCGTATTTGGGGGTCCAAGGCAATATTTATTTCAATGTAGATGGGAGACCATAAAACCTCAGGCCTATACAACATGTAAAAATGTATATATTAAAATAGGAGAATGCACAAAAAAGTATAGACTTTAGTATACTAAGGCAGTGTTTCCCAACCGGTGTGCCGTGAGCGATCATCAGGTGTGCCGTGGGAAATGGGAACCTTCAATCCCCTTTCTTCCCCCTCCTGCCGAACAGTTTTTCTTCTCCACTCGGGCTCCCTTCTTCCCAGCCTCGCTCTACTCGCTTTGCCTCGCTTTGCTCACGCTGCCCCTTCTGCCGCTATTTTGATCTGAGGGGGCAGCATGAGCGTGTTCAGGAGAGGAGGGGGGAGGAAGGCGTGGGGCGAGTCTGCACAGTAGCGCCCGCATGGGTCACGTCTTCCTCCCCCGAGTGGAGAAGAAAAAGTAAGTGTTCGGCAGGAGGGGGAAGAAAGGGCGTGAAGGGGAAGGGGGCGGAAGAGATCTCTGTCAAAAGCTGGCATGGGCAAACTTGGGCCTTCCAGGTGTTTTGGACTCCAACTCCCACCATTCCTAGCAGCCTCACATTTGGGCATATTGAGTATTCATGCAAAGTTTGGTCCTGATCCAACATTGATTGAGTCAACAGTGCTCTCTAGATATAGGTGAACTACAACTCCAAAACTCAAGGTCAATGCCCACCAAACCCTTCCAGTATTTTATGTTGGTCATCAAAACAGGCCCAGGTTTCACATTGAGTGTATAAATACATTTAAAAACATATTAACTATATGTATTACTGTGTTAGAGTGTCATTTTGGTTGGTGGTGTGCCCCAGGCTTTTGTAAATGTAAAAAATGTGCCGTGGCTCAAAAAAGGTTGAAAAACACTGTACTAAGGAATTCAATTCCTTAGTATCCTAAAGCTACCAAATATTAGAAGAATTAGGACAGGATTTATGGGCATTTTCTTTCCACACATTGCTTGTCTCCTTCGTATTCTTGCTTGGAGATTCACATCTGCTGGAAGGTTCCCAGAGAAGTCAGAATTGAGCCTCCAATCCAGGAGCTAAACCTTCGCTCGACTATTGTGTTGTTTGTATGTGCCCACACATTTTTACATGTTGTATAGGCCTGTGGATAGCGAGACATAGAATCATTACATCCTAGAGTTGGAAGAGCCCTGGTGGGCCATCCAGTCCATCCCCATTCTACCAAGAAGCAGGAAAATTGCATTCAAAGCACCCCCGACAGATGGCCATCCATCCTCTGCTTCAAAGCCTCCAAAGAAGGAGCCTCCACCACACTCCGGGACAGAGAGTTCCACTGCTGAACAGCTCTCTCACACAGTGAGGAAGGTCTTCTTAGTGTTCAGGTGGAATCTCCTTTCCTGTCCTTTGAAGCCATTGCTCCATTGCATCCGAGTCTCCAGGGCAGCAGAAAACAAGCCTGTTCCCTCCTTCCTCTGACTTCCTCTCACCTCTTGATCCCTTGCCCTCATCATGTCTCCTGTCCGCCTTCTCTTCTGCAGGCTAAACATGCTCAGATCTTTTAGCCACTCCTCATCGGACTTGTTCTCCAGACCCTTGATCCTTTAAGTTGCCCTCTTTCTCCGGACACATTCCAGCTTAGAGTCCATCTCCCTTCAATTGCGTTGCCCAACGGGAACAGGTGATTCCAGGTGTGTTCTGACCAAGGCAGAATAGAGCATGCGTAGCATGACTTACCAGGATCTAGGCACTAGATTCCTATGACGCAGGCCAAAATCCCATTGGTTTTTTGAGCTGCTGCATGACATTCTTGGCTCATGTTCCCCTTCCTCCCCATGAGGGCTCCAAGATCTTTTCCACACGTCCTGTTGTGGAGCCAGGCATCATCATCCCCCATTCTGTCTCTTTGCATTTCATGTTTTCTGCCCAAGTGAAATATCTTGCCTTGATCCCTGTTGGACTTTGTTGTGTTAGTTTCGGCCATTCGTCTCTCTAATCTGTGAAGATCGTTTTGAATCCTGCTTCTGTCTTCTGGAGTCTTGGCTCTCCCTCCCAATTTGGTCCCGTCTGCAAATGTGATGATCCTGCCTTCTAAGCCTTCATCTAAGTCATTAATCAAGATCCTGAATAGAACCGGGCCCATAACTCTGCTTACGGCATTCCACCCATCACTTCTTCACTCAACACTTCTTCACTCATCACTTCTTTCCAGGATGAAGAGGAAGAATTGGGGAGATTCACGTTCTGGGTTCGATCACTTAACCAATTCCAGATCCAGCTAACCATAGTTTTGCTTGGCCCACATTGGACTAGTTTCCTTGCCAGAAGGTTATGGAGGCCTTGTCGAAGGAAAGCCTTCTTGAAATCCAGATAGGCTCCATCCATGGCATTCCCTGCATCTACCCATCTTGTAATTCTTATCGTAAAAAGAGATCAGATGAGTCTGGGATGACTCGGTTTTGATAAATCCACGTTTATCACTTGGTCCATTTGATACTAAAAGACAGACTCCATCCAACCTTATTCCCTATTTACAGTAAATTGATGTTTTTTCCGTGCGTAACAACAAGGAGATTGTTTCCGTATTGCAATCTGCATCTAACCTTAAATGTGAGGGGGATAAAATACATAATTGTGCCGGTTATTTGCTCTGCTGCTAGAGATTTCCACATTCTTCCTTGGACGCGTCTTTTGCTGCCTTTCAACCCTGACAATTCTAGAGGCAGAAATGGCACGAAACGCAACTAATGCCTGCTCATGCACAGGTTTTGGGAGTGCAAGGCTTCCCTGACCCCATTGAAGCCATTGCGGTGGTAGTACTATAACCCTAGAAAAACATCCTGGGAAATAATATTTCCAAATATCTCCAGCGGGTTTCCTGCAGCCCTTCCTATCTGGGAGCTGCACGACTCTCGCTTTGCACATGTGTTCTCGTGTTGCAGGAAAGTGGTGCTATCTTGCTCCCCTGCTGAGTTTCATGCCACGAAACCGAAGCCTCGAAGAGGACTTCCCTTTGGCCCTTCTCTTTCGAGACTTTTGTGCATCGATTCTGCTCAATTGTTCTAATAATTTCTTTTTGGAGGCGCAGGAATGCCTACAACAACTTCCCAACTTGGTGCTAAAATCAAAAAAGCATAGAAATCATTGTGCAAGGGCCCAGGATAATAAATCCGTATCAATCTCGATGCAAGGGTCTGATATAGTAAATCCGTATAAATCTTAATGCAAGGGCCCAGGAGAACAAATCCATGTTCTGGTGCTGCGGAAGGGATTGATAAATCCCCATTGACTTATCTGGAGGAAGGTTTGTGGCCAGCTGCCTTCCCTTCTCAAAATCTCTACCCATTTGCAATATTTGGCCTCCGTGACACCAAACAATATGTGTTTTCAATCTAGTTGGGCCCGATTGCAAAGAGACCAGCAGCTCTTAAAACAGGTCCGTGGCCAGTTTGCTACCTGACCCTAAAGGGCTGCCATGTCATGTGACCCATTGGAGTTTTTTTTTTGTTGCAAATGGACCTTGCCATATATGTCTATCTGTATCTTATCAGGTTGAGAGAGTGCTCATCCTGCAAGAGGAACGGAGGCAATCGCTCAGCTGGTGCTCCAACTGACCAGCTAAAAACTGCATCCACACTGGAGAACGAATACAGTTTAGTCCCACTTGGAACTTCCTGAGCTCAATGTGATGGGGATCCTGGAAGCTGCAGTTTGGCAGAAAGGGTCTAAAAGACCTTGCAAAGCGACAACTCCCAGAATCGTATTGCATTGTAAGCAGGGCCTGAACTTAATTCCTTCCACGGTGGAGACATGCTTCACACCCAGAGACCAGAAGGTGCTTTTTTTTTAAAAGGCCAGGAAACCTTCAAAACAAACAAATGAAATGGTGCTATCTTGGCGTGGGTGATGAAAACAAACCCCAACCATTTGCGGGCGTTTTTGTATTGTTTACATCTGTGGGCCAAATCTCTAGCTCAGGTGCAACCGCAGGCGCAAACACTGGAGAGCAAGCAGGGCGTCCTTGCGTTTTGAAATACCCGCAACCTGGAACGTCTCCGAAAACCTATCGCTATGTACTTTTGAGCCTGTTTACACTTCCATAGATCTGACTGAGGCCGCTTTGGGGCAAAGGAGAGGTTTGCACCTAGAGGTGCGTGTCTACACTGTGGAATTATTGTGGTTTGGTGCCTGTTGAGCTGCACCGTGGGATCCTGAGAGTTGTCGTTCACCACTCCTGGGCAGAGAAGGCTATAAAGACCTTGGGAAACGACACCTCTTAGGGATCCCATTGAGCCATGGCAGTCATAGTGGGGCCAAACTGCATTCATCCCACAGTGTGGATGCGTCCTAGGACTTGAACTTCTGCTTACGGAGCCGAACCGCTCACCACTTAAGGTTGGGATGTGCTTTTATGTTATCCAGGCTTTCCCTTGATGGGACCAGGTGCTAATAGATCTACCATGGCTTTTGGGATCAAGCCATACCAATCCATAGAAATATGGGCAGAAAGGGGATGATGTCTTCAAGCCGTAATTTGCGTCAACACTTGTGCCAATTTAGTCGCAAGTGCGCGCGCCGTGCACTCTTATTCCTATTGTTGATATTATTCTCATTATGCAAAAATAATTTTTAAAAACATAACGATATGGGTGCTGCATTGAACTTTTTCTAGGCCACTCCGAGACAGAGCAGCTATTTGCAAAAGCTAAAGGAAGCCGCTTGTACCTTGTTCGCATCCGCGCTTCGCTTGGCTTGCTTTTATGGCTTAATAGCAACCCCGCAACCCGGCAATCCTTTCCCACATTGGACCCCCATTGGGTGCTTCTACAGTGGAG
Organism: Anolis apletophallus; assembly: GCA_030556195.1. Lineage (NCBI taxonomy): Eukaryota > Metazoa > Chordata > Lepidosauria > Squamata > Anolidae > Anolis > Anolis apletophallus. The sequence continues at coordinate 3,755,790 of JARBWK010000013.1, read as the reverse complement.
TTTAATGCAGTTTAGACACCACTTTTGCTGCTGTGATTCCGTGCTATGGACTTTTGGGAGTTGTACAGTAGAGTCTCGCTTATCTGACTTAAACGGGTAGGCAGAATGCCGGATAAACGAAAATGTTGGATAATACTGAGTCTTCTATTATTCCTCCTCCTCCTCCTTGTCTTGCCGTTTTCACTTACTGGGAATGGAGAGAGAGTTGGGGAGCGCTCCTTGAATTGAAGGGGAAATATTGGAGGAAAAAGGGTTGTTGGATAACAGCGTCGGATAAGACGGAATGTCGGATAAGCGGAGGTCGGATAAGCGAGACTCTAATGTAGTTTGCACACTCTTTGGAGGGCGAAACACCTTGCCAAACTGCATCTCCCCGGATTGCATGCATGGCCTGGAGCCATGGCAGTTAAAAAAGCGACATCACACTGCTTTAATTTTGCAGTGTAGACGCACCCAAAGGCAGCATAAATAGGTTAGTTTTACGGAGCATGGATTCCGGATCTTTCTTTTAATAAACGCCAGCTTCCTTTTGTGACTTTTATGATGCTTTTTTTTAATATGGTGTATTACGAATTGTGAGTAGTTGCGTCTGACACAATGTTCTTTCGGTGCTATTTATTTCCCGACTGTCTTTCTCTCTCATTCACCTTCTTAGAAAATAATAAATACGTAACACAAACGCCAGGGTTTTCACGGTGGAATAAGCTTGTTGTGCTCACAATACATAAAAAAAATACCTCAAAAGAAAGCAGAGTATTGTGGCAACCTGTGACTTCAGATGCGTAGCTAACAATGGGACGGATGCTGGTATTATTATGTTCACATCTATATAGGTATATCTCAGTACTACTCAGACACTGTACTTGACATCTTAGGAACTGTATGGCCTTTTTCCAGGCTATTCTTAGGCAACTTTTCCTTTCCTGAAAAACGCAAGGGCAAGAATCAATGTTGCAAACCTTACAAAGAAACAAAACCTCCCGGGGATTTTTGTTTGGAATTCTTCTGGAGTGATTCTTTCAACCTTCGGCAAAATATTATCTAATGTTTACTTAGATATAATATTATCTAAGCTCTTCCTATTGCTTTGCAAATTGGCCACAGTTTTTTTAAAAATTGGGATAATTAATATAATATTGCATTCTATGTTTTAATACGAGGGCGGATCAATAAGTCCGTGACTTTTTGAATTTACCGCCTCTTAACTGAAAGGGCGACACTGCTCCTGTCAAGAGGCATCTGTCAGTTGACTCCTGTCAAAATTTGAACAAGCTGCATCATTTAGTTTGTGTTTGACAGCCATTGATAGCAGACTATCAAGAGCAGGAGAAAATGGAAAAAAAGTGAATTTCGTGTGCTCATTAAGCTTTTTTCCCCCCCCGGAAAAAATCCATCGCTCAAACCAAGGCTAAGCTTGATAAATACTATGGGGACTCTGCACCATCAATTTCAATGGTAAAATAGTTGTTTACTGATTTTCATTGTGGCTGTACAAGCACGGAAGATGCCGAACGTTCTGGACGCCCAGTTGAGGTCTTTACACCCGAAACAATTGAAAAAATTCACGTTATGGTGTTGGCCGATCAGAAATTGAAAGTGCGAGAGATTGTGGAAGCCATAGGCATCTCACGTGGCTCAGTGGTTTCAATTTTAAATGATCACTTCAGTACGAGAAAGCTTTCCGCAAGATGGGTGCCGCGTTTGCTCACAATGCAAGGGTGCACACACGTGCAGTTTCCATAGCAACAATCCATGAATTGGGATAGAAATTGCTCCCTCATCCACCCTATTTTCCGGATTTAGCCCCAAGTGACTATTTCTTGTTTCCATACCTGAAGAAATGGCTCGGCGGAAAGAGATTTGACTCCAACAATGAAATCATCTCACGAACAAATACCTATTTTGACGACCTCGACAAATCTTATTTTTTGGAAGGGATAAAAAAATTGGAGAAATGTTGGACAAAGTTTATAGAGCTCAAAGGAGTCTACGTTGAAAAATAAAATGATTTTTTAATCCAAAAACCTGTGTTTCATTCAAAAAGTCACAGACTTCTTGACCCACCCTCGTATCTGGGATAATTATTGTATTGCATCCTATATTTAAATATCTGGGATCAATATTATGGTATTGTATCCTATTTGTTTTTATCTGGGATCAATATTACAGCATCACATCCAATAAGACAAACATCACAGGAGTCCAGTATTGCATCCTATTTGTTTACATTTGGGACAAATATTACGCCGATTTGCAAACTTTCCTGAGATCTCGGACGGCAGAGCCGAACTCCCCTTGCGTTTACGTCTTGCATGGTTTGATGCCTGCTGTATTTTAGGGTTCTTTGCCTAAGAATAGTCAAGCTAATGGCCAAACCCTTTTTTTTCTGTTTCAATATCAGGGATGCTTTTGTTTTATTAAGGAATTTTGTTTGTTTGTTTTGTATTGCCATCTTCCTTTATTGTTTGGACTTGACTTTGGAAAGACGATCCGTGTTGGTGCTCAGCTGGCTTTCTTTCAGCATCCGTATCGATGCATTTCGTAGGAACCAACTTGTCTTTTTCTTTCTTCCCCGCGTCGAGGCGGATTGAGGGGACGATGCTGTTGGACGGGGCAGAACGATTCCTTTTCTCGCCGCTTTGATTTCCATGCTGCGTTTGGGTTCGAATTTGGGCGATGGAGAATCCCCCTTTTCTCCCCCCCACGGACCACACTTGAAACGATCTCTCTCTTTATTTCCTTCTGTTGATTTGTGACTGTGGCTACTTGAAAAAATAAAATGAAGTTTTATCTGGGGTTGGTTGACAAAAAATAAAATTAAAAAATAATAAAATAATGGTAGATTTTACAATGTCTCAAGGCAATAGGACTTGTGTATTAAACTGTAGATATCCTTAGTACAGTAAAAATGGATGCCGATAATTTTATTTTGTCTAATTTCCCCTTTCGTCTCTCTTGGGTTTCTCCCTTTCTCTTTCTCTTCCCCGTCTCTTGGCAAATTTATTTTCATTGCAAGTATGGACCCTTCTCTCTCTTCTCTTCCTCTTCTTAATTTGTATTTTATTATGTTACACAACCAACCGGTTTGTGAAATGTATTATTATTATTCCTGATATCTTTAAACTATTGTGGGTGTTTTAATAAATTTTATATTTATTTTTTGCACTCAAAATTCAGTGTGTGTTTTTTTCCTCTCCAAAGCTTTACTGCCTATTGCAGGGAAAAACAGCTGATTCCTAATCCATCTAAAACACAGACGCCAGAAGGCACAGAGAGTTTCATCTATGCTGATGATCGTGCCATCACCGCCCAAGCACTGAGCTTTGAAATGGTTGAACGGAAGCTCTCTGAAGCTTTAGGTGATCTTGCTGCCCATCACAGGGAATGATTCCTAATCTATCTAAAATGATTCCTAATCATTTAGCTTATTCCTAATCTATCTAAAATGCAGGTGTGTGCTTTCCATCTCAAGAAGGGACAAGCATCTCGAGCTCTGAGGATGACCTGGGAAGGAATCCCACTGGAGCATTGCAGCACACCCAAATACATGGGAGTCACTCTGGACCAGGGGTGCTCACACTTTTAAAGCATGCGAGCTACTTTTTTCAAAAAAGTGAAGAAGATCTACCTTGCGCACATGCACGCGCACCATCTGCATGCCGCTCCTCCCGCCTGCCGCCCCTCCCGCGGGGCATTGTAGAGGGCAAGGGAGCGCAAGGCGGAGTCTTCAAAGGCTCCGCCTAGCACTCCCTCGCCCTCTGCAATGCCCCGCAGGAGGAGCCAGCAGCGGGAGCGGGGGAGCACAAGGCGGAGCCTTCGAAGGCTCCGCCTCGCACTTCCTCGTTCTCGCTGCCGGCTCCTCCCGCGGGGCATTGCAGAGGGCGAGGGAGTGCGAGGCGGAGTCTTCGAGGGCTCCTTCCTAGCGCTCCCTCACCCTCTGCAATGCCCTATGGGAGGAGCCAGCAGCGGGAGTGGGGGAGAGCGCTTCCTCGTTCCCGCCTCACGCTTCCTCGTTCCTGCTGCCGGCTCCTCCCGCGAGGTATTGCAGAGGGCGAGAGAGCGCTAGGCGGAGCCTTTGAAGGCTCCGCCTCATGCTTTCTCCTTCCTGCAATGCCCCGTGGGTGGAAAAAGTACCGCAAGAGCGGAGGCCAGGGCGGGAGCGTGCGTGCACACATGGCAGGAGCACCCCATCCAGCTGGTGAGGCCCGAAGATCACCTGGATGAGGGCCAAAGATTGACTAGTAGCTCGCGATCGACCTAATGAGCACCCGTGCTCTGGACCATGCTCTGACTGTGCTCTACTCCATCAATGTTTAACATTTACACAAATGACCAGCCACTTGACAGAAGGGACAGAGAGTTTCATCTATGCTAATGATCATGCCATCACTGCCCAAGCAGGGAGCTTTGAAATTGCTGAACAGAAGCTCTCCGAAGCTTTAGGTGCTCTTACTGCCTATTACAGGGAAACGTGCCGATTTCTAATCCATCTAAAACACAGATGTGTGCTTTTCACCTTAAGGCATTTCAAGCTCTGAGGATTACATGGGAAGGAATCCCTCTGGAGCTTTACAGCACACCCAAATATCCAGGAGTCACTCTGGACTGTGCTCTGACTTAGAAGAAGCACTACTTGAATATCAAGCAAAAAGTGGGCACTAGAAATAGTATCATACAAAAGCTGACTGGCACAACCTGAGGATCACAACCAGACACAGTGAAGGCATCTGCCCTTGCGCTTGGCTACTCTGCTGCTGAATATGCATGCCCAGTGTGGAACACACCTCACCATATTAAAAGAGTGGAAGTGGCTCTTTATGAGACATACTACATTATCACAGGATGTCTGCGCCATAAACCACTGGAAAAATTACACTGTTTAGCCAGTATTGCACCACCTGACATCAGTTGGGAAGTAGCAGTGAATAATGAAAGGACCAAGGCAGTGACATCTTCGGTCTATCCTCTGTTTGGAAATCAACCTTAAGAAATGGGGCTACAAGGCAGGCCCAGATTAACACCTTTTTGTGCCCTAGGCCACACTTTGGAATTACGCCCCCAACCAATCTCTTACACACACCCCCCCACACACACACACCACTTGGACCCACACTTTCGCCATAGTGCCTTCGAAGCAGAAGAGAAAGGCAAGTAGGCACCATCCCGCCACCTCCAAGATCCCCATTCCCACCAGCTGGAAAGCTCTGCTGTGCTCTGAAGGTCTCCTCAGGAGTCGGGAGGCTTGGGGAGAGTGCAGCGGGTGCAAACTCGCTCCAAAGGCGCGCACGAGAGAGAGAGAGAGAGAGAGAGAGAGAGCACACGCATGCGAGAGAGAGCGCGCGTGAGAGAGCGAGTGCACAAGAGAGCGCGAGAGAGCGAGAGAGCGCATGTGAAAGAGAGCTGCTCCCGAAGGCAGGAGAGCCAGACCCTGGGGACGGAGCAGAGACTTTGCCGGGAGAAGGAGTGAGGAGGGGTATGAGAAAGGGGGAAAGAGGGCGCGGACCAGGTTTTTTTTGGTCTGTGATCTGCGCCCCCCCCCCCCCGGCTTACGCCCCTAGGCCATGGCTTCGTTGGCCTTATGGATAATCCGGGCATGCTACAAGGTGGAATCCACAACATACGAGTGTGGAGAAGAGCAAACCACAGACCACTTACTACAATATAGACTGAGCCCTGCCACATGCACAATGGAGGACCTTCTCACAGCGACACCAGAGGCACCCCAAGTGGCCAGCTACTAGTCAGAAACACTGAGATGTCTGTGGTGGAGGAAACACATGAAATCTAGGATGAAATGGTCCCCATATGAAAGCCTTCACTGGGGTGGTGGGCAAGAAGTATGGCGTTTGTGGAGGACATTGGCGGGGCTTTTGTACATGTTCATGGCACTCACTATAACTTGCAATGTTATTGGAGGGAGGGTGTTTGGTATTTCCTGAGGGGTGGAAGCTACAGCTGTTTGTGGAAGTGGGAGCTTGTATAAGTGGACATCCCAGCCACACGCGCGCGCACACACACACATTCTCACTTTTATTATATGGATGGATGGATATTGGCTGTCATTGCAGGGAAGTGTTTAGGAATTCATATCTGCTTTCCTTCAATACATTTTGCTGTGGGTGTTTGGGAATGGTGATACGATGGCTTCTTCTTTCTGCCTGCAATTTTGCAATAAATCTGTAATGGAAAACTTGTCATAGCAATAAAATGGCCCAGTTCAGGGTGCGGCTAATGCCTTTATTGGATTTCTATGAGAGTCTTGTGACTATAGAGATAGGCAAGCACATCCTATGTACAAAGGTTGCCCTCTGCCGACAAAAAGAGGCAGGATTTCCACATATTCCAGAAGAAAAAAAAAGGAAGGAAGGATTCACAATATAGAATTGAGGCAGTTTCCCATATCTCAATGCTATGGAGGCCTGGAAGTTATAGTTTTACAAGGTCTTGACCCTTATTTGCCTAAAAGAGCTGCTGCCTTGCCAAACTAAGATTGAGCCATTGCAATTAAAGTGGGATCAATCTGCATTCCATCTACAGTGTAAATGCACCAGAAGGAAGGAAGGAAGGAAGGAAGGAAGGAAGGAAGGAAGGAAGGAAGGAAGGAAGGAAGGAAGGAAGGAAAGGAAGGAAGGAAGGAAGGAAGGAAGGACAGAGGGAAGGAAGGAAAGCAAGAAGGATGGATAGATGGAGTACAGAAGGAAGGAAGGAAGGACAGAAGGAGAGAAAGGATGGATGGAAGTACAGAAGGAAGGAAGGAAGGAAAGACAGAAGGAAGGAAAGAAAGAAGGATGGATGGATGAAAGTACAGAAGGAAGGAAGGACAGAAAGAGAAAGGATGGATAGAAGTACAGAAGGAGGGAAGGAAGGAAAGCAAGAAGGATAGATGGAAGTACAGAAGGAGGGAAGGACAGAAGGAAGGAAAGCAAGAAGGATGGATGGAAGTACAGAAGGAAGGAAGGACAGAAGGAGAAAAAGGATGGATGGAAGTATGGAAGGAAGGAAGGACAGAAGGAAAGAGGATGGATGGATGGAAGTACAGAAGGAAGGGAGGGAAGAAGAAAGGAAGGAAGGACAGAAGGAAGGATGGATGGAAGTATAGAAGGGAGGAAGGAAAGAAAGAAAGATGGAAGGAAGGAAGGAAAGAAAGCTGGATGGATGGATGGAAGTATGGAAGGAAGGAAGGACAGAAGGAAGGAAAGAAAGAAGGATGGAAGGAAGGAAGGAAATAAGGATGGATGGAAGTACAGAAGGAAGGAAGGACGAAAGGAAGGAAGGAAAGAAGAATGGAAGGAAGGAAGGGGAAAGAAAGAAAGAAAGACAAGGGAGGGAGGGAGGAAAAAGGAAGGAAGGAAAGAAGGAAAGAAGGATGGAAGGAAGGAAAGGAGGATGGAAGGAAGGAAGGAAGGAAGGAAGGAAGGAGGGAAGGAAAGAAGGAAAGAAGGAAAGAAAGATCTCTACTATTCATGGCATTCATTGAAAGCAAAAGCTCAGAATATCAGATGAACTGTAAATACGTATGTATGTTTGTGTGCATGCATGCACATATATGTACAGTGGACTCTTGGTGTTTCCAGGAGTTTGGTTCTAAGACCCATATAGTTACCAAAGTCCATGGATGTCCAGCTCCCATTATATGCAATGGCATAGTGGCTCAATGCTACATGCAATCCCCGGAGTTGTAGTTTGGTGACGTGCCAGCACTCTTGGGTACCGAAGGCTGCAGAACTTTACAAAACTATAACTTTTAGGATTCCATAGCATTGAGCCCTGGTTAAAGTGACGTTAAACCACATTCATTCTGCAGTGTAGATGCATCCTAAGTGAGATTTGCAACCCACTTGCGAAGCAAAGGATGACGGAGACAGGGCTGCTGGTCTGTTATCAACGAGAGAAACCATGGACCTGGAGATGGATCTTCTGCCATGAACCTGCAAAGCAGAAAGAGAGGGCTTTGATTGAAAGGGATGGACTGGATGGCCTTTGGGGGTCTCTTCCAACTCTAGAATTCTATGGGCAGTAGAGCTGGATTTCAATGTCTATGTATCTCCCATTGAACGTTCTTTCCTTTGGGCCTGAACCCAATTGCTATATTGAGTGGAGGAGAGATTCCCACTATTGTCAACATGGAGTTGTTTAGACCAGTGTTTCCCAACCACTGTGCCGCGGCACACTAGTGTTCCGTGAGCGATCAGCTGGTGTGCCGCGGAAAAACCTCTCCCCCCCCTTTCTTCCCCCTCCTGCTGCTGCTGAGAGAGGTTTTCCCGCGGCACACCAGCTGATCATGGAACAGCGGTTGGGAAACAGGCTTTCCTCATCAGGAGGAACCCCAGAGAAAACCGCGGAAGCGATCCAGTAGGGATGGAACTGCCGCGAAACTACATTACCCAGAAGCGCTGCTGTTAGCGCTCGGAGTCTCGCGGGAGTGTCGGGCGAATGGAGGAGCAGCTTTCTCCGGATGAAGGCAAACAACGCGTCCAAACGAAAGGATGATCACAAAGATGTGTAGTCCCCTTTAAGGATATTTGTTCCTGGTTAGTTGTTGGGCTCGGTGGAAGACGCGAGCCAGCCAAACTCGGCTCCCAGGCAGGGCCTGAGCCCTGCGGGGAGCCGTTCTCCTGGTTCGCGGCTCCACTGGGCTTGGCGGAGCCACAAACCGGGAGAAAGGCTCCCCGCAAGGAACAGGCCCTGCTTGGTGGAGCCGCGAACCGGGGGCGGGGGCAACCTAAGTGAGAGGGAGACTGCTGGTCTTTCGAGGCCTGTAACTCCCAAACTATTTTTCCCAAACTCCATCTGTGTTCACATTTGGGCATACTGAGTATTCATGCCAAGTTTGGTCCTGATCCAACATTGTTTGAGTCCAGAGTGCTCTCTGGATGTAGGTGAACTACAACTCCAAAACTCAAGGTCAATTAACTATATGTATTACTGTGTTAGAGTGTCATTTTGTGTCATTTTGGTTGGTGGTGTGCCCCAGGATTTTGTAAATGTAAAAAGTGTGCCGCTGCTCAAAAAAGGTTGGGAAACACTAGTTTAGACCAATGACAGCAGGTCATTATAATTTTTATTGTATGCCAGCAAACGTAACAGCTTTTGCATAAGCTGAGAATTCAGGCGGCTCCTTGGCATAAATACATTTGGGATGGACCTAGCAGACACTCTCATAGTAATAACAAGACTAACAAATAATAATACTAATAAATTATAATGATAATTAATAATTAGTAATAATAATACATTACACTGTGTATCCGCTTGAGGTGGAGTACCATAATAAAACCATATTGAAACATAAGTAATATGTTGGTCTCGTCTCACCCTAAACTGCCCTTTGAGATCCAGACCTGGCACCTCCTCCTTCCAAAAGCTGGACCATGACCTTGGGCCATGCGACCGCAATCTTTGCAATAAATCCAATTTTAATGCCATTGTTTACCTGCTTAAGCCCAGAAAACAGGGACGTGGCTGCAGAGGATGTTCAGCGTGGTCCCCAAGTTGGATCGATCCACCAAAGAGGTCAGGTTCATGCCTTCCTCCTTCTGCGGATGAAACGGAAGACAAGAGCGGTGGGATGACTCCTATGGAGCGAGGCTGAGAGTGGTGCAAATCTCAGCATTTCTTCCCAGTGGATGATAGGCAAACCAGTGGTCAAACCAACCCCGTATAAAAGTTGCATACGGGAGGCTCTGCCCAGCTTCAAAATGTTCCCCTGTCCTTTTCATCCTCTTGGGTGTGCGTTTCGCTACTCCCTCCACCAGAAGCGCTCATTCTCAATAGCGCATGCGCAAAACTAGCGGTTTGCGCGCATGCGTGCTCCAACACGCGCGCGCACCATTATCACCACACTGAAGACCCAGGGGGCACCAAAAAAAAGGTTGGCTTACTATAATTTTTTACCTTCATCCAGTCCTGGCTCTGAACTAGAGGTTTCCTCAAAGTTGGCTCCATAAGGGATGGTGCTCTTACCTGGAATCCCTTGTAAGCAGCGTCCAGACCTTGAACGTTGCCCTTATCCATCTTTGTGAGGAAGCAGGCTGCTCCATGCCAAGGTTTGTAACCAATGAGGAACTGTGAATGGAGAGAGAGCACATGAGCTTGCAAAGGACAGGGTGCCACGCATGCCCGGCAGTGACCACGGGGGCTTCCCTCTGCCTCCTCCTCCTCGCACCCTCCTTTCTTGACAAGGGGGCGAGGGTGAGGGGGGGGGCACCATTCCCTCCTCCCCTGCCCCCTCCCTCCTCTCCCCCCGCCCTCCCCTGAGAGAGAGAGAGAGAGAGAGAGAGAGAGAGAGAGAGAGTCATCTCCATGCGTGTTGCGTAGTTTTAACAATTTTTTTGGGTCCGTGATCTGCGCCCTCCTCGGCTTGCACCCCTAAGCCATGGCCTATGCTGTCCTTATGAGTAATCCGGGCCTGAGCTTGCATTTAACCTACAGCAGTCCATACTTTCCACATAGCTCATCCTACACATTTGTGCACCACCAAGCACGAAGGCCAAGAGTTTAATAGCATATTGCAAAGGTCTTGCAAAAAGTTTGATGGTTTCTCTGAGATCAATGAGTTCACAAGCTCAGTGCTTTAACCCACTGCGCCACCGGGTTTCCTTGTTTTAATGTTAGTTACGTGTAATTTTTATAATTTACTTATTACAATTTTTTTTAATGACACAACTTGATAAGAAACAGAGACTTGGATATTTTTTGGAAAACCCAGACTGGATTGACCATCGTCCGCTGAGAGGATAGCAGAGTTTCTATGACAAGTGACTGCCGCTGTGCATGGTTCGCAATAGTTCAGCTTCAAGACCCAAAAGAGGGCCTTTAAAAAAACTCTAGAACCCACAATCCCCAGACATCGCAACCACAAGACTGCTTAGTTCAGTGGTTCCCAAACTTTTTTGGCCTACCGCCCCCTTTCCAGAAAAAAAAATTACTCACCGCCCCCCTAGAAATTAATTTTTTTTAAATGTAATAGCAATTAAACAGAAAGATATATGTATTAATGCCGTGGTTCTCAACCTTTCTAATGCCGTGACCCCTAAATAAGGTCCTCATGTTGTGGTGACCCCAACCATATTTTCGTTGCTACTTCATAAATAATTTTGCTACTCTTACGAATTCTGATGCAAATATCTAATACGCAGGATGTATTTTCATTGTTACAAATTGAACATAATTAAAGCATAGTGATTAATCACAAAAACAATACGTTTGGGGGAGTATGGACAACGGATGATGGGATTTGCAGTATCTTCGACCAATTCAGCTCGTACTTACACAGCCGAGACCCCATGAATGGCAGACCTGGACCAAACTTGGCACACAAAACCCCCATGACCCACAGAAAATACTGGAGGGCTTTGGAAGGCATCCACAGTGATTTAGGGGAGATGTAGTTCACCTACATTTGAAGAGCACTCTGAACCCAAACAACCCTGGATCTGGACCAAATTTGGCACTAATGCTCAATATGTCCAAAGTTGAACACTGGTGGAGTTGTGGGAGATTGATTTTGTCATTTGGGAGTTGCAGCGGCTGGGATTTATAGTTCACCTACAATCAAGGAGCATTTTGAACTCCCAACAGCAATGGAATTGAACTAAACTTGAGCAATAGAGAATACTGGGTCTTGGAAATTGGGAGCTGCTTGCATTTTCTTTCGTGCCACGGCCATCTCCCAGGAGGCGCCTGCAAACGCTGCAGTGACTCAGGAGGCGTTTGCAGACGCAGAGGCTTTCCTTCTCCGCTGGACCAACTGGCAGGCACACACTCGCAAGCGCGCGACTGTCTCAGCCTGCCAGTTGGAATCCCTGGGCAGGTGTTGCCTGGAAACCGCAGCGCGCGCGCTCTTCCTCTCCTTAACTCTGCCCACGGCGCAGTCCCATATCGCCCCTTCCTTCCAAGGGACTCATTGGATTAGAAGGGGCAATACAGGACTGCGCCGTGGGTGGAGTTGAGGAGAGGAAGGGGGCGCACGCTGAGGTTTCCAGGCAGGGTCTGCACAGGGTTTCCAACTGGCAGGTGCACACTCGCACACTTGTGAGTTGGAATCCCGCCAACGCCCCTTACAGACAGGGCCGTAGCCAGGATTTTTGGTTCGGGGCTGAGTTTGGTTCAGGGGGAAGCTGAGACTGGGTGGAAGAGGGTCTACCCTAGCAAACTTTTTGTATTGTTACTCCAATAACCCCATGAATGTGGGATATAATGAGCACGGTGATCAGATCATGATATGAATAAACATAACAGTTTAAATAATGTACCAGTAAGGACTTCTCATGGAACACCCTGAGAATTTCGGGGGGCTGAAGCCCCCTAAGCCCCCCCCCCCACCAGCTACATGCCTGCTTACAGGGCTTCAGTGCCCCCCAAATTCTCCTGAGCCTCCCACCGCCCCCTTGGATTGCCTCACCGCCCACTAGGGGGCGGTACCGCCCACTTTGGGAACCACGGGCTTAGCTGATATATGTTCTTCCACATTGCTTCTCACCTTGCCAAAGTCATAAATGATTGCTGCGGGACCACGGATCCCATCGTCCACTTCGAAAGTGGCCACTTCTTCCGTGTCGGTGGGCAGATTTAGCCACGAATCGTCTCCTCCGTGGCTTTCAATAGTCATTTGCAAAACCTAGGAGTGATATCCATAAATCAGGCCCTATGACACTATGCTTTCTGTGGTGCAACCTCCCTGCTTCTCGATGCTCCACTTCTTATCAAGCCACAGTGACCCCTCCCACAAAGATTTATAGTTCACCAAGGGCTCAGAAATAAATGCATGATGTTTCCTTTAAATAAAAAAAGACCCTTTCAGGACTTGCACAAGTTAAAGGCATCAGAAGACCGAGACCGAGCCGGCAGCAGCTATAAACCCCCTAAACTCCCCCTAAAATATAGACAGTCAGAGGCTATTTAACATTCCAGCTTCTGGCCACCAGGGGAGCTGTCGCTTCTTCAGTCTTTGCATACTTCCTGGAGATTTTTATGGCCCTGTAAATCAGTTACATTAGCCTCCCCACAAAGTGGTACCTACATTTCCTACTTGACAGATGCAACTTTCTTTCGAGCTGCAAAGGTCGACAACTAGCTACAGAATTTTGGTCGGGACCTGGGCTGGCTTCGAACTCATGAAGTCAGTAGTGATCTCATGAGGTCAGTCGTGATCTCAATGACTCCCGGCCAGCTGTGCCACAGTCCTGGTGCTTTTTATTGACAGCCAAACTCTTTATCATTACCTTTTATTCAAGGAGCCTCACATTTTAGTATTTGAAAGCTCCTATTTTTGTTTGGCACAGAACTGGACATTTGAGCTTATCAAAAGCTCATCAGTAGGCATCTCTGTAGCTGATCTGCCCTTCACTCTGACCAGGGGTCAGGAACTTATGGCTCGAGAGCCAGATGTGGCTCTTTTCATGGTTGCATCTGGCTCTCCAGAGCAGCCTGGGCCTCGGTTTCCCAACATGCAGCGGGGAGGAGTGACGCATTCTCCATTCTCCCTCTTCCTTCCTTCCTTCCTTCCTCTTCCTTTCTTTCTCCCCCTTCACCCTTTCCTTCTCTCCTTCCTTTTCCCTCGCTCTCCCCCTCCTTTCCTCCATTATCCCTCTTCCTTCCTTCCTCTTCATTTCTTTCTCCCTCTTCACCCTTTCCTTCTCTTCCTCCTTTTCCCTCCCTCCCTCCCTCTTCCTTCCTTCCTCTTCTATTCTTTCCCCCCAAGTCTTCCTTTCCTTCTCCTTCCTTTATTTTCACTTCCCCCTCTCTCCCCTTCTTTCTTTTCTTCTTTTCCCTTCATTATTTTACTTTTTCCTCACTCCCTTTCCTTTCTTTTCCCCACCCTTTCCTTTCCTTTCCTCCCTTCCCATTTCTTTCTTTCTTTCCCCCTCCTTGTCTCTCTCCTGCTTTTCTTTTCTTCCTTTCCCACAATTCGTTCTTCTTTTCTTTCTTCCTCTCCCCCTCCCTCCTTTATTTCCTCTGTCTGTCTGTCTTTCTTTCTTTCTTTCCCCCTTCCTTCCTTCCCAGAGTCCTGAGCGTGCCTTTTGCAGAGCCAGGTCTGAAGTGTCCCCTCATTCCGCCGGGGAATCCTTTTCTCATCGTATGTACGTATATACTCACATTTAGTTGAATTCAGTCTTACAATATATTATATATATTATATGGCTCTCACCGAACTAAATCTCCAAATATTTTGCTTTCATGGCTCTCGGAGTCAAAAAGGTTCCCGACCCCTGACTCTGACCAATCCCTCTGCCATTCTCCTGCCCAGCCAATATCGACACAGATCCTAGCCTTCCTTTTTTTCAGCTAATCAGGTTAGGGAACGGGAAGTCAGAACAATTACCAGAACAATTACCGGCTCTGGAGTACGACAGCCACAACACTTCACAACAATTGTAACGAAATTTTAGAAACTTTAGAAACGAATTGCTGATACCCCCATAATTTCGGAATCAGTTTTGAAACATTTTTTTCCTGGATGGCACATAGCCCTAGTGCATACAGACTCACCGCCTGGGTGTGGCCCTGGATGATGAAGACCCCCATGAGGAGGACGGCCACAATGATGACCACCACAACGACCACCACGATGAGGATGATGAGGAAGCGTTTGATGTTGATGGGGCAGCTGGGCAGCTTGGGCAGGCGGCAGAGAAGCTTGGGCAAGGAGCAGAGCAGCCGGCAGCAGCCGCCACCACAACAGGGGCAGCAGCAGCATCCGGGGCAGGATCCGCACCCGGGGCAGCACCCTCCGAGGCCGGGCAGGGGCAGCGGAAAGCTCTCGCAGCAGCCGCAACAGTCGCAGCAGCTGCAGCAGTCGCAGCAGCCGCAGCAGTCGCAGCAAGGGCAACAGCCGAGTTCGGGAGGCAATGGGGGAAGGTGGTCCTGTGGAAGGAAGAAAAGGGGAGTTGTAATTTGGGGAAGCGCCAGCTCTCTTGAGCAAAGAAGACCCCAGACCTTGTCATGCTATAGCTTCCAGACTTTGTTTCAGTGGTTCTCAACCTTCCTAATGCTGTGATGCCTTAATACAGTTCCTCATGTTGTGGTGACTCCCAACCATAATATTATTTTCATTGCTACTTCAAAACTGTAATTTTGCTCCTGTTATGAATTGTCATGTAAATATCTGATATGCAGGATGTATTTTGAATACTGTTGAGGTTGGGGGATGGGGAGGGATTGATTTTGTCATTTGGGAGTTGTAGTTGCTTGGATTTATAGTTCACATGCAATCAAAGAGCATTCTGAACCCCACCAACGATGGAATTGAACCAAACTTGGCAGAACTCCATGACCAACGGAAAATACTGGAAGGGTTTGGTGGGCATTGACTTTGAGTTTGGAAGTTGTAGTACCCCCCACATCCAGAGAGCACGGTGGGATCAAATAATGATGTATCTGGACCAAATACGGCATGAACACTCAATGTGCCCAATAGTGAACAGTGGTGGAGTTTGGGGAAAACAGACCTTGAGAATTGGGAGTTGTACTTGGTGGGATTGATAGTTCACCTACAATCAAAGAGCATTATGAAGCCCACCAACAATGGAATTTAACTAAACTTGGCCCACGAAACTCCCATGATGAACAGAAAATACTGGAAGGGTTTGGTGGGCATTGACCTTGAGTTTTGGAGTTGTAGTTCCCCTACATCCAGAGAGCACTGTGGACAAAAATAATGATGGATTGGACCAAACTTGACATGAATACTCAATATGCCTAAATGTGAACACTGGGGGAGTTTGGGGGAAATAGACCTTGACACCTGCAATCAAAGAGCATTCTGAACTCCACCAAGGATGTAATTGAACCAAACTTGGCGCACAGTATTCCCATGACTGACAGTAAGAACATAAGAACATAAGAACATAAGAAGAGCCATGCTGAATCGGGCCTCAGCCCATCTAGTCCAGCATTCTGTGTCACACAGTGGCCCACTAGTTGTACACAGGGATCTCTAGCAGAAAGGAGGGCAAAACCCTCACCTGCTCCCGACCCCCACAACCAGTACCGGGGAAAATCCTGCCTGCCTCCATCAACACAGAGGTGGCACTTGGATGTCCATTTCAGTAACTACTGATTCCCTTGGTATCCATGAATCTGTCTAATCCTGCCTTGAAGCTGTCCAGGCTGACCGCTGTCACAACCTCCTCTGGAAGTGAGTTCCATAACCCAATGACCCTCTGGGTGAAGAAATATTTCCCTTTATTAGTCCTAACTTTCCTACCTTGGAGCTTTAGGAGTGCCCCCTAGTCCTAGTGTTGTGTGACAGAAAATATTTTTCTCTATTCACCTTTTCTATCCCATGCATGATTTTATACACTTCGATCAAGTCACCTCTTAAACGCCGTCTTTCAAGGCTGAAAAGACCAAGGCGTTGCAACCTGATTTCGTAAAGGAGCCGCTCCATCCCTTGGATCATTCTTGTTGCCCTTTTCTGTACCTATTCCAGTTCCGTTATATCCTTCTTGAGGTGCGGTGACCAGAATTGTACACAGTACTCAGATGTGGCCTCACCATAGATTTGTAGAGGTAATACAACATTTGACGATCTATTTTCGATTCCCTTCCTGATCATGCCAAGCATAGAATTTGCTTTTTTACTGCTGCGCACTGGGTTGACATCTTCATTGAGCTGTCCACAAAACCCCAAGATCCCTTTCCTGGTTTGTCTCGGAAAGCTTTGACCCCATCAATTGGTAGGTGTAGTTGGGGTTCTTTGCCCCGATGTGCATGACTTTACACTTGTTTAGGTTAAAATGCATTTGCCACTTTGTTGCCCATTCACTCAATTTCGAGAGATCTTTCTGGAGCTCTTTACAATCAGTTTCATTTTTAACTACCTGAACAATTTAGTGTCGTCTGCAAACTTTGCTACCTCAGAATTTACTCCTACATCCAGGTCATTAATGAATAAATTAAAAGTAACGGACCCAAAACTGAACCTTGGGGTACGCCACTTCTCACCTCTTTCCACCCAGAGAAATGTCCATTTATTACCACCCTTTGTTTCCTACAGTTTAGCCAGGTTCCAATCCAGGACAAGACCTGTCCCTGATTCCATGGCTGAAGAGCTTATTTAGGAGCCTTTGGTGAGGGACTTTGTCAAAAGCCTTTTGAAAGTCAAGGTAAACAATATCGACTGGGTCCCCTTTATCTATGTGTTTATTTACACCCTCAAAGAATTCTAACAAGTTAGTAAGACATGATTTGCCTTTGCAGAAACCATGTTGATTTTCTTTCAGCAATGCCTGTTCTTCTATGTGCTTAGTAATTTTTCTTTAATAATGGTTTCCATCACTTTGCCTGCAACTGAGGTTAGACTAACTGGCCTATAATTTCCTGGATCACCCCTGGATCCTTTCTTGAAGATCGGAGTTACATTTGCCTCCCTCCAGTCCTCGGGTACAGTACCTGATCTTAGAAAGGTTATATATTTTGGCTAGAATTTCAGCAATTTCACACTTGAGTTCCTTAAGAACTCTGGGGTGGATGCCATCTGGCCCTGGTGATTTGTTGACATTTAGTTTAGTAAGGCATGTGAGAACATCTTCCTTGTTTATCTCTATCTGGTTTAATTCATTTAATTCCCTCCCTGAAAAAAACTGACTCAGCTGCAGGCATATGTTGTCTGTCCTCCTGTGTGAAAACGGAGGCAAAGAAGTCGTTTAGCCGCTCGGCAATCTCCTTGTCTTCACTTATTGTCCCTTTCTTACCATTTTTCGTCAAGTGGCCCAACTGCTTTTCTTGGGTTTCTACTTCTGATGTACTTAAAGAAGTTTTTGCTATTTTTTTAATATTCTTAGCTATATGTGCCTCAAAATCTCTCTTGGCTTTCCTGGCCAGTTTGCTTTGCATTTAGTTTGCCAGAGCTTGTGTTCCCTTTCTGTTCTCCTCAGTAGGAAGAGCCTTCCATTTATTAAATGAGTTTTTCTTCTTTCCAATCACATCTTTTACTTCATTTGTAAGCCATGCCGATGTCCTCTTGGACTTTCCCGGCCTCTTTCTTATTTTAGGAATGCATTTTAGTTTGGCTTGTTTTAAAGTATTTTTAAACAGTTTCCAGGCATTTTGGAGGGATTTTGATTTTTTTACTGTTCCTTTTAGTTTGTTCTTTACTATTTTTCTCATTTTGGTGAAATTCCTTTTTGAAAATTTAAGGTCTCTGTGTTAGTTTTCACTGACAGTTTGCTATCCAAACTTAAGTTTAAGGTTATTGTGTTGTGGTCACTGGTACCTATGGGCTCAGTTACAAGGACATCTTGAACGAGATCTTGTTATTGCTTTTTGAGGCCTGTTTAATTTCATTTTCCAGATAGCAGTCTGCCTCTGGAGTTTGGTTGGGAGGGCGATAGCAGAACTATATTGGAACTATACATTCCAGCAACTACAACTCTCAAATGACAAAATCAATTCCCCCCACCCCACCTCACCAGTATTCAAATTTTGGAGTATCAGATATTTGTGCCAAATTTGGTCCAGGGAATGAAAATACATCCTGCATATCAAATATTTACATTACGATTCATAACAGTAGCAAAATTTCAGTAATGAAGTAGCAACAAAAAGTAACGTTATGGTTGGGGGTCACCACAACATGAGGAACTGTATTAAGGGGTCACAGCATTAGGAAGGTTGAGAACTACTGGCCTGAACTGAGGCTGGGAAAGCCCGTGGATCCCAAGTCTTCTCACTGAAGACCACGCCATTCGTTGATGCAAAACAATGAGGGGTTTTTTTTACATATGGCTGCACAAAACCTTGGATCCCGGTTTGTGACATCCAAGGAGGCAACCCTTGGATGCCACCAGCAATAGAGTGACTAAAGGGAGGACTAATGCTTTGCAATACCAGGAGGAAAATGGAGAAAGGGAAACCTTGTCTGGAGACGGGGAAGGGGGCTCACCAGTGATGGTTCTGGAATCAGCTTCTGCTTCGTGACCGTTTCCATCTCCACCTCCATCTCCTCTACTTTCTCCATCGCGTTGCCGTCCTCCTGGCCTTGCTACCAACTAGGTCCCCAAATGCATATATATGAGAAACGTGACCATGAAACCTCGTGGATGTGGTTTCCCCTTGGCTCGTTGCCTTCTGGCTGGAAACCATCGCAATGCCCTTTGGCTCTCTTGTTCCTTTCTCAAGATGTCCTGATTCTAAGGACACTTGTCCCAAAACGTCAAGCCTTCTTGGCCCGAGGTTGGCAAATATGGTCACCCGAGAGCACTTAGAATGGGTCCGAATGAGAAGAGGCACTCCTTGGGTGAAGAACATGGCCTCCTTGAGCATCAATCTCTCTTTGTATGAACCATGAAGCCAGCCAGACATTTTTCTAATTTGACGTTGGCACCAGACCCTTCGGAAAAGTCTTCATGGTTCCTGGGGGAAGTCCAATGTTAAAGACTGGAGACTTCATCCATTTGATGCAGGATTAAGTCAATTTAAAACCAGGTGCCATATAATCCAGATCATCTCTTTTGAACCTGATTATAAGAGTCTATATTGCAATATAATCGGAAAGTTAATCCAGCCTCATCTAAGGGAGCTGGCATGATTTAGCCCAGGGGTCAGGAACCTATGGCTCGGGAACCAGATGTGGCTCTTTTCATGATTGCATCTGGCTCTCCAGAGCAGGCCAGGCCTCGGTTTCCCAGCATGCAGCTCTTCCTGTGTGATGGTGTAGACACATATAATCCATTTCAAAGCAGGTATTGCGTGCTATCTGCCTTGATATTCTGGGTTATATAGCTGTGTAGAAAGGCCCTATGTCAGTGAGAAAAATGAATAAGCTGAGATTGATTATAGTCTGAAATGAGTGACCACGTTTACAGACCGAGTTGAATGTGTTTTTAATGGCAATGTGGTTTTTATGTATTTCTGCTTTTAATGTATTTTAATATGCTGTTCTAATATGTTTTTAAATTTGTATAGCATTGAATCTTGCTGGAAGCCGGTCTGAGTCCCTATGTAATGTAACTATATGAAGGGAGGAGGGGCGGAGCTCAGCCGGCATGAGGGAAAAGGAGCCGGGAGAAGCCTCGCCGCCGCTGCGCCACCCCTAGGCCGACGGACGTGCCTTCCCCCGCTGCCTCCCGTGCAAGCGAGGAGACAGCGGGGGAAGGCACGTCCGTCGCCCTAGGGGCGGCGCAGCAGCGGCGAGGCTTCTCCCGGCTCCTTTTCTCTCGCGCCGGGCTAGTCCGCCCCTCCTCCCTTCACAGAAAGGAGCTGAGAAGTCCCGCCCCTAGGGCGACTCACACGGTTTTCGCCGCCGCCCCGCTCGCCCGTGCCCCAAACACGAGCGGGGCGGCGGCAGGGGAAGCCGCGTGAGTCGCCCTAGGGGCGGGACTTCCAGCGGCGCCTTCTCCCTCTCGCCGGTTCTGCCCCCCTCCCTTCACTGAAAGTCCCGCCCCTAGGGAGACTCACGCGGCTTCCCCCGCCGCCACCGCGCTCCCACCGGGCCCCTCCTCCCTTCACTGAAGGAAGGAGTGGTGTCTGCCTGCCGAGCGGGCGGCGGGAGGGGGAGCAGCGTGAGTATCCCCTAGGGCGGTGGAACTTCCCTCACCCCTTCCTTCAGGCCCGAAATGCCACCCCCAAATCTGCCACCCGAGGCCATGGCCTCGGTGGCATTATGGGTAATCGGGGCCTGGGTTGGGGGGGAATACTGTTCGCTTACCATTCTGATTACAGGAGCTGTCTTCATAGACCTGTGACACTATTTGCCTTCTCCTGAGAAAAACTTATAATATCGCAAAGGACTATCACCTGCTTTGTAGTAAATCCGCTACAAAACAGGAGCTTTTTTGTTGAGGTCCAGGGCCAGAGAAACAGGTGGTGAAAATGGAAGAATGGCCTGCCTCAGGGGAGCGTCCTTGCTCCATCAATGTTCAACGTTTATCAGAAGGAACAGAAAGTTTTCATCTATGCTGATGATCGTGCCATCACCGCCCATCAGGGGGCTTTGAAATGGTTGAACAGAACCTCTCCAAAGCTTTAGGTGCTCTTACTGCCTATGACAGCGAAAACCAGCTGATTCCTAATCCATCTAAAATGCAGAAGTGTGCTTTTCACTGTGTGGTTCAGAATGTTCTTTGATTCTAGGTAAACTATAAATCCCAGCAACTACAACTCCCAAATGTCAAGGTCTATTTTGCCCAAACTCCACCAGTGTTCACTTTTGGGCATAATAAGTATTCATGCCAAGTTTGATCCAGATCCATCCTTGCTTGACTCCATAGTGCTTTCTGGATATAGGCGAACTATAACTCCAAAACTTGAGGTCATGACCAAAATTTTCTGTTGGTCATGGGGGTTCTGTGTGTCAAGACTGGCTCAATTCCATTGTTGGTGGAGTTCAGAATGCTTTTTGATTGTAGGTGAACTATAAATCCCAGCAACTACAGTTCCCAAATGACAAAATCAACCTCCCTCCAGAGCAGGCCAGGCCTCGGTTTCCCAGCATGCAGCTCTTCCTGCGCGCCAGTACCCCACCAGTATTTAAATTTGGGCGTATTGGGTAATGTTTTGGTTGGGGGTCACCACCACATGAAGATGTGGATTCAGGGGTCGCGCCATTAGAAAGGTTGACAGCCATTGGTGTAGCTGATGGGATGCTAGTCTGCACCCTCACGCTAGAGCAGGGGTGCCCACACTTTTTCATCATGCGAGCTACTATATGAACAATCAAGTTGAAAAGATCACCTGTTGTGCATGTGAGCGTGCGCGTGCATGCACACGCACACGCTCCTACTGCAGCCTTTTGTCCGTGCGGGGCTTCTTTCTTGCCTGCCCATGAACTCGCCGCCGCGCGCACCCGGGAAGGGGATCCTCCTTGCCTCGCGCGCTCTCTCTCTTAATGTCTTCGTTGCCTTCCTCCTTCCTGCTGCGTGCTTTCGCGAAGCAGGAAGTCCCCACCCTACTTCTTGTGTGCACAGCAGGCCCCTCCCACGCAACAGGAGAGTATTTATAGGCGCACCCGCCAGCGCTTCGGCCAGATATGGCTTCGGCGGCGGCTCGGAAGGCGCAGGGCTAGGAAGAGGCCCCCCCCCTCTCTCCCGTGGGCCCTCGCCACCTTTCTCCTTCGAGGGCGAGGGAGGGCGAGGTGGAGAAAGGCAGCGAGGGCACAAGCAGCAGCAGCAACCAATAGGCGGTCATGTCACCGCACCGTGCGTGGCAAGACGAGCACCACGGCCCGCCCACTAAAGCCTCATTTTGGCAAAAGAAGCCCCGCGAAGGCGGTGGCGGGAGCGCACATGCGCACGCATGGCAGGAGCGTGCCATCCAGCTGGTGAGGCCCAAAGATCACCTGGAAGAGGGCTGAAGATCACCTAGGTGCTCCCGATCACCATAATGAGCACCCCTGCGCTAGAGATACCTAGCACTGATTGGTGCCTGCCACGTCAACAAATCAACCATCTGCTTTGGGTTTTCATCCAAACTTCACAAGATGCACCCAATGTGCAAAGCTATGAAATTTCCAAACGTTGCATACACTCCTGCAGTTTAATAGCAGCTTGTCTTCCCATAACTTGGCTTTGTCCCCATGTTTTTGAAGGCGCACCACTAAAAGCCACCCATCGTGGACCTTGCGGTGCATTCCTGGGGACCTGAAGAGCCCTTTCCTCCCCAAGTTCCCTCCTCAAAGCCTCTCCAAAGTATTTGTCTTTTTGAAACCAGAATCCACTTGGATGGGGACGATGAGGTCCCCGTGTGTTCTTTTCCCACAGGTATCCCTTTGCAAGGCTGCTTTCAGAAGAACCGGCTTTTGGAGAGTGACGTCAAAATAGACCTCACTTGAGGAGGCCCTTGGCGGGCAGAAGAGGGTCCTTGCGCAATCCAGCTGTGCAAGCAAGGCTTCTGCCCGGTCCACCTTCCATCCAATGGCCTGCGTTGCCTTAGCTGCACCATGGAAGAATGGCCTGGGTTGGCAATCGAGTCCATTCGAATGGAGGAGAGTCAGGAGAGGAGGAATAAGGAAATGAAGGAGGAGAAGGAGAAGAAAAGAGGGAGGGGAGCTGAAAGAAGAGAGGGAGAAGAAGAGAAAGAGGTGGAGAAGGTTAAGGAGAGGAAGAGGAAAGGATGAAGGAAAAGATGGAGAAGAAGAATAGGAAGAGATGAAGGAGAAGGGAAAGAAGAGGAGGAGGAGAATGCTGAGAAGAAGAAGATGATGAAGAAGAGTTGGAGGAGATCAAGAAGGGGGAGGAGGAGGAAAGGGAAAAGGAGGAGATGAGGAAGGACAAGGAGACAAACAGGAGGAGGAGATGAAGGGGAGGAGGAGGAGAAGAAAGTGAAGAAAAGAAGAGAAGGACAAGAAGAGAAAGAGATGAAGAACAAGAAGATGAACAGGAGGAGGAGATGAAGGGGAGGAGGAGAAGAAAAGGAGAAGAGGAGATGAAGAAGGACAAGGAGGAGAAGAAGAAGAAAGTGAAGAAGAAGAGACAAGAAGGAGAAGGACAAGAAGAGAAAGAGATGAAGAACAAGAAAAAGAACAGGAGGAGGAGGAGAGGAGATGAAGAAGGACAAGGAGAAGGAGAGGAAGAAAGTGAGGAAAGTGAGGAAGAAGAGGAGACAAGAAAGAGAAGGACAAGAAGAGGAAGAGATGAAGAACAAGAAGACGAACAGGAGGAGGAGATGAAGGGGAGGAGACGAAAAGGAGAAGAGGAACAGGAGATGAAGAAGGAGAAGACCCACCAACACACAACAAACCCTGGGCCAGTCTTGTTCAGACGAGGTTACTCAGAGGCCGAGAGAGTGTGACTCCTCCAAGTTCAAGGACACAATCCAACGCTCAAATCAGGCATGTACACATTTGCATGTTCTAAAGCAGTGTTTCTTAACCTTCCTGAATACAGTTCCTCATGTTGTGGGGAACCCCAACCATAACATTATTTTTGTTGCTACTTCGCAACTGTCATTTTGCTACTGTTATGAACCATCATGTACATATCTGATATACATTCTGTATTTTCATTCACTGTACCACATTTGGCACAAATACCCAATATGCCCACATTTTAATACTGGTGGGATTGAGGGGGAGGATTAATTTTGTCATTTGGGAGTTGTAGTTGCTGGGATTTGTAGTTCACCTACAATCAAAGAGCATTCTGAACTCCACCAACAGTGGAATTGAACCAAACTTGGCACACAGGACTACCATGAGCAACAGAAAATACTGGGAGGGCTTGGTGGGCATTGACCTTGAGTGTTTGGAGTTGTAGTTCACCTACATCCAGAGAGCACTGTGGACTCTAACAATGATAGATCTGGACCAAACTTGGCATGAACACTCTTTATGCCCAAATGTGAAAACCAGTGGAGTTTGTGGGAAATAGATCTTGACATTTAGGAGTTGTGGTTGCTGGAATTTATAGTTCGCTTACAATCAAAGAGCACTCTGAACTCCACCAAGGATAGAATTGGGCCAAACTTCCCACAGAGAACCCCCATGCCTTGAAGGGACTCGCTGGCTTGAGCCTCCCTCCTGCCTCGCACGCTCTCCCTTGCCCACACATGCATCGAGCACGCCTGCTCTCCTCTCCCCTCTCCACTTGGAGCCTCCAAAACAGCCTCCCATTGGCTGAGAGGCTGGCCAATCGCAGCGGAGGAGGGCTTTTGGTGAGAGGCTTGACCCTCTGTTTCCAAAAAGGAAGAGAAAGACAGGCAGAGAGATCTTCATCGTTCCCTGCCAAAGGGGTTCCTAAGACCATCAGAAATAGATGTTTCCTGTTGGTCATTGGTGACCCCCCTGAAACCTCCTCGCGACTCTCAGTTTGGTGTAAGTCAGGGGTGGGCAATTATTTTTCCCAAGGGGCCACACGAGAGCCAAAAAATATTATGGAGGGCCGCACCTAAAGGCTGAACTACATGCTAATCTACATTATTTATTTATTTATTTACTTACTATATTTACTATATATTACACATCATTAATATTAACATATTAATATATCAAGAAATATTCATATATTATTAGTATTAATATCATAATTATTATATTATAATATATATATAGACATTATAATATATTGAAATTATAATATTATATTATATTACTTATTATATTACTATATTATTATTATAAAATTATTATAAAATAATAGTAAAAACCACTAAAATAAAATAAAATAAAATTCAAGAAGACAAGGCGCGAACCAAGATGAAGGCGGACATCCTCAAGAAAGGAAAGATCCCAAGATGGAATGGCCCAATGGACACAGCCCAGAGGATGGCAAAGCGGACCCAGCCGCCGTTGCAGCAGAGCAGAGCAGCAGGCGATCGGAGGCTGCAGGCCTCCGCCCGCTCTCGCCCCCAGCCGTTCCCCAGCTGATCGCCCTGCAGGGCCAAGAGGAAGGGTGGCGCTGCCGCCATCCCATCGCGGGCTCTGTGGGGCCTGCCATCCCGGAGTAGCAGCGGCACCGGAGCGCCCGTCATCCCTGGAGGCGATCCAGGCCTGCAAGAGGAGCAGTCGGTGATCTGAGGCGGCTGAATAAGAACATAAGAACATAAGAAGAGCCATGCTGAATCGGGCCTCAGCCCATCTAGTCCAGCATTCTGTGTCACACAGTGGCCCACCAGTTGTACACAGGGATCTCTAGCAGAAAGGAGGGCAAAACCCTCGCCTGCTCCCGACCCCCCACAACCAGTACCCAGGGAAATCCTGCCTGCCTCCATCAACACAGAGGTGGCACTTGGAAGTCCATTTCAGTAACTCCTGATTCCCTTGGTATCCATGAATCTGTCTCATCCTGCCTTGAAGCTGTCCAGGCTGACCGCTGTCACAACCTCCTCTGGAAGTGAGTTCCATAACCCAATGACCCTCTGGGTGAAGAAATATTTCCCTTTATTAGTCCTAACTTTCCTACCTTGGAGCTTTAGGGAGTGCCCCCTAGTCCTAGTGTTGTGTGACAGAGAAAATATTTTTTCTTTATTCACCTTTTCTGCCCTGGCGAACCGGAAGATGATCAAGTCTTCTGGATCGCCATGGCGATCGGCTCCCACAGGTTGCCGGGTGCTCCCCCCTGCGGGTCTGGATCGTCTCCAGGGATGGCGGGCGCTCCGGGGCCGCCACTACTCGGGATGGCAGGCCCCACAGAGCCCGCGATGGGATGGCGGCAGTGCCACCTTTCCTCTTGGCCCTTCTCCCGGGCTGGACAGAAGGGGCTGCCAGGCCGGATCCGGCCCCCGGGCTGTAGGTTGCCCACCCCTGGTGTAAGTGGACATGCCAGACACACACATGCAAACATATTTTCCCTTTTATTATGTAGATAGATAGATAGATAATTTGACTCCCATTGATTCAGGATCAGAATCCAAAATGGATGCTTCCCACACTTAGAAATGAAATGCTCAGACGTAGGATATGGCTTGAAAACAGTACATGTGTTTATTGCAATATGGTTACCCTTGGCTTGTACATAGGAACTCAAAATGCAATTTTTGTATTACTTTTGTATTATTATTATTATTATTATTCTTTTACACATTTATTATTATAGATTGAACAAGCAGTGGATAAAAAAGGAGGCCTGGATGAGATACAAGCTGCTGAATTTGAACAAGGCTTAACATCCTTGCATATTAGAAAGATAGCAAATCAGATCCGTTTTAGTTCATTTCCTTGGATTTTTTTTTATCATTCTTCCTCATCGGACATTGGTGTTGCATGCAAGGTGCAAAGGTCAGATCCCTCTCTCACAAAAAAAAAGGAGAATGGTTTCGTACACACAGGAAGGGCATTTTGCAAATATAATTGATGTAGGAAAGTTTGTGTGTGTGTGTGTGTGTGTGTCGGGGTGTGTGTGGTGGTTTGTAAATAGAAGAAGGTCCGAACATTAGGAATGGCCTTATATGGCTCTTGTGATTAATGGAATCATCAATTGAGCTGAATGAGTAAGCGTGCAATAATAGAAAGAACAAAGTATCCCATTTCTGCATTTTGGGGACAAGTTCCTGAGCTCCAACAACCAATCGCTGCGCAGCTTTCCTTTTACCACAGCAGTAAAAGACAAGTTCCTTGTCCCTTAAATTGTGCCTATGGCAATTTATTCCAATACAGTACAGGACATGATTTTTGTTCCTGGGTTATAAATGTCATTTCCTAATTGGGTCTGTTGTAAAAAAAAAAAAAAAAAAGGAAAATGTTTACTAAACTGCAACATCCTGCCGAACGTCTTTATATACAAAATCCCAGTCTGCGTGCGTTTGTGCTCGCAAAACTCAGAAAGTAGTCATTCGATTGACTTGACATTTTGACATCACGTTGCATTCCAATACGTGCATGTATTTAGCATAAAACTAGCAGTCTGTGAATACACAAAGTGGAATCTGCGATGCCCCAAGCAACCACTCACAGCCTAGCTTTCATTTTACCTCAGCAGCATAAGAAATGAAAACCGAGCTCTAACAACGAATCGCTGCCCAGCTTTCCTTTTACCACAGCAGTAAAAGAAACAACCTTTCACTGAGCAGCTTTCATTTCACCACAGCAGTAGAAGCGATAACGACGAATCACAGCACAGCTTTCCTTTTACCACAGCAGTATAAGAATTGCCAACTAATCATAGAGCAGCTGTCATTTCATCTCAGCAGTACAAGAAATAACAGCTGAGCTGTGATTGGTTGCTATTGGCATACCACTCATTCCGATCCTCATGGCGTTCGAGTACTAATGACTTCAATTTTCAATACACCTTGTGTTCGCTATGGCTATCAATAAAGTGCAGGGGAAATCTTTGCAAGTATGCAGTGTTTTCTCGGTGAATCAATGTTCACAGCAATAATTTTATTTATTTATTTATTTATTATTCACTTTTATATATGGCTCCGCCCTGCAGGCTCGAGGCGATTTACATAAAACAACAGATTAAAATACAGATAAAACACTTTGTTATATAAAACACAAGGACATGGTCAGAGTTGTCCAGGGAAACTTAGATTGAAGGCCTGCTTAAAAAGGGTTGTCTTGCAGGCCCTCCAGAAGGGGGCTAACTCTGTGATAGCCCGGAGCGTCGGTGCCACCACGGAGAAGGCTCGTCTTGTCACTGAGAGGCGACAGGAACAAACTGATGGAATCATCAGAAGGTTTTGTTCTTCTGAGTGCAGAGATCTCGGGGGAACGTATGGGGCGAGGCGGTCCCTCAGGTACACTGGCCTTAGACCATACAAGGCCTTAAAGGTCAAAACCAGCACCTTGAAAACAATCCGGTACTCTATTGGCAGCCAGTGCAATTGCTATAAGATTGGTGTGATGTGCTCTCTTGCAGGTGCTCCCACCAGCAATCGAGCGGCAGCATTTTGCACCAGCTTGAGTTTCCGGGTTGTCGACAAGGGAAGGCCAATGTAGAGGGCGTTACAGTAGTCTAACCTTGAGATGACTGTCGCCTGGATCACCGTAGCTAGGTCATTCCTGGATAGGTAAGGGGCCAGTCACCTAGCCTGTCGAAGATGGGAAAATGCTGTCCTCGTAACCGTGGAGATCTGAGTCTCCATCAATAGCAGTGGGTCTAGTTCAGTGTTTCTCAACCTTCCCAATGCCACGACCCCTTAATACAGTTCCTCAGGTTGTGGTGACCGCCAACCATAAAACCATTTTCGTTGCTACTTCATAACTATAATTTTGCTACTGTTATGAATCATCATGTAAAATATATTTTCATTCACCGGACCACATTTGGCACAAATACCCGATACACCCAAGTTTGAATACTGGTGGGGTTGTGGTGGGTGATTTTGTCATTTGGGAGGTGTAGTTGCTGGGATGTATAGTTCACCTACAATCAAAGAGCACTCTGAACTCCACCAACAACGTGGACATTGACGTTGAGTTTGGGAGTTGGAGTTCACCTACATCCAGAGAGCACCGTGGACGCAAATAATGATAGATCTGGATCAAACTTGGCGCAAATACTCAATATATCAAAATGTGAACACAGGTGGAGTTTGGGGAAAATAGACCTTGATATTTGGGAATTGTAGTTGCTGGGATTTATAGTTCACATATAAGCAAAGAGCTTTCTGAACTCCACCAACAATGGAATTGAACAAAACTACCCATACAGAACCCCCATGGCCAATAGAAAATAATGTATTTTCTGATGGTCTTTGGCGACCCCTCTGACACCCCCTCGCGACTCCCCCAGGGGTCCCGACCCCCAGGTTGAGAAACACTGGTCTAGTTGAACCCCCAGGCTTTTTACCAAAGACGACGGGCTTAACCGCTCGCCATCCAGGGTAGGCAACCGGCACTCACCCATACCAGGATGACCCAGCCATAGGATCTCCGTCTGCGATGGTTTCACCATCTCACTCATTTCATATCAGACCGAGTCACAGCAAAGCATGGTCAGGTTTAACTAATTTTTCTATAGTTTTTCATTCAGTAACTTGCTGAGTCAATCAATTCCATATAGTTTGTGGCAGCCTCAAAAAAGAAGTTCTCGGCATAGAACAACTACTTCCGGAGTCAGGAATGCACAATGAAAGAGGAAACAACATTTTCAAACCAGGAAACAACATTTTTTTCCTTCCAATTTTTGTTACATAGTGTTTATCCTTTGTGGGATTTGAACTCAGCCAAGCAATGCTTCAATGCTATGGAAACCCTTGGGAGCAGGGCCGTAGCCAGGATTTTGATTCAGGGGGGCTGAGACTGGGTGGAAGAGGGTCTACCCTAGCAAACCTTTTGTATTGTTATCCCAATAACCCCATTAATGTGGGATATAATGAGCATGGTGATCAGATCATGATATGAATAAACATAACAGTTTAAATAATGTACCAGTAAGGCCTTTTCGCGGACCACCCTGAGAATTTTCGAGGGGGGCTGAAGCCCCCTTAGCCCCCCCCCTGGCTACATGCCTGCTTGGGAGTTGTAGTTTTGCAAGGTCTCCAGCCTCTTCTGCCTCCCAAAAGGAACACTCCCAGGGTCTCATAGCACTGAGTAGGACCAAATGGCATCAATTTGGCAGTGTAGATGCATCCCAATGCTCTTGAAACCGAGGACAAATTTAGAGGGGTCCTGCCTTATGGGCAAGGGCCCTGGGTTCCTCTAAGGCGAGGTTTTCGATGGAAAAACCTTGGCGAGTGATCCAGAGCGCCTTGGAAAACCCCAAATCCCCGAAGCAGTATCTCACCAAGATCCGGAAGTGTGCCAATGAGAGAGGTTCTGTCCCAGCTGAGAAAGGATGACAAGCCGCAATTTCCTGATGTCCGCAAAGCTTGACATCCTTTCTCAGCTGGGACAGAACCTCTCTTGTTGGCACACTTCCGGATCTTGGTGAGATACTGCTTCGGGGATTTGGGGTTTTCCAAGGTGCTCTGGATTGCTTGCCAAGGTTTTCCCATCGAAACCCTCGCCTTAGAGGAACCCAGGGCCCTTGCCCATAAGGCAGGACTCCCCTAAATTTGTCCTCGATTTCATCTGGCGACCACGAAGGGACACTATGTATCGCTATGGAAGGAGCGATGTTGCGATTCTGGGGTTTCTCTTGGGGAAAGGGATACAATGTTAGAATTGGTTAGAAGGCAAGTAAGGAGAAGGGAAAACAGTCAAGGCAGCCGCGGTTTATTTTCCATCTCATTTGGCCCAAACGGGCATGGAGCAACTGCGGAACTCCCTGCTGCATATCAGATCAGCCTGAACGCTTGAGAACGATTTTGTTGCGCTATCACTCTCTGTTCTAGGTGGCATAACAATTGTTGCAGGGTGCTCTATGTCTCCCTATCTATGCCCAGTAGATGGGCACGCTGCTGCAAAGGATGTTGATCGTGGTGCCCAGCATGGAGCGGTCAGCAAGGGCCTGCGGGTCACTTCCTGCCTCCTTTTCTTTGCCCCTTTTGAAGGTTGGCACGAAAGGCTTCGGCTGTAAGGCAAACCAGAGAAGAAGAGAGGTTGGTAAACAAAGAAAGAGGAAGGCTGAGAAACACCGATCTAAATGGAGGGAATTCATATCAGAAGCGGCTTCACAATTGTAATACATAGGTAAGGAATCAAGGAGTCTTAATATTACCACAAACAGAACATGAACATGAGGCAAGGGTGTGATGCTTGGCCTCATGGAAGCCGCCCCGAGTCCCTTCGGGGAGATGGTGGTGGGGTATAAATAAATTATTATTATTATTATTATTTAGGAGCGAAAAAAGCCAATGCAATTCTAAGATACTGTGATTCTAAGTGGAAGTCACATAGGAAGTCTGTCTCTCTCTCTCTCTCTCTCTCTCTCTCTCTCTCTCTCTCTCTCTCTCTCTGTGTGTGTGTGTACGCGCATACACACCCACCCACACCTACTTTGAGTCTCTTTTGGGAGAGATAACACAGGGTATAAATAAACATAACAACAGCAACAAATATACACACACACACAATAGACAGAGAGAGCTACTTTGAATCTCCTTTGGGAGTATAAATAAACATAACAACAACAACATAAGATAAATACACTATATACACACCCCTACTTTGAGTCTCTTTTGGGAGAGATAACACAGGGTATATAAATAAACATAACAACAGCAACAATAAGATAAATACACTATATACACACCCCTACTTTGAGTCTCTTTCAGGAGAGATAAAACAGGGTATAAATAAACATAACAACAGCAACAACTATATACACACACCTCTATAGAGAGAGAGAGAGCTACTTTGAATCTCCTTTGGGAGAGATCGAGCAGAGTATAAATAAACATAACAGCAATGACAACAGCATAAATATACTACACACACTTCGGAAGAGATAAAACGGTGTATAAATAGACATAACAGCAACAACTATATATATACACGCATGCGCACACACACTCTATAGAGAGAGAGAGAGCTACTTTGAATCTCCTTTGGGAGAGATCAAGCAGAGTATAAATAAACATAACAACATAAATACAGTACACACACACATACTTCGGAAGAGATAAAACGGGGTATAAATAAACATAACAATATTGTTGGAAAATGTAAATGCAGATAATAATACAGAAGACTTCATGATGAAATGGCCAAGGAACGTGGGTTATAAGATAAACGAGGAAACTTGGAAAAGGATCTGGAGGAATAATGTTAATATCTCTCTAAGCCATAGCTATAAGGAAAATTGGTTAAAAGTAATATACAGATGGTATCTGTCACCAATGAAACTGGCTAAAATGTATAAAAATGTAAAGCCAAACTGTT